>VZSR01001283.1:15483384-15520564 GCA_013398615.1 Brachypodius melanocephalos | reverse complement strand
ATCTGTGACCCCCATGGACAGAACTGAAACCCCCATGTTCACACCCCCTGGACAGGTCTTAAACCCCCCTAGACAAAACTCATATCCCCCTTTCTCAGTTCCCAGACTTTCAGTTTTTCATTTTTCCCATCATTTTCTCTATTATTTCAGAGGTACTGAACTCACAAGACTTGATTACAAACCCACTGAGTCCAGCTGTATGAGGCGCTGTGCAACCTCCAGCTTTTTCTCCAGTTCTTATGTCACGTGAACTTAAACATGGAGTTTTAATTTTTTTTATGTCGTTCACATGTAGGTTGTGGTAAGGAGCAATGATCTTATCCTGAATAATGTAAGAGAAACAGGAAAGTTTTGTCAGGCCTGTGATAATCTTGCAATATTTTCATTCAGCTGCACCTAAACAAATCATTCCAGACAAATATAGTTGGGTTCCAGAATCCTACAAGTGTTTAAAGAAGACGAGACAACCATAAAGGACAACAAATTTTTATGTCTTAAAAATTGTATATAAAATACTGAATTTAATAGTTTCATGAGCTACAAAAATCACATCAAAATTTCAGATCACATATACACATATATAAATCTTTTCAGAATGCATCACATACATTTAAAGATGAAGACATTTTACATGTAGAATTTGGTCTCTTCACCTAATTAAAACAGCTTTGATACAGTTTCACACAGTACTGAGAAAACGGCTTCAAGATAAAAAATAAAATAAAATAATCTTATCCTTTCTAATTAAATTATTTGCATATGTTGCTATTTTTCATTCTTCAAATTGAAAAAAAAATTTAAATAAAGCAAGTCCTGTAAACTGCCATTTAAATAAAACACCTATACAGTTCAAATTCAGCATGTATGCAAATTATTAAAATTACATCAAAACTGTTCAGCAAAATGTCTGGACAAACATCTTGGTAAGCTCTGGCTCTTGTCCAGGTTCCATCAGCTTTCTCCTAAAAGATGGAAGTATTTTCTGTCACCAGTCCATATGCATCAGTTTCAGGTTCTAAATTATTCAAGTAGAATGGAGATCAATTTTGCCACCACGTGTACGTTGAGGCTGTTTCCCAGAAGACGATAGCATTGCTTTACTGTTACCTTTTCAGGAAAACCTAAACCAAAAACACATAGTGCAACATCACTAGTCTGAGTTTGTTCTTACTTTTTAGTCTAATTTTTTTTAGTCAACATTTCTTAGTGCAGCTATCACAGATTGCAGCAGGATTTAACCTCCCTCCATCCCCCCAAAAAATTCACGAGGTTACAAAACCAATTCACAACCAATTCATTGGATTTGTGTCGGTTCTTCTATTACCAGTACTGCCACCTCTAAGGTTTCACAAGAAGCTTCAAAACATTCCCCTATTGTGCAACTACTGCTGATCTACCTTCCCTTCAGAGAGCTCAAAACATTCAGCAGTCTCAGGGAGGGGCAGCAGCACTAAATCCCTGCACAACTGCTACTCTAGATAACATCCACAGAAGAACATAGTCACAGCAGAAAGAAAATGTGACGTTTCTGCAGATGGACTAAACTACATTTCTCAATAAGCTTTATATTGTACTTCCCACATGACCCCTTTAACAGCTCAGGTAAATCACAAGTCTCTCAATGCAATATACCACCAGTACAGATTAAATAATGAGTGATCAAGCAGTTGAACAATTTTCCACGTAATTCAATGCCAACCCCATAAAACACACTCAGAAATACTGACGGTATCAGAAATGTTCTTCACATAGTAAGTGCATGGCCTGGCAGAAAGAAAGGAATGCCAGTAAAAATGACACCAGCCCAGGTATTGTGAAAAGGCTGTGTTGTGTACTGACTACAAAGCTCCTGAGAGCAAAGCAGTTTCGAGCAGCCAGCTGGTCTGCTCTGTCCTTGCTTGCACTCTTACCTTACTCCAGCTGTCAGGTAAAGTATATTTGCTTCAACCTGAGTGAAAGATGAACAGCAGTGGTGACTTAACTGTTAGGGTCATATAGAAAACTGCTGAAACTTGGCCACATCCAATTATTTCATCATTCCCTAAGAAGAAACGCCTAACTTTGACTTGGAGGTCATCACCACCCCAATTAGTTCAGATGTACAAGCACACTGTGAGTGCAAGTAGTGGTATGTATGCTTTGAAATTTTCACAGCTCTCTTCCAGAGAGAGCTCAGGAGAGAATGTGGTTGGATGGTTATTGAGCCAAATGAGGCTCTGAGGAGGAGGTGGTGTCTGGGAGGAGTTGTTCCATACTTCTCTGCCAGTTACTAATGCCTTGAATGTGGACTGCTTTGGTAAACACATCTTCTGCCAGCTCCATCCACTCTGCCCAGCTTCCTGGCACTCACATTTGGGCAACCGTTCCTCTGTCTTTGGAACACTCACTTGCACTCCCACACACATTTCCTTAGATGGAGTTTTCACATTCCATGGATGAATAAGGTACAGAATAAAAGCATTTTAAAAGCATACATGGAAATAAATATGTATTTATGCACACACAGACACATGCACTTACAGCCCAAGAAGCCTATCAGGATCTTCAAAATGTCAGAATTTCTCCTTCTACCTTTTGGCAACTGAAAGCCAAGAATTAATTTTCAAAACTCATGGTTTCCTCCTCCTCCTGACTGTTAACATTGTCTTTCAATGTTACACCATCTTCTACCTTCTTGGCTCAAGAGTGGCCTATATCAAACAGTCAGATTCAACAACTCCCAGTGTGCTGGCACTTGCTGCACAGCTCTCATTGTAGCATTTATGTCACACACAGTATCTGAAGACATTGAGATCTTAACAGCAAGTACTTCCTCAACATGCTGGCTTTTGTTTCCTAAAAGCTACATTGCTAATAAGAAAAATGGAAAACACATTCTGACATCACTCATGAAAGCAGGTCACAGGTTCACACATGCTCTGTTCACTTTTAATGATATTGCTGTGGGACCCACCAGAGTGACTAAGACAAATGACTGCAGTATTTCATTGAACTATAGTGCAATTACTATTTATACATTTAGATGTTAAAAGCACAAATAAATCTGGTCATGTTAAGAATGAACAATGATTTTAACTCTGGACCTCACATATTAGAAAAGGTCATCAACTTCTTAAAATGCAGAACCATTTAGACAATCACATTTCTTCTGATTATACTGTAGCTGCACCAGTAACAGCATCTGTTACAAAGCTCCTGACAGTCTGTTCACATAGTTTTCAGCTTATAGTTTCCTAATTCTTCAGTATCTTGGACCAATAACATACTGGCAGTTGGTGCAATTCGAAGCTTCCTGGTTTTGAAAATTTCAGCCTAAATGTTGCTGTCACTACAGAACACAGTAGCAGAGAACTTATAACACATCTGCTCTGAAAATACCATATTTCACTACAATTACTTGAAGTTTAGCATGGGAGAAATGCTGCCAGGGAAACACCCTTTGCTGCAGCCATAAATATACCCACTTTCAAAAAAATCCAGAGTTTGCAAATTCTCAAAGGAAACTAAGATTACAGTACCTAAATTCACTAAAGATTTCTATCAGCCTGGAGTAACACTTTACAAGCAAAAAGTGGGAGAAGTTTCAAACACAAAGAAATGTCAGACTTGTGACTCAGTGCAGGGGGAAATGCATGTTCTGCCTGTGACTCAGGAGTATATGTGAGAGGAAACCACTGAATGAGAGAGAGGCTTGCTTTATGTGTCATCAAAGTTGGAAAAGCAGTATAGAGAGGGAAGGGAACTACAAGGACTGGAAAACAGTTATAATACTAGCTGCCATAATTATGGCAAAAGGGTACTCTCCTCTAAGAGGTGGAATCCCAACCAGCAAAAGACAGGTCTGCTAAATGAACACATTGTTACATGGTGATTATCTGGATGATCCTCAAATTCAGAAGCCTGACTGGTCTTCAGAGCTCAGTTCTGGTTTGCAAAAATATTGAACCTCAAAAGCGTCTCTGCATATGAGCTCTGAACCGAAAGCATAGTATCACTCCAAGCACCATGACATTATAAAAGTCAGGTTTCACAAACTGCTCATCCCAAAGTAATGGAGTCTTTCAAACATAAATTTCTCCATTGTCTCAGTTCTCCCTTTGTAAAATACAAGCAACATTAACCCTGCTGCACCTCTCAGTAATGTTGCAGAGACTGATTTAACAGTAGAAAAACTCCAGATGTATTTTAAAAAAGAGAAAATGGGCAATTTTGCACTCAAAAGAGACCTTAAGCAGCATGATAAGCCCTATGTAAGCCCAATCCAGCTCTGTTAAGTTCAAGTATCTTGACATCAGCCTGCATGAATATGGAACAGAGCTGTACTAAAAGGCTGTCTGCAACTAGAGCAGATTCATGAAAGAAGAGGGGCTATGAAAAAACATTGCATGTTGGTATGTTACAACACAGCACATACTTGCAAATACTCATAAACATAAGCTTAGTGCCGGCAACTTTAGGTTCACTGTGCAACCTTCTCCACATGTAGCAATTTCAACTATAACAAGCAATAAATGAAATAAGAAACTAAAACTGTGAAAGAAATAAATACATAGGAACAAGTCACATCTCTCAGAACTCTAAGTCACTAAGGAACTCAAAGCAAAATATAATAAATTATTCAAGGTCAGTGCTGTCTTACTCTTTGAGCAATCGGGTCTAGTGGAAGGGGGTTGGAAATAGATGATCTTTAAGGTCTCTTCAAACACAAACCCTTCCATGATTCCATGGATGCTTTTGTTGCTGAGTGATAATAAATTGATCTGATGTGATGACAACAGGACAGTTTCTTAGCTGACAGTAACAGCTACACTTTCCTGATTGCCCTTTTTTACAATGAGAATTCTGATTAATTTACTTCAGGTTTAATTCTTGTTGATGTGTATCCAGTGTACTGATACTGCTGAGTCTTGCTCCTTGACTCCTTCTTCAAAAAATGAAACCACTTAGAAAATGAAGCAACTGACCAAGGGCTGCCTTGTCTAGAAAATAGAGATGGCTTAATAGATGGGTTACTCCTCAACAAAGAACTATCTGTATCATCTCAAATTCCCTATCAGCAGCTGTAAATGTGTGGAAGGGAGAAAGCAAGCAGCTCAAACACTGAGAATCACAAACAGACTTCCTAAGCTGGCAGGATATGTTGATTTACCACAGTTGTGAGTAACACTGGCTGCTGAGTAAACAGTTTCAACTTTAAACAAAGGTATTCCCTCACTGCACTTCACTAACAGAGCATTTCACATGCCAAAACCTTCTTCTTAGCATATGAGGATAAACCTCACCAGAGAAGCTGTCTCTTAAAAAACATGAAAAAAACTAGTGGAAATTTAGAGAAATTCAAATTTAGCCAAACAACAAGAATCAATCGATGATAAGAGCTGAGTGGTCTGAAAAAAATGCAAAATAAAAATATTGGATTAGTCCCAGTAAAAAAAAATACATTGGCATTTCTGAAGAATAATGTAGAAATGAGTATTTTGCAGCACATACCAAATTCCAAAGGGAATCCATGAAGATTTGCTATTTCTCTTGGGGTAAAGTACCTCAGTTTTAGCGTTGACAATTTCATAAGCTTCTCTTCTTCTGGTAACTCGTCAATGTCTTTAAACACTGATTCAAGCTGTGAAGAATATCAAAACCAAGAAATATGTAAAATTTACAGTCACATCTTAATAGAATACTTCCTTCATTATCAAAGTGACAAAGACAATAGCATGTTTTGCTTGAAAGTGTCATTTGCATTCTGGTTTTGCAGCCAACATCACAACACGTGGACTTGCAAGAAAGAAATCAATGTTGCCATGAGGACGCTCCTAATTTCTTCCTCCAGTTGCAAGCTATACCAATACTTAATGGAGCAATCAAAGAATAAAACATTTGTTAATGACAAAGAACAGTGACTCAATATAACTCAATAACAGACCACTCATATAAATTGAGTTGTGTGGATGCAGCTGTTTTAATACACTCGCTTTGAGACTATTCTGAATTCCAGAGCTGCATTACTCTTATGCTTAGAAATGCCCCGTAATATTAGTGAACAGCACAGAAGAGCAGGAGGAAGAGCTTAAGTACAGCACAATATTTTATTCAATATTTTTGCAAAAGTACAGCTTGTGTACTTTCTTGTGAAAAGTATCTTTGAATGCTGATTAAACAGTACATTTATTACCTTCCCCAATGCCTAAATACCACTTGGTCATGAACTTAGTATCAACAGCAGAACTTTTCAAAATACTCTTCACAGATAAATAGTAATTTTGAAATTCAAACATGTTAAATATCTGACAATATATACTGAATTACGGGAGAAAAACAGCCCTTGATTCATAACTCTGTACTGTAGGTTCTCCACAGAACTAGTAATTTTTAAGGTTTTCACATACCCCTGTGAAACCTCTGTACGACATGATAGATAACAAAACAATAGCAACTCATATTCTCACAGAGAGGCACAGATATAATTTTGGGCTAAACAAACTGCTGTCTAGGAACACAAAGTAAACCAACTGGAAACTCAGTTGCCATAAAATGTATATTTTAAAGATTTTTTTCTTATAATATTCAGAATAACAAAGGAGAAACAGGAAAAAACCAAGCTTTGAAACAAGTCTTGAGTTTTAAAATAAGTCATTCTGATATGTTAGACTACACACTTACCTGTACATCTACTGCTGTCTGCAGAACTGAGCCGGTGCCTTCTACATAGTGTCCATACCTTAACAACAACAACAACAATCTTAAATTTTAATATTTTCACTGGATTTCATAGCACTGACAACTGCAAAGGTGCAGGGAGGTTATTTAGGTTCCTTTGCCTTGATAAACAAACAGCCTCCTGGACAGATGAAGCAGAAGGCCTTGTTATAAAGTCTGCTCACCCCTGGAGAGCAGTACCCTCTGAATGTGCTCTGTGGGGGTGAGTCTGCCCTCAGTGCTCAAGGGTTTATCCACACTAGTGTCTTATACATGACAACTACACAAAGCCAAGGAATTCAAGCACAGGACCACCAAAAAACCCCGTCTACATTGCCTAAGGCAAAACGTGTTAAAGGTCAAATGGTCCCAGGGATTCAGATCAGCTCTCCTTATTAAAAGGAGAACCACTAGTGTGAGCATCCAGCTTTCACGTCAAAGCATCAGGAACAAAGTGGTTCAGTCAGGTTTAACTTCTGGTTGTTCATGGATTTTCCACTGAAGGAAGGGTGATGGCCAGACATCTATGCAGAGCAGTAGAAGAAAGAAGAAAAAAAATCCAAGTAAACAGTAAGTAAACTTGCATTCTGAAACCTATGATAGCTGTTCTGCATGCTTTGTGGTTGATTGCTTAACAACTTGTTTACTCTGTAGTCTCTTCAAGGCTATAATTTAAATATAATTATGAGCTTTCAGAAACATGCTCTGTTGGTCTAACTATGGCAGTTTGAACATTCTGAACAGAAAAAGAGTGAGCCAAGACAACAGATGGCTTTGCCCTGTGGAAAAACTTCAGAAGATCCCCTGTGTTAGAGGGATGCGGTCTGCATCAATTGTTAACAGACACTCTTCTCTAGTTTTATCTGTACAACTGCAAAGACAGTTATAAAGGTCTTTTGTTCCACTTGGGACCCATTCCTAAAGCATGGCACATGTTTCAAGCCTCTCTAATTCCACAGTGAATAAAAGAATACTCTCCCTTCAGCACAGATACAACAGCCTAGCATGGCTCAATCTTGGGTATTTCATCCTCAGCTGAAAAAGCTACAATTACTCCTGCCAATAACAGCCAGAGCAGCACTCATTTTAAAACAAAGTGGTTACAAATCTTCCTCAGGATCAGAAGACCTAAACACTGTTACAGATTAAATACAGGTGAAATCTAACTGTTTTATAAATACATCATCTTTAATTGGTTAGTTGCATCCTGCAAATTCCCTAACACGAAGTTCAGTGATGTAACACGCACAGCACTGAGGAATCCTCATCTTCTTCCTCTTACATACCATCTGGTAATATTTCAGTTTAATATAATTGAGCCAAAAGAAACAAACAGGGTACAATTCAAAGTCATATTGAAGAGTTTTATTGGGAGAAATAAACACTTCTGTCTAAATAACTGGCATTAGAGTACAGAACTCCTCCCCGCCACAAGAAAAAAGTCCAGTCGACGTCCATGTGTTTTGATGGCCATGAGTGTGTGTGTGCATGTGCTCGTTTTTTAATACCAGTGTGTGCATATGGCTAATGTAATGCTATCTGGATTGTTATTAATTATTAGAAGTTGCTGACAACAGAAAAGTTAACATTTCTACCTCAGACCCAGAACATAATTAAATTTTGTCACAGTAAAAAATGATGTATTGATTTTCTGACATTTCATTACAAGTTATAATGAAAGAAGTTGGCTTAAAAAATTACAGCCTTCAATTTTCATCTGATTCAAGATTCCCTCCTTTTTTTATTTCTGTAAGCTTTAAAAAAAATCTTTTCATTTCATACATGTATTTTTTCTGGGTCTATTGTGTCATATATTATGACTGACTAAGAGTAATTTCCACAAAGGAGAAAGCTCTTCTGTAATTGATATTTGCACTATTTTGAAAGGTATCACTTCTCTTAGCGTTCTCTCTATGTCAATAGCATATCAAAAATTTAAAGCATGTCCAGACCAACTATATCTAGAATAGTTAGATACAATTTTCATTTCCTCTGTCCTTTAAAATAGTCAATTTCCTTTCAAAACTTCAGCCACCACAAGCATACTCCAAAGAGAAACCATGGTGTTGGCAGTCTCACAGACCTCAGCAATCATTCACTACGTGCCCAGGAATTCAGTGTCAGAAGGGCACACAGAATTACCTGCTTGATCTCTCACACACTACATTTTGCTGTATACTCCACCAAAGCCTTTCAAACAACATACTGGTATAGTGAAAATCACTGATGAACTATCAGCATTTGAGGTCCCTGAATTAGCAGGGACTAGAGAAGGCATATCCAAATTATTTCCATCACATGAACCTTGCTAGAAATACCTGAAAACCAAAGAGAAAAAGGGATTTTTTTCTCCCACTCTCAAAGCTGATGGTCAGTGCGAGTTATGAGAAGGACACACTAGACAGGCATAGCAGCAGAGGGATTCTCTGTACTACTTGGAGCGCTGTTCCACCCCATTCAGGGGTCTTTTTTCTAGATTTCATGCTTCAGAGAAACATAAAAACAGAACTTCTAGAACAGATACAGCAGGGACTTATTCCTGGCCTCAGAAAGTGACTTTAATGAGATGTAATTATAAACCTTCTCTTAATGCACAGCTGTAAATGAGATGACTACACTGAGAACCACGTTGGCAACCTCCCTTCCCAAAGGTGCTTGAAAAACAGAACAAAGATGGTGAATCAGATAGAACTACCACCACAAGTACCTCCATATCAGCAGAGGGATAAGAGTCACGTTCCCTTTGTGTCAGATTTCTCACTACTATGTACAGAGACTTGATATTAACCACTCATGAGCCTCCTTCAGTGTGATTTTGATAAACATGACCACAATCTACCACGATGTATTCTAGGGAAACCACAAGTGGCCAATTACCTTCGATGACACTTAAGGTTTACATAAGACACATCAGACACCACTCTGGCTAAGAGGGTTTTTTGACTATTCTAGTTAAGAAAGAGATTCCACCAGATGCTGACTCCCTCCCAGCTCAAAAGAGTGAGGGCAGAAAAGGCCTGCACATATATATCAATGAGAGCTGAGTGAAGGCCTTTCCTATTGCACAAATTTCAAACTTTTGAAATTTTCTTTATTATCTGAAAGTTAAAAACCAAAATAAGTCAGCAGGAATTCTGTCAATCTGGCAGTCTAATTTCTACTAATTAAGAAAAAGTTACAATTAGCTTTAACTCATCATCCAAGCCATTTTATTGAAACGCTCAGCAAATTCAAAAACCAATCCAATCAGAAAAAATTATCAGTACTAAAAAATCCCACAAATTTGAAGACTCCAACTGGAATGTTTCAATACATATGCATTCAGTGGAAAAGCTCCTCACCAGTTGTCCACGGAGTTTCAGAACACTCACCAACTTCTGGAAGTTAAACTTAAAATTGCAAGGTACAAATCAGAAAACTGCTAGACAGAAAAGCGCCAATGTTCTGCTCCATCAAATATGATTTGTAACACAGCAACCTAACTGGTTTCACGACAATCCACAGCTATTCTGATCTACATAGCTGAAAAATCCAAGAAATCAATAAAATGTACAGTGGAGACAGATTTAATGAGGAATGGATCTGTCATGCATGACACTTTGTAACTTCATTGAGCAATATAAAGAAATTCATTAATGAATCAGCACTATAGCAGTCTACTGGAACCATATTTCCGCGGGGGTAATTAGGCTTCTGTGAAGGTCAACAACAAATGGCAACTGTCTTTTATGAAGGCCTTTTTGGAGTGGGCACAGGATGTTCTGCCAGACAGATTCTCATGCGGGCACTCCACTGGACCAGCAAGCACACTATGTGAGGAGATTTCTTTCAAAGGCCTAGGATTTTTTTGATGAAACATCTCTCTGTGATTTTACAGGACAGGAGCGAGAAAATACACTTAAAATTTCAGGACATGATTTAGCAAGAGATTTTCTCGGCAACTTACCCTTTGGTAAAGCACGTGGATCTCCGGCAGGTGGGTTTAACAATGTCTAACAAGAAAGCATAGCGCAGTAAGGACTTTGGTGGTAAGAAATACTGACTCAATTCTTTGTTTTCCTCTTCCAAGAAGTCTTTTAGCATTTGAATAGAGGAATCATTATCCTGATTACGTTTTCTTTCCATTTCTTCTGCTGTTTCAAGCTTAAATAGAAAGGCTCCTTTTGGTAAACTCTTCTTGCTGCTGCAGTCTGGACCACTGTTTGGATCCAGATTCTTCTCCTCAGAGGACAAAGAAGAACTGGTTTCACCCACTTTGTCAGAGATTTTTTCCTTGAATAAATCTGGATCCTGATCTGGGAATTTTGTCAATATCTAAGTGGAAATTGTGACAAAAATAAAATTAAAGAACTGTATTTAATAAACAACTTCACAGCCAACTATACAGTGAGTAAGAATTCCTTCAGAGCAGCCCAGAATAAAGAAGTAACCTTTAGATGTTATTTTCATAAAGATTACAAAAGCAGTAGCATTGAGATTAGACCTATTGGCAATGATGTCAGAACAACCTCAAACAATTGCTTTTGCAAAAAGACCTTTCCAAGTGTGCAAACAATGTAGCAGTATGACCTGTTTTCTAGCCCACTATCAGGCTAAAAAACACATCTCCCAATTCATTAAAGCCATCTAAGGCACAGACATGCACATCAGTCCTTACAAAGCTCAATATCCAGGCTGAGAAAAGGAGACAGAATTTAAGCTTTCTGTTGGAATCACTTCTCCATCCATCAACACACACCACTAAACTGAAAATTTAACCCTCAATCTTCACAAAATGAAGCAAATTCAAGTAATATGAACAGACTCACTTGACCAGGAGCTTGAAAGGAAAATGGTTCTTGGTGAAGCTTCGCAATTAGAAAATACCGCAGCCTAGAATTGGGAATGCCAAGCTGTAACCAAAATTTAGGAGCCTTTAGTCCACGTGATAGTAGAGAAAAAGTGGTCTATAACATCATACAAGTTATGAGCCATTACATGCAGCAACAGAACTATGACTACTAATATATTTTGTGACTTCAAAGATATCAGTATTCACAGAACCAGAGATTCATAAAACGGTTTGTGTTGAAAAGGACCTTGCAGGCCATGTAGTTCCAAGTCCCCTCCCATGGGCAGGGACACTTTCCATTAGACCAGGTTGCTCAGAGCCCCATCCAACCTGGCCTTGAACACTTCCAGGGATGGGGCATCCAGAACTTCTCTGAGCAACACACTCCAGGGCCTAGCCATCCTCATCACAAAGAACTTCCTCCTGATTCTCATCTAAAACTACTCTTTAAGTTTGAATCCAGTCTCCCTTGTCCTGTTACTATAGACTCTTGTAAAAAGTCCCTCTCTGTATTTCTTGTAGTCTCTCATCAGGTACTGGAAGGCTGCTACTAGGCTATCCTGAAGACTCCTTTTCTCCAGGGTATTCTCTAGGTATTACACTTGTAACTTCCATATCTAGGTACTTCCAAAGAACCAAGTGAGCAATTACTATTTTTATCTCATAGTTTTGACTTCTCTGTAAATGAATATGAATGTAAATAAAATTTTATGTGATGCAAGAAGAAAAATTCACATGCCTAACGATTTCTCAGGATAGGTACTAACTGTTTTCTGTTAAATGCAAAGAAGTCTCTCTTTACCTCTTTAAACAAGGAATTATAAGACACCTAACAATTAAACAAATCTACCACAACTAGCTTTCAAGCTACACTCTATTAGCTTCTCTCAAATATTTATGATACTTCACTGATTCCAGTTAGTCTTGCACAATCTGAAATCTCTCTCAAACTTTTCTTCAGTTACCAGGGTAACATGGAAACAAAGCTCCTCCTCCCACAAGAAACAGTCACATTTTCTGTGCTGGGAAATCCACTTCTGAAGCCATGAGGCTCCTGCAGGGAAAACCACCTTCCTGGTTACAGCATAAATTCATGCCTTCTTAAAAATATCAAATGGCAGCAAAGCAATATGGGACTGGGATCTGAACACAAAAAGTTATGCCAGTATGAGAAATCAGAAATCATGTCAGTTGGTCTTCTCATTCAAGTGTATCTTCAGCTTTACGCATGACTCTCTTTTCTAATACAAAAGAGGATTTTCAAACGTTCTTGGATGCAGTGCTCTTTGAACTATTAAATAATATTAGAGCAATTTTAGTACTCACACAGGTTGGCGACAAGAGAAATTCCTGATATTTAAATCCACATGTTGCTAGTGTTTGCAAAAGTTCATTTCTGAAAGGAATCAAAAAGCAATTACTCCCTTCACATAATCTCTAGCCCCCTTTTTAATCCTAAATAAAAACAGATTAAATTCAACATCATATTTACCAAAACATTCATTGAAATAATTGGCCAGCAAATTATTGATATGTCATCCATTACTGAATTTTAGAGACTATTATACATCCAAAGGCACCTCACTCTTACTACAGTGCAAATGCCTCTTCAAAACCATCCCAGCTCTAGGACAGTAATTGTAGTGTCAACAAGGAAAGTATTAAGAGAGCAAGATACTCTCTTTATTTGGAATCATAAAACAGGAGGTTAAAACCACTACAAATAGCTCACTACTTCCTTCTGCTCAAAAATATACCACCAGCTAAACCTAACAAAAAGGCTAAATCGAGGGATGACAAATATCAGTGGCTTTGATTATAAAAGTGAGGAGGGACTGTGCTTTATAAACAATGGAAAAAGACTGTAAGAGAAATAATCTTAAAAATACTTTTCTTCTGTATTCCATGCAGACTGCACTAGGCTGGAACTACACAAAAGGCAGGAGCTGTGACCTGTACCCGGCATTAGATGTGAGACTGCATCCCAGGTGTTATAAGAGAAAACTAGGTGTCATAAGAGAAAACAAGTGTCCTAACTGGGGTGTTTTCTGAAGTACAGCTTGTCCCAAGCACTGGCCAGCAAGGCACAGCCTAGGTAATTCTGGGGTCTACAAGAGAGGACCATGAACACTGAACCAGTTAGAGAGCTGAGCCTGTCTCCCAGCTGCCTGCCACACTCATTAAGAGCAGGAGATGCAGGGTGGCTGTTGGTGCTTTAAGGAGTGCATGGAAAGATCCCACTCTATTCCAGTGAGAACTGAGAAGGGAGACTGCAACTCACTCTGTGCTGCTTTGGTCACAAGAGAGGAGAGTGCTCCTGCTGTCATTAGGTAACTGTAAGGACACCTTTCCTCTTCCACATTTCAGACCAAGACTAAATATGACCTTCTTACTGTATCTCTGGACCATTTGATGGTAGCCCTGAACCAGGGATAATCTACCATCACCAAAGTTACTCAAGAAAGCCCCTCTGTGTTCTGTGACTATGACACAAGGTACCATGGGATCCTGTCACGAATAAGCCCCTGAAACCTCTGAGTGTTACACCTATTGTATCTTTCTTTGAAAACTAATTCTGACCTTTCCTAAAGAAAACATGATCATCAAATACTCATCAAATAAAATTAAAATACTGTTGTATTTTATCCACTTAGAGACATAACCAGTTATCTAGCAAGTTCTTTTCACAACCTAACATTTTAATTCCTGTCCCATCTCAAGCTATTTTGTTAACTCCAATTCTAGGAAATAAAAATCCCTTCTAAAGAATAAATCCCTTCTCCTTCTAAAGAATATATCCTTTTTGCAAACTAAATCCTGCATATATTAATTAGAGTTTACCTTGCAGAAGAGGATTCAAATCCTTTAACGTTTTCTAAAAGTAGATATTTTGGAAGCTTCTGAAGCCTACAAGGAAAAAAAAAAAGGCAAATCACAGTAATAAGATGTAAAGTACATTATATTCATCCACAGATCTGTTTAGCTACCAGAAAGATCAAAGTATTTCCACATAATGCTGGCTGTCAAAGTTTAGTATCCTCAAAAAAATTCCAACTGAATTAAAAAGGTGGACTGGTGGTAAAAACCACAAAGCCCACCTACATTTGGATGAACAGCTGTACCCTCTTGTACTCCATGCATGTACTTTTGAAAATGTTTATCACAGTTCATTTCCTAAAGCACAATAATATTATTCAACAGATTCAGTGAATAGTAAGAAATATAATTGGTGGGGGAACACCAATTGCTACTTAGTCATAAAACTTGTTTTCAAGTGCTTGTACCTGAAATCGATGTCAAAATGTCACATAAACCTTACTGGTAACATATCAGAGCCAGTATTCATTTAATTGATCTAAGAAACACAACATATTTAGAGTTCAAACTGCAGATATTGTCAATTTCCTACATTTGACTTTTTTATTTTGATAGGGGAAGGCAATAAGGTGTCTCAGCTTTAGCAAGATCAGTGCAAAGGTCTGGAAATAGGCACATTCCAAAACCAGCATATTAAATCTCTGGAGAAATGAACATGCCCAAACCATGCCAGGGACTTTTCCAACAATTTAGAATCATAGACAATTCAGATTCAAGTCTCTGGGAACATTCTGCAGCACTGTAGTAAGGCCAATGTAGACACAGAATGTCTGTCACACACTGGGATCTCAGAAAAACATACAAAAGTAGGATACTAATGCCCCAAGACAGCAGCCTCATGCTTATTGAAGTTAGTGACTTTGGACTTCTATTGGAACAAATCACAGCAGAATTTTTTTCAGCACATTTTTAATTACCACCAATTAAAGACATCACATGAATTAAAAGAACCGATGCATATCATAAGAAACCAGAAAACGTACAAGAAACTACACCAAATTTAATATATAGTAAAAATAATACTGAAAAAAATAACACTAAGCTGAAAAGAGCAGCAGCAACCAAATTCCTTGCAGAGGAAATGGAGAGTGTATCTGCTAGTATGTCTACCCGCACTCATCATCGACTACTATGAAACTTCTTTTTCAGCAGTGAATCCAGAGCACAGCCTGAAATGCAAGCACTCACAGGGGATCGACAGATGACAAGGTGAGTAACCACTGTACAAAGAGGAAGTGTTAAGTACTTGGCAGGTATTAACATTAAAAATGTTCCTATAAAAGCAGTACTTTGATGTTTCAGCACTGGATTTCACCAGGTTATGGCTTAGACATGATAAACAGACAGTATCTGGACCATTTGGGTTGGACTTTGTTTGCTGGCTGAGTGCTCCAAGGATTTCCCAGGTCTTTCCAGATCTTGAAATTGTCCTTTCCATTATCTCTAATATTTGTCACCCCAGGCTACCTCTGAGCCTCATTTCAGCAATATTTCATTACAAAAGGATGAACAAAAGGTAAGTACATCCAAGGGATGAGAAATTATTTTACATTTTTCATAAACTGCATGCATGCCATATCCATTTAGAATGTAAACTGATGTATTCCTGTATTAAGAATTTCCTTTTTGGGGGCTGAAATACTCCATACTCAATGTCTCATGAATGTATCATCTTCAAAAAACACATAAGCGCTATCTTAGTAAAACACAAATCCACTGGAATTGAGAAATTCTACAGAAGCCTCCATGTTGAACCATCTAGTGACTACTTAAGAGTAGGTGCTGCTTCAAAAACCCTCCCCAAAGAGATAAGGGACATTAGCAGTGTCTCCTGGGGTGTTGAGATAAAAGTGAGACAGCCAAGCCCAGGTCCTTTGCATCGTCATGATAAAAATATAGGTCCTGGAGTGTCTAAAGCTTTGGTTTTGAGAAGGAAAAGCTTCTGCCCTTTATCCAGCTAAGCCCACATCAACTGGGAAGCAGCATTTCCGTATTAATGCACTACAATGTCCAAAAGCAGACAGCCTTTTAACCATGTCTCAGTTTAATGGAAAGGAATCCCTAGATCAGGATGCCTTTAAGGATATTGAAGGTACTACTATTCTGACAAATTATTAACTTACTCAGTACCTGCCAGGTTTTATTTACAATTTTAACAGATAAGTTGGAAACCTGTGTTACACTTCTTGTTCCACAAAAGACATCTTTTGCAACTTCTGAACAACCCATGTTCTCTCCCTAATTTTGTGTCTCTGACAGAAGCAGGGAAGTAGTAATAACCATTCTTTTTACCTAAGAATTGTCTAACTTAGTGGGCTATAGAATCTGTGTTTTGTTCTGTGTTCTCTGCCACAGATTTCTTATGTACAGCCCTGCCAAGTCACTCAGTCCTTCTGTGTCATTGTTCTCTCTGCTCATGACAAGGGCAAAGACACAAGTCCATTTAATGTTGTTGGCTGCATAAAGTTCCTAGAAAAAGGATGAAGACTCTTTTCTCCCAGTGCTAATAGCAGTTTGAAAGAAAAGCTTTTTGGTACTGGCTTTCTTCTGTGTTGAAAGCGTTCATTAAAAAAAAAAACAACAAAAAAACAAAACAAAAAAAACAAACAAACAAAAAAAACCAAAAAACAAACAAACAAAAAAAAAACAAGAGTAAAAGAGACACCAAACATTCATCTGTCCTCCAATCCTGACAGCAAGATGAACTAATAGAAGAATATATAGGGAACAGCTGTCCTAGTCTCCAGGTGAAACAAGACTGCCAAAATTACACCTGTTTCATTAGGAACAAGGATCTGACCAGGCAAAAAATGACAGATGAATATAAAGACAAGGACACTGTTCAGACAGTGCAGTGCTATTCAAATTCTTTAGTATTACTACTCCAAACAAGAGATTGTACTACAAACCAAAACCACACAATCTGCCCCAAGATATCTAGAAGCAGCACCAAAAAGAATAGACACTTTAAGAAAGAATGGAAGAGGTTGCAAGATGCATTGCATTGTACAGTCAATAACATATTTAAACCAACTTTCAAATGGTACCTCTTTGAAAGATGACTATATGTTGAATCTAAGCTTTTGTTACCCAATATTTTAAAAACCTTTCATGTTTCCATGAGACCAATAGACCAACTATTACATTATCTACTCCTGCTTCTACGTAAAACCAGTACAAATTTGATATTGAACTGAAAAGAACACTTCATTTATCATCTAGGCACAGTTTAAACAGACGTGCAATGAAAAGGAAATCGGACAATGAAAGCATATACAGCAACAATGAGGCGATTACAGCATCAGTAAAATACAAGTATTTGTAAGTTACGCATGATCATGTGAAAACACGGAATACAATATAACATGAGCAGCAGCCCTCTAAAACATTACAGATGTCTTGTCCCACTAAAATATAGAAGACCTAGTTACAACAAAGTCTAGTTACAAAAGGGGCTCTACAATGGAGGTAAAGTTGATTTATACCTTGGGAGAATATCAAGGATATAGAGAAAGCTCTTTGTCCGTGGATCAGACACATCACCTTGCAGACCAATTCTAAGAAAGAATAAAGAAATACCGGTGTATTACTCAGAGTAGACTGACATTTGAGTTAATTTTTTCTACAGAATGCTGACATTTTGTTTTGAGTTTCAAAAGGAGATGCTGTAAAAGCATCATATACAGACAGGAGGACCTGCTCACAAAGGCAGTGTCCTCAGAGATGAATGAAAGTCTGCCCTGGAATCCATCAACTCACAGCAAGGTTAAAATTGAAGCATTCAGTAATGAAATCCACTCCCCAGGCTGCAAAGCCTTTAGCATTCTGGTCTTGTCTAGTAAAGCCTTTGAACATACTTGGCTCTGAATGAACAAAAAACTCCCACTGGGTTTCTGGGAATACCCTGCTATTTTGCACTGAATATATTAAATTATTTCTATGAATTAAAGCCTCATTGTTCACCATTTAGCAGGATTGAGCCCCACGTGAATAATTTCGGAACCAATTTTGTAACACTAAACTGGACAGATTATGTAGGTTACAAAAATGATAATGATTCCAGGCCTGTGTTTTACCAGCTCTTGTAATACAGCTTTACTTGTATTAGCTCATAAAAAAAGAATAAAAGCTTTGTAGAAGAGTTTTAGCATGTATCTAAATTAATCAGTCATACACAGATTTTTCTTTTCATCATATTATAAAGAAAAAAATCTGAAATATTTCCTACTTACACCATAGGTTTGCACTAATAGGTCAGCACCATCCAATGGGATTTCTTTTCAAACTTAGGACATTCAGTGAGATATACTTTCTTACACAATCAGCATTATCACCATCGACAGACCTCTTTCATGAAACTACTACTTTGCATGAATGCAGTTACTAGAATCTTTCCCACTGCTCACTGCCATCAAATGATCTGAATTACAAATTAATCTGACAAAAAACATCCCAGTAAACTCAGCAACGTATTCCTCTTTATCATCCACAAAATCATTTCAAAGCCAGTATCCTTCTAATCTTGGCTAAAATAGAAATATTCTTCAGAATAAACTATCTGTGTGCATGTGCAATTTTCAAAGTACAAATAAAACGAGATTACACTCTCGAGTCTCAGGCAGAACTAGAAATTCCAATCCTCCTTCTGGAGTTGCCCCAGGAAAATAAAAGATTGATATCTAAAAGGAAAGGCAGCACTCCTAAACACTAAATTTCACTATTAGAGAAATAATACAGTGCACAAAATTGGTGCTTTTAAGAAGCTTACTTAACTTAAACTGAATTAATATATACATATGCAAGAAATGTGATCAACAATTAAGGTGCAAATTGCTGCATTTCTTTTGCTTCAGTAAACATCATGGTGAACAGAGCTACAACACATCTCTTAAGAAGACAAAGATACACAGATCATCCACACATAGTGTCCCTCCTGATAATATTTCTCCTTTGACCGTACATTGTGCAATAACTGCACTTTTTTCCCAAGTGTGCTGTACCTACCTTGTAAATGGCTGACAGGGAGGACTCATCAGAATCATATCAAAAGATAACTTGTCAAATTCTTTTAGTGTTATACCCTGAACACAGAAAAAAAATAGAAGAATATTGAGTGTTGAGAACTGTATGAAATTCTCAAGTCATCTTTCAGATCAAACTACCCCACTTACTTCCACTGTATGCTTCATTTAGCAAACAACTACCTAATCTCTCATTTGACCTAGTAATTTCAAAATCTTTTTTACCTCAGCAAACCATAAAATGTAAATATGCATTCACTGCTCTGAATATAAAACAAAACACTGATAAGATTAGCATTTATACATAATCTTGAGGTTGTATCTGCTCATTCTTTGAGGTGTGTAGTGGTTCTTTCAGTACTGACCTGTCATTTCTCCTGAAAATAAAGTATCATTATTCAGATATTAAGTCTTTGTACATCAAAACAGTATTAACATACTCAAAATATGTGTAGAAACATCTCAGAAGAAAAGTAGTTCAAGTGTAAATATGGTAATTTTTACAGATCCAACCTATGGGTTTTAGCTCTTAGGAGCTTACTAGCACGGCACCTACAAAGTTTATTTCATAGTTTTTCTCCTATTAAAAATAGTCAAAGATATTGCATGGCTGAAATTCTCCTCTACAAACATAATTCTGCTTGGAAGAGAAAGAATTAGGTCTGTGGTAGGAATTAATTGTACAAGTAGAAATTCCTCTAAACTAAGTTTTCACCTGAAGGTCAACACATTAAGGGGCCAGGAGGAAAGAAGGACAGTGATCAAGTAACTATGACTTGGACAAAGAAATCACTCCTTACATATTCTGAGTCATATCTATACAGCAAATGTAACATAACTACCTTCAGAAAACTAGACAAAAGCTGCTATTTTTTTTTCATTATATTTGAAGAAGGTGTTACTAATTCTAATAATCTGCTCTTGTCTACTGTAAAATGACACAGGCAAGGATTCTTCTTATTTTTCCATTATAAAACTATAAACTATCATTAAGCCAGTTATTATTGAGAGCTGAATAAGCATTTAACCTTTAGCCATCTATTTAACTCTTACTTAAGGTCATGTTGTAAAACTGTGAAAGGTTAAGAAGTATACAGTAATTTCTAGCTCAATCCAAGCAAAACTCCATGCCTACCTTGCCTCTCATTTATTAAAACAAAATCGAATTTTACTTAGTTATTTTTCAAATAATTTGGCAAGTGACAGAATTCCAGATAACTAACAGATACATCATTTTATCTATTGAGCCCATTAAAAAAATTGAAGTGTTCAATCCAATATATTTTGTTGTGTTTCTCTCAGCCCAACTGTAACTGCGTAACAAAGGCATGCCCCAAGTAACTTAATTAAATTTTTTCCAAGTACATGAAAATATTTTTTTAATCTAAAAATATGATTTTTGACATTCCTTTACTGGTGGTAAGCATTCCTCTTGACATTTATATAACCTTTCTTGATGCAGCAGGCAAGACTTTAAGAAAAAGCCTGCAGGAAGAATATCCCTCTTACTTCACCAAGCAAACACAGCACAAGCAATCAAAGTTATTGTAAAACTGCTTTATCCATAATAGCACAAATCTTTTTGTTTCTCTTGTTACTAATAAAGACAGTGAAAACAACTTACATCTTACAAATGCCAGACTACAGTAAAAGCCACATTGATTACTCACCTCAATAGTCTTTGCCCATAATGGCGTGCTGGGAAAGTTATGCTTATAAACATCATTGGCAAGAGTGTTCACATCAACAGCAGCTACAACTTCTGCATATGTGCAGCTTTCTAAAATTAAAAAAAAAAAAATTGAAAATTCTAGCTTCTCTTTACTACTTTTACAAAAATGTATTTGGTCAGTTGCGTTACAGCATTGCTCAAAAAACGAAAGACAAATTACACAATCAAATTCTGATGTGTTGTCTTTGAAACTTTGCATAAAAAAAAAATATGGTTTTTCTAATCATATGGGCAATACTTCCCTTCTTTATATATCCAAAAATGCAAACTAACTGCGCACCTAATTAGTAGATAAAAAATTTCCAAACAGGATGCACCTCTACAACATTTTCACCTCTGTGCAGGTTTCTGTGCCAGCAAGTCCCCTGGCTACAGGAATCTCAAGTCAACCTGCCAAGCCCCACTGCCACTCTCTTATCCTCTGACAACTTACAAGAAATAAGCGTGTTATTTTAGAGGTTTACTACTTCTCACTAGGAAAAAATAGCACCAGTATGCTTGACGTATGTCTGCTCTTCCAATAAAATTTTTAAGTTGCCTGAAAAACATTTGTGCTTACATTTCAGTAAAGCCTAAGGCTTCAAACTCAGCTTCTTCCTCCTTTGAGTTAAAGGTCCCAAAATACCATACTTGGCAGCTTCTCCTCTCTTGGATAGAGGTGTTATTGAAAAGAGGACAGTGTAACAAACCCACAGCTAAAACCCTGAAATAAAAATACACTAAAAAGAATGTAAATAAACAACTGTTAATTCATAGAGTAAGAGAGTAATAGGTTCTACAGAAGCTAAAGAGATAAAAAGAGCAGTGTTTACTCCATTGCTCATCATGTCACACTACTTGTTATTTCTAAACACAATACCTTCACTGAGGCTTTTTATCCAAGAAGATGGGCTGTGGTTACTGTCACAGCTGCAGGCAGAGAAATGACCCTACCTCCTGGTAATCTAGATCAGTATCAACCACCAGGATATTTACATTATGGTCGGCATTACAAAGCCTCAGATGAAACACAGACAATTTTAAAAACACTTTTGTAAACCAAAAGAAACAAGGCAAATAGCCACATGCCTTTGAATAATCTCACAATATGCTCAAGTAACACATTAACAAATGACCTTACGAGACACCATATGAATTACTGCTAGTCAGCTAATTATTTACAGTTTGAGAGGATGAAAGCACAACTGGGATGATCCCAGTGGATTTAATTTTGAATAATGCAGTTACTATCCATCTAGTATCTTTCAGGTTTTCAATGCTATCTCAGTCAAAACTAAGATGAAAGAGAAATCTGAGTATTGAAAAGATTGTAGCAGACATTTTAACAAGGACTTAGCTGATTCTTCCAGGTTTACTTGGTGATATTGATATTTACTTGGTGATATTGGGCAAAAAGATAAGGATTTTCACAAGATAAATACTTACAGACCATTAAGGATCAACATACAAATCATTATTTGCCATTACTGTTTTGACCTTTTGACCACAAGCTGTAACTGAGAACTAAATACAGGTGTATCAACAAGGACAACAGAATGACTACACCTGAGATTACAGAACAGGTATGTTAACACTGACACCTAGCGTGAAAAGAAGCTGGATGAATGTCTCAATTTACAAACGTATTCAAGAATCAAGACTTTCATCTTCCTAAGACAAAGCTGCAACATCTAAGTAACAGGAACAAACTTCCAACACTGTTAAAGAGATGGCTTTCCCCACTTACTGCTTCAGTTTTTAAAACACCTTGTCCTAACAAGCTAACCCTTATTGTGTTTTCCAGGTACTCCAGAAGAAAAATAGAATTTAATAAATCAAGACCCTCAAATTATTATCTAAATCAGTGATATAGTTTTAAAAGGGCAATTGGGAAGGCAAGCTGTGTGCTTTCTCTCACAACTCATGACTCAAGACACTTGGTTTTTACTGTCATCCATCCAGTATCTCCCTGCATATATACAAGAAAAAAGAGCTACTGAGGACTTCACAGGCCCAAAAGCCTGGAGATACTGGAAGAGAGCACACAGCTGATAGTATCCTATTGAATCTCCCTGCAATACAATGTTCAGTCTAAACCAGAGATATAAACCAGCATGGAAAAAGGACAGGAACTTTTCCTGAAGTATTCCACCTGAGACCATCTCTTCCTAATTCAAAGACTGATAACTATTTCAAAGCTTCTCCTTCCTTTCATTTAAAAGCTGCAGCTCACTTGGGAATTCCTGTTACAGAACAGACTCCCTGTAAAAGCTGATTAAGCGTATTTGTGTGGAAATGCCCTGGAAACGCATGAAGGAGCTCGAGCAGACAAGTAGCTCTCACACATCCAACCTAACAAAGAAAAGCTTGTGTAAATTTCAAACAATGAGAAAATGCAACATTTTTAAAGAACTTCTCCTGAAAGTTAAATAACTTTACGTCAAACTGTGATATTCTGCTTTTCCATAACAATTACATTTCCTACTTGAAAATTACTATAAGTAATGCATCATAAAAAAGGCATGAAAGCAGAATCTAAGAAAAACAGAATCAAGACTGTGTTTAACTATCCCCACTGACAAAAGGCACAAAACCAACTCAGGAATTGCTGACTTGGTGGGATGTTAAATCAACTCCCCAAAATACATAGCAGAACTTCAATACAGAAACAGACAACTCTGGAGACTTTTTTATCCCCCTCATCCAATTTTCAAAACACAGATATTTAAAAGAATTACGATAATGCAGAAAGCAGTATGATTTTATTCAGAGTAAAGAAAAAATAATACACATTTCCTTAGTGAAACTAAGAGGCTGCTGGAATGCATGATTTGCAAGATTCCTCAACACCAGTTTTTGAACAGAGATTTTTCATTTCTGGGCAAGATGACATAGCTCAAATGGAAGCCACAGACATGATGGGGAAGTTACTGAGGGAGATGTTAAGACTTATTATTAGGCAGACTAGATTGTAATATTCTCTCTTGGTTGAAAGCAGGTGAAATCAAATTTGTATCATCTTATTAATAATGTATTGATTTCACACTTAAGGCTTAAAACCTCTTGGACTCAGACAGCAGAAACTCTTTGATTGTTACTTAAATTGCCTAAAGAGGCAGCAATCACAGTTTGGGTCCCAGTTCTCTACTTTATTGAATAAACAATGCTTATAAGCCATTTCAGCTATGGAGCTGTCATTCTTGAGAGAAAGCGAGTCTGCTGTGAGGATTGGAAGGTGATGCATTCAAAACAAAGAAAGTCAGGATGTGTGCATTAGCTTCTGATTTGAAAAAGTAAACCCAAAGAGTGTCACCTTCAAATGCCAGAAATAAAATTTCTGAGATAACAGTATCTGTCTTTTTCCTCTTCAGAATTGATTCCTTTGTCATGTGTTTCTGCAGACCTTAAAATTAACATAGATCTGTTTATATTCACTGCTGTACTTTTGCAATAGTCATCAATGTCAACAGAACACATGAAATACACTGGGTTATAGCAAGGGCAGTTTGGTGGATTTCAGCATACTGCAAAATAGGAGCCAGAACAATTATCTATTCTAACAGGTATATGGAAACAGATGGAAAAGGGAAGACGAGTCACAAGTTTTGTCAGTCCTGTCTCCTTTTAAAACAGAGAGTAAAGATTTAATTTCTGAGTTGTCAGCTCTTGGCTGAAATGATTAGGCTGAACTGTCCATGGCTACAGTCAACACGACTATCAGTAAACCTGATACTTGCTTCCTGCAGGATACTTAGCAACTTCTTTCACAGCTCTATTTATACAGGATTTGATCATGTTGAGCCATATAAACTTTACAAACTTACATTATACCACAACTGGCACCATCCCGTGCTTCAAGGAGCTATATTTTGGAGAAGCATTAAATTGAGTTTAGGTGTAAAAACCTGCTCAAACCAGCAATACTTTTGTTTCACATTGTACTGAATCCTAAAGCTCCTTGCCAGTTTTGTCTCCTTTGCCTCTTCTGGTGGGATAGCTTTGCTCAGTGTAAACACACACACCAGTTTACTGTGCTATGCAATTCACAGAGACAAGTAAAATGAACAAACATGCATGACAAAGCACAAGAGACAGAAGTTTTTACTCTGTAAAACTGAAATATAACAATTGCAGAGGGAAAATACCACCAACTTCATCACTGCAAAATTATGGTATTTTTTAAAATATGTCGTTTACTGTTTTATGCAAGGAGACTTTTTTTCAGGGATCTGGCAGATTACAAATGCTTGTGGCAGAGACATGGAACCCAATTTTTAATGGGAAAGCTGCCTGAATTAATAGGCCAGTTTAGGTTTGTTTTTGTTGGGAAGGAGGAAGAGCAGGCTGTTTGTTTGATGGAATGTTGCTAAGGAAATGAATTTGTAGCCATAGATTTTCTAAAAATAAAACACTATTTTTCACTGCAGATACTCTGCACTTTATAAAGAACAAATTCACTCATTCACACATAAAAGAATTATCTTAGATTTACACGTGTATGACTTATACATCGACCTTTATAAATCCCAAAAGGCTTGGGGTACAGGGTGGGAAGAAGAAAGAAATGCACTTTCATCCCTTGAAGAGCTGTCTCAATCTTTCAAGAGTGTGAATATGAATAGACTCACTGATTTCTGACCTTAACCGAGCTCAACTTTCTAAACTGTATCTTTTTGCAGGTCTTTAGTGTTAAAATATTATTATAGAGCATTCAAAAACTAAACCCAGAAATTCTGCATGTGCTGAATTATCTACAAGTAAAGTACCAACACAGACACAGATAATCCCCAAGATTTTTCTTTTTCAGCTTTAGACTGAAACCTAAATTCAGGAACAACCTTCTCTTCACCATCAAAAAGAATGTGATTCAACCATAAAACTATGTACATACAACTTCTATGTACTCTTTCAGAAAAACACTTACAAGAGACAATAAACTTCCATCAATATGTGGAAATTCAATTATTTTTAGTGTAGGCTAGGACAATCTCAAAACCAATTGCATACTTTTTGGTGCGAAATGCATTCTATGTTAATGACAGCTGCCAAAACAACAAACATCCTCACCCCGCAAGCTATCCTAAAACTAAGTTTTTGAAAGATCACAGCCAAGAAGGGCATCAAGGTAGAAAAGTCAGTGTCAGATCTCCTCACAAATATCTATTTGCCAATTGAAACACTGGCAATTTCACAGAAAAAGTAGGAAGTTGGACCAGCTGAACTAACCATAACTGACCCCATTACACGGCCAGGAACTAGCCTGCCAGAACTGCAGAAGCTCTTTTGTAGAACAAGGCTTTCCTGGGATACTACCACTGAAATACTAAATGTTCCCTCTGTTTTCTACATATTCCTATTATTTTTCTTGGCTTATAGATTCACTAGGAATCATACCAAGATAATACATTATTATACATAATCTTCATCTATCGTGCATCTGGCTTAGGGAAGCACTGGCACAATGGAGGCCTTTCTCTCAAACTTCATATTTATATGGAAAAAACCCCCACAACCCTTCTAATATTTCCATACATGATTTAAAAGGAAGATGGTGAACAATCTGCCACTTGTTAAGTGGAGGATGGGATCAGAGACCTTTCCAAACAGCATGGTTTCATGTACACATACAGGCCAGAAACATATAAGAAACACATTATTAAAGTACTTACAGAGGAATATTCACTTCTTTTCTGTTTTATTTGCACGCAAAGCAAACAGTTCAATGCCCCTTGACTTTACTTTGTTCCTTCATAAACCATGTAAGAAAACTGAATCCAGATGTCTAAAGGACTTTAAAAACCAGTAGAAATTATCAAATGCCCAAGTATGTCTCTGCTCCCAAATGAAATCCAATTAATCAAAACCAGTATGATATAATAACCTGTTCATAAATACTTAATTTAGTGCAAATTTTGTAGGATACCTTTTAATCAAATTACCTATTACTTTTAACAAGACTCTGACAAGATTTTCATCTAGAAGTGTATGGTTTGGACCTTTCCTGAGACAACACAATGTTTATGAGCTGAGTCTTCACATGCTTCCCAGAACCATATAAGCACCCAGACTGAAAAATATTATACCAACTGTAATGCAAACAGCTTTGTGTCTATTCACTTCAAATTTCAAATGGGACTTGACCATTTTGAACTAGTTAAGGTCATTTACACAAATAATAAATTAAATGTCCTTACTTACAGTCCCTTTATCTGCTTTGGCTGATACCACTACAGAAAAATCTCAGCCTCACCGCTCATACCTATTGCAATTTCTTCAGTCAAATCTAAACCCATAAGAACAGAAATTACACCAAAGACTAACAATGAATCGGTTGTGTTCAGTAAGTTCAGAAACAGTAAATGTGGAATTGCATACAAACTGGAACAGTAAATTTACCTTTTCAGGAAATAATACAAGGGGTTTAGTTAAATCCTTTAGTCTCCAAACTACACCATTAGGTGACATGATTTCAAGACTTCATATGTGTAGTAACTATCCACTGGGGCATCACTAATTCTAGGTATCTTTTGGACAAAAGTTTACAATATTCTGATAATCTAATGAGATATTCCCAACATTCCCACCCTTTTATGTATATACTGAGTTGCAAGTGATGTTGTCCCAGGTGGAAATTCACTGGACATCACATCTAGCACTGCAATTTATTAAAATTCCAGCACACTACTGAACTGCCCCAAGACATCAACTGCCCCATTATTATGGCAAGAATACAACTTGTTAATTCAGTAAAGAGTGAAGGAACCATGGTGTAGGCCAACTTTCAGGAACCAGTCCACTTTCTACAAAAATACGAAAATTGTCTACAATATAACAAACATGGATAGCTTGCCATCACTTCAGAAATCTGATTACTAGAAAAGCAGCATGTTACCATTAACGTGTACACTATATACAAGGCATAACACACTCTTTTCATTCTACAAAAACTCCAAAATCTGCAGTTCCAGACAAAGCTATACTTTTCTCTTAATATTCTAAGAATGTCTCTGCAAATAAGGAAAATACGTGCTCAAAACAGGTGGTTAGGAACAATGTAGGAATCTATTTTGTTGTGCATTTTTATACATAATAAACATAATAAAATGTATTTTATATATGTATATTTATAAATAAAGCATATACGTGCATCCATCAAAAACAGGATAGTAGGAAAAATGCCACGCTGACAATTGGGTGTCTGAAGTAAATAAATGATGCTAAATGGATTTCACTCCGTAAGCATACTCTTAATATTTCATAGCTCCCTGGAAAAATAGCAAGATAAGACAAGTTTCTACCTGATGTTTTTATTACAATGCTCTCTGCTAGTGTTCCTGAACACTGAAGGATTTGAAGGATTGTAGTTACAGTTATTACAGTGATTCTCATAAATGAGAATAATGTGTGTTGAAACCTGGACTTCAAAGTAATAAGGTCCAGAGTATTTTACAAAGGAAATCAATAGCCCTAACTCAATTTTTAATTTGAGGAAGCCAGTTCACAGAGAGTTTGCTGAAGGTCACCCAGGCCATGCTTTAACAATTCAGCAAACTGAGCTCCAGGCTTCGTTGTACCAGATCAAAAACTCACCTGAGAACATAGGCTGGTGTGAACTCTCTGTATCAGCTCAAACTCCATATTCAATTTTCATGTTCATAAAAAGTTACACCAGCCTCAGTTGTTCAGGTTTGCTCGTATTGGAATGCGTTCACCTAACTATGGCCTCTGAAAACCAATTTCACGTGCATGCCAGTGGGAAACCCTGGCTCATGTGGTTTTCATCCTGGGCATCTCACTGATCCCCATCCCATCTCCAGCCGGGGGGCGTCTGTATTACACAGAGCACATAATAAAAAACATAAAATCGCGGCCTTTCCAGAAGCAGCTGCCAGGGCCAAAGAAGGTGCAGGGATCCCTAATTTCTGTCCCAACGTGCTTCTGGGTACCTGGTGCCGACACGCCGGCTGGGGAAGGGGCTATGGGAGAAGAAGGGCCACCTTTGCCAGCCCCATCGAGAAGAGGGGTACCCTGCACTGCCCCCCGCCCCCCTCAAGGGCAGGAGTTCCCTCGAGAAGATGGAGCCGCCGAGGGCGGGCTGTCCCGGGCGGGGCAGGCAGCACGGAGGCCCGCGGGACGCGCCGGTACCTCTGAGGGCCTGGTGCATGCCCCCGATGCCGCTGTACAGCTCCAGCACCCGCAGCGACGCCATGCTCGGCCAGCCGCGCCCGCCGGCCGGCCCGGCACCTCCCCGAGCACCGCCCGCCCGTTCCGCCGCTCTTTCGTTCCCCCCGCCCGCCCTGGCCTGCGCTGCGCCGGAGAGGCGGCGGCCTGGTGGTCGCTCGGATGGGCCCCGCAGGACGAGGCAACCCCGACTCAGCCGGCCCTGCCCCCGTTGAGGTGTCCGTGAGGCGGCTGCTGCGCGCCGCTCCCCCACCTGCGCCCTCCTGGCAGTGAGGGGCGGGAGAGGGACCCGCTGCCATCACTGCCTTGGGGGTCAGGCGAAAGTAATGCGGCGCAGGGAGAGAAGGGGTGTGCTGGCTGGCAGAGGGGCTTGCCCTCATGAGGAGGGGTGTGCTGCTCCGCCCGGTGGGCAGCTGCGGCCAGCGGCCTCGGCGCTGCCATGGGCCCGGGCGTTCCGTGAGTTCGGCGTAGGGCGATGTTCTCGAGAAGCCCTTTCAAAGCTTGCACAGGAAAGAATGAAATAACTGATGAAACTACCCTAATTTGCCCCAACGCTTCTTGCTAAACTGAGAAGTAAGAGACTATTCAATGACACTGTTTCCCCTGCAAAGTGTCCTTTATGTTGTTAATATTTTAAACATATATTTTATATGTGTGTATGTGTGTGAACCAGAGTAAATATGCTGCAGACTGTCACATGGGTTACCCACCACAGTGAAGCAGACACTCACCTAGGCCTCAGTTTGCACGTTCAGATTCTAAAGTGTAGTTGAAACTTAAAAAAAAAAAAAAAAAAAAAAACCAAAAAAAAAAAACACCCCAAACCTGAACATGTTTCTCCACTAGCTTCTTGATTTAATTATATCGTTGTGGAGTCTTTAAGAAACCTGTCAAAAACAAGGTGAGTGTAATGAATAGTTATTTTTTCCTTAGAAGCTGCCTCATACAGCATGTCATAGTAGCTCCCACCTTTTGACTTCAGTGGGGGAAGAATTTTTAGCTGAAACTGGAGGGCAAAGAAGAGGTAAATCTGCCTTTCAATGCACTCCTCCAAAATACAGGGTGCATCACCCGTGGAAAACAGTGGAATTAGGAACAAAATTTCAAAGTAAAAATATCAGTCCTTTCCATTTTTTTTCAAAAAAATGCTGTCATTCACCTGTGGATCTTCATTATCAGAGTCTATCATTATCTGCTGCTTTATTTGTGAGCCATGGAAGTAAGCAGGTAAATAAAACAAGAAGTCCAAGTCTACATCTAGGATTTGTGAAAGGAAGTGCAGCAGCTGAGCTACCAGAGGAGAGCAGCAGGCATTGCAACCAGCTGCATGCAGGTTTCCTGCATTGCTGGTTGACAGAGAACTGAGAAAAGGAAATCACATGGCGCAACAAAACTAAAAATGTGCTTGCTGAAGAAAAGAGTCATGGGACAAAGATGCTGAAGACCTTAAAGAAAATTGGTCAAGATGATGATCTGTTACAAAAAACAATGTTGCTAACAGCTAAGAAGATACACTTTAGTAGAACCCTTCCAAAATATAGACGCAAGGTGAAAATAAAGAAAAAAGCAACTTTTAGACTATTGAAATCAATAAAGTGGATGAATGAGTTTGAGTTTCTTGTCTTACTATTCCTGTAACCTACAGATCACAGCAATGCTACATACTGCGATGAGTGAGAGCTGTGGTCAACCAGAAGCAGTTTTATTTATTTGGAACTCCCCAGTGATTAATATCAGAGAGGAAAACACGGCTGAGACCTGGTTTTCCTTCTCCTTTCTGTGACTCCAAGGTATTTTTGCCACTCATACATAGGAGAAGTGGAGTCTGATGGAAAAAGCAGCAGAGATGTCTCTGCTGTGCTGGTGGCAGTAGAACATTCCCTGCTCTGGGGAAATCCTCCACCTTCTTCCTCTTCCAGTGTAGTAGAGAATATAATCAATATGCCTCCACTCTGGCAACAAAGAAATTAATTAGACTGGGATTTTATTGGCTTGCTCTTGCAAAGAATGGGAAGCACCAAAATTTTCTGAGTGCGGCAGCAGTCACTTTTATAATTCCGTAGAACTGTGTCTGCCTTAACTGCCCTGATGATGGCAGAGAGAGGGTGAGCCCTGTGAAAGCAACTGTTCATACTTTACTCAGAAAATCTTGCCACCATGTGCTGCCACTGCCATGGGGTGGGCTAAACGTTGCTCACACTTTGTCTTGTGACCCCAAAGCAGCCACGTGTCTGCAAAATTCCCCAACTGGATCTCTCTGACTTACTGAAAATTTGGTATTGTGACAGCTCCTTTTTACTTTTTTCCATGCATATAGGATTGATAGGATTCCTGTAAAACTCCATGAACATTTAATTTTATTAACAGAGGAGATTAATAACAGAGTTAAAGTCCAAAGTCCAACTCTGGACTCTGCATTTTTTAGGACACAAGTATGGGCTGTTTCATGTATGAATTTTGGCTCCACAATGTAGTTGGCTTTAAATAACAAAGGCTTTTCTAAAATAACATTCATTTATTCTAAATGGGTGCATCTACAGAACTATGATAATGCATTGATGAAGCAGCTATTTGCTTGACTCTAATATATTTATAGTAAAATATATTTTAAGCAAACTGATCTTCTAGTGATATTTTTAACGTTGTTGACATAAGCGTGTGATATCAGCATTTTCACTGAGACAGCTTTGGAAACTCTTGCCTCCTACCAACTAGCAGCATTTCCTCAATGCAGAAGCTCCTGGAGTTTGCCCACATCTCTGATGAGTGGTATGATACAGGTAATCGTGCTAGGTCTGAAATTGTTGCCTTGGTAATCAACAAACACATCCAGTGAAACAGCTACATGTGGTAAGAGGAACATGAAACCACTGCAATATTTTCGCTTCTTAAAATGCTTTAGAATTGTTACAAACGTTAGAATTAGCAATGCTCCACAAGAACATCACAGAAACATGCAAAACCTCCTTCCTTAAGATTCTGCATTGTACTTGGCAACTGAAAGGCAAAATTACAAAATATGAGTGGACCATGCATTCTTGTCCTCAAAGTGAGAAGAAAAGATTTTTCACTGCTCTGTTTCTATAATTCAGCAAATGCACACGAAACTCCCTGAGTGGTTACATGTAAGTCTCCTCCCTGCCCTCCCCTTTGCAGCAGAGCAGAGCGAGCAGGGCCTCTGCTCATCCCCAGCTGTGACAGGAGGCTGCCAGTCTGCAGGCTCTGGCTTTGTCACTGGGCTTTGTTGAGGCCATGAATGTAACCCCTCAGCATAAGGCAGGGTGACGAAAGGTAGTAGACCTGAAGCTGGGAAGTGTTTGTGAGCATTTCCTTTATGTTCGAAAAAATGGAGAGAGAGCAGGGAAAATCTCCCACTCCTCGTACCCCAAATATTTAAAAGTGCTTTCACACTGATCAGCCAAAACTTCAGTACAAGCAAATATCAGTGCTGATGGCTGAACAACAAAAAATACTTCTTCTGTCCAAAGGTCCGATATAACCTACTAAATATGCAAATGAGGATCAGGAAGAGTATACAAACATCTTAGCTGTCTGGCAGGGAAGCTCATGTTCTGGGTCAGAAATCACTGTGGCCAGCAAAGAATGTGAGGCATGTCATACTCTTGCAATGCAACCAGTGAATTGAAAAGAATCACTGAGAGCTTATGGCAGCAATTATTGTTTCCCTAACCATTGGCCCAGTAGGTTACTAATAAAACTGAAAACCTTTTGCAGTTTATCAAAGTCGATCTTTATCGGATGCTATGTTTCAGGAGGGTATTTATCAGAGTTGGTTTCTGCTGAAGTGGTGCTCAGTAAAAATAGCTGTCAACCACAGAGGCAGTGCTTCCAGGAAGCCTGCTGGGCTGTGTTGTATGGCTAAGGAAGCCTATGATTTTCATTTATAATGCCATGCATCTGCAAGACTAGAAATAAAAACCACATCAAACCAGGTTTGTCAGCCTCAACACATTTTCTAAGAACTCTATACCAGGGAAATTTATGTAGTGGAAATTATTTGGAAATCATCAGACACAAACATTTTAACCTTTTGCTTTGCAGAGATATTAATAGCTCCTTTTCAGGATTTTATTTTCAGGTTTTGGTGCTAGGTATATACTCTGTAAGGGAGTAATGAATAAAAAAAAATTCCGTCTCTAATTCAATCTTTACTTTTCTGGTTTAAATACATTTAAATCTAAATAAATCTGGCTTGTTTCTTATATTTGGCCTGCAGTGGTTACCCCATCTGGATGAGAGGCACATGTTTATTGACTTTCTTGAACTTACACATTCCAGTGCTTGACAAAAATATATATATATAAAAAATTATATATTCACTGGACTGAACAAAACAGACTCAGAGCTCTTTAAGGCCCCTGCAGTCAGGCAAAAGATTACTGGTGCAATGAATGTGTTTTGACTCAGACCTTTGAAGGGTGACAGCAGGCACGGCGCCAGGCATTTGTTAAAGGGGGATCAGTTCAGGATGAGGTAATGGTGTGGGAGATCCCAGCTCACTTGCAAGGGCAGGAGGAAATGATGTGGTGCCTTCTGCTCTCTCAGAGGGAGGGGAGGGGAGATGAGGGAAAGAAAGGAAGTGCAGACGGTGAGCCTGGATATGCCTCTTAACTTCGTGCTTAAGGCAGGAATTTTCACCTCTGGTATCCCCAAATGATTTGCACAACTTATACTGTGCAAAATGTCAGTGTTGGTCACACCTTCTGATCACAAGGCCATCTAGTATCACCTACAGCTTTTATACACTGCAGTTTTATCTTTTAAGGAGTTCAGCCCCTGCCCAAACTTTTTTTCCATTCAGTCCATGTGGTGAGTTTAATCTCTGACTACGACTAGCGTTAGTTAGCACAGGAAATGAGATCTGCCATGGTGATAGGATTTCAGCAGAAGGGTATTTTCTCCAGAGAGAAAGAAAACCTTTAATGCAGCCATAGCAGAGCTGTAACTGTGTCCCTGCTGAGCGACCTGTAGATTAGAGAAACAAAAATTTTAGATATTGACTACTGTAAAATCTGCCCAAGAAGATGAGCACTTGGTGCCTAGACAGCACAGAGATGTTTTCCATCCTGATTCTATTGCTAGCATTTGCAAATGAGTTACTTTAAAGCTAATATAAAAGTATTTGATATCAGTTATGGACTGCAATTACAAAAGTTGCTGTACTTACTGTACCGTACTCTCCATTACTCTTTTTGATTTTGGACGTGTCTGCAGATATCTGTCAAACACACCAATATAATATCTGCATGAAAGTCTCTTAGGAAATAGTCTATAATAAAACACAGATTTGAAGAAGTTGTGAGATTTTGTAAGGATAAACTGAAATAGGGATAAATTGAAAAGTTATTGTGAAAAAAATCTAGGAAAAATATAACTGTGTTATTTTTGGCTGCTTTTGGGGTCCCTTCACCTTGCCTCAACTAGGAACAAAAGCTTTAGGTTTTCCTAAAGTTGAAACAAACTTTTTTTAGAAAAGGACTGTGAAATATGTTATTTTTTGCCAAGACAGCTTGGATAGAGAAGCCCCAAAAAGCCTAGCCTAAAAGGGCCAAGAAAGCCTAAAATAGTTATTTCTGAAGAAGAGAAATCTTCTTGCAGTGTCAAAATTCAGCACTAGGGAAGCATTTGGGCTTACTTAATACTCCAGCAAACATGCTTCACATAATTCACCAGAAAAATACAATGGGAGATTGTTAGAATTGTCCATTGGGAACGCTGTGTGTCAGATGAAGTCCCTGAGGATGATTTTATTGGTTTTGGTGCCAAGTCAGATTTAGCACTCCTCTCCAACAGTATAGGACTCTGTTGTTCAAAACCTGACATTATTAAACTCAAGTAATCAACCTAAACTGTGAATTATCCACATTGTCATTGGCAGTCCAGGCACCATGTATATTGTAGTACAATAGTATTGTATCCTTCATCTGTGGGATATCTCTCAAGATTCCTCTGGGTATGACAGAAGTTGAATATTTTTGGAATACAACTGCAGGACAGTGGCATTACAGATTCAGGGAAAACTATGCCTTTCCCTTTGAAATATCCTGACATCTGACCTATATGTTGTTTCATCCTGACATGCTGGACTTACATGGTAGGCTCGGTAAATTCTGTCATGGAGTTTATAAAAATGCCCGATGCATGTCAAATAAACAGCTACAAACACTGGCAAAAGTCTGAGTTAGCAAAACTGAAATATCTACAATGCCCCTGGATAGTTGTTAGGTCCTTCCTCCTGCCATCCTACACAAGTTTTCTCCCACCCAGTATACGTATTGGACCATATACAAGACCAGATTCTTAAGGAAAATGTAGACAGTGAATTGTCTTTGTATTGGGAAACAGGACACCGTTCCATCTGAAAAGGTATGGACACTTCTACTCTTCCAGACATTGGCTCTCTTCCTTCTCCAGCCATATGCATCATCTCTTCTGTATTTAACTTATTTTCCACTCAATTCCTTGTGGCCACAATATATTCTGCATCTTCAATCTGGATCATCTCCCCTCCTTAATCCCAGCTGGACAGAGTATATTTATGCTTGAAAATTAGGCATAGAGCTGCATGTAAAAACAGAATGTCTTTTTAGAAATTCAATCTTCTCATTTTGGGGGTGTGTGCAGCACCACCTCTTCCCTTTGAAAGGAGCCAATTAATCCCAGAATGGCTAACACAATGTACACTCAGTTTATGAGTCTCATTGGAACCAAGAATTTGGCACAAGAACTTGGACTGAGGAATCCACTAAAAACTTGGCCTTCAAGGAGCTAATACTATTCTGCTTGTCCTGGGCATCTCAAAGGAAGAATGGAACAATTGCTGCATGCAATTAATGATTCCATTGCTGTGTCCTGCCTCTTCCTCAGAAAGATCATCATTTCCTGGTATATCATGGCAAGAAAACGTTATGCTATTTTTGCCTTGTGTAAGTGATGGAACTGGGGGAGAGACAAGAATGAAATCACTTCTCAGATTTAATTGTTTTTTGGCTAGAGGAGCTCTTTAAGCAGTTTGATTTGAAAAAGCTTGGCCAAAAAGAAGTAGTCCGTGTTTAACTGACAGGGTTCATTAATGACGTACAAGAATCACTTTTTCCATTTTACCAAAGAAAGACTGGATGGATGGATGGATGGATGGATGGATGGATGGATGGATGGATGGATGGCTCATCCTTGAAAAGGTTTGCAACCTCAAAATTTAAAACAGTGAATCAAGACAGGGGTACCCATTGTAACGTAACAAGTGACTGTTCATCCACGCTGTGGACTTCTACCTGGACCAACAGTTTGCTGCAGGAATTGCAACCTAGTGCTGAGCAAGGTCAAGATGGCCAGGTCAGCAGTGTGGCAAAGGACAGAAAGAAGCTACACACACTGTGCATTTTGCATAGATTCTCCCGAAAACTTGAGCTGATTAATTTAAATATTTTGTCTGATATTTAAGTTAAATGGTCCTTATAAAGAGCCTATCATGATACTTGAACAATTTCTTGGTCTTCAACAATATACAAATTTCATGAAACAAGGATGTGGAGAAATAAAATTTCTAATTATCTATTTTGGGGCACCCAAAATCAAGACTAAGAGACTTTGTGTATTCTGAAAATTGGTTCTGCTCAAAGAGTTTCAGGTTGAGCATTGAGCCTTAAACCATGCCAAACCTCTTCCCAGTTTGAAAAACCTCATTCTTTATGTCATTGCTAACTGTATTGCTGCCATTCAGCAGTCAGTGCTATTGCTGTTAAATGAAGTGAGATGGGGTGTTATACTTGATTTGGGGGCTTATTTGGTTTTTTAAGGGGTGGGTTATATAAATTGCTATACTTGTGGTACAGTTTGAAA
>VZSR01001283.1:15467764-15482527 GCA_013398615.1 Brachypodius melanocephalos | reverse complement strand
TTTTTTTTAAACAGGGACCTTTCTGTTTTTAAAATCATAGCAGTCTTCATGTTTTTAGGCCATGGCTGAAGGTCTTCTTAGACCATGAAAGTCACAGCAGTCACTCAAGCGATAGGCCACAGCACTTGCTCTTCCTGAGCACTAGTGTTCCTCCAGTTCAATTGTCTGTAGGGTGTTAAGGGTCTTCTATTGCCTCATGTTAAAGTATGTCCCCATTGCCCAGAGTTTGTTTAATATTCATGGTGCAGGGGATGTGTGAAAGAATGCCTCTACAGCCCCATGCATGCCAGGGCTTATGGCTGCTGTATGGTGCTGACAACAAAAATTATTGTATTTGCATGGCAGGATGTTTTTTCATGGGTGTTTAATCTTTATGTGTCTTTCTACACCTCCTGGAAGCAGAAACTTTAGAAAAAGGGCATAAATGTGATTAAGAAAAGCATTCACATCTGTTTAGTCAAGGTTTATATAACTGGAAGGCACATTCAATATTTGGACTAAATTGCTCTTGGTTTTTACTGTTTAAATTAAATGGTAAATTTTAAAAGAAAAAGAAAAAAAAAATAAAAGTGAATACCAGTCTTTTCAGTGATGTTTTCATACCAACAGATATTTTGGCAAGGAAATAATAAAAATTCTGTTATATGGACTTTTTAATTTTTAGTACAACAGATATGCAGTAGAAAGCCATTCAGGCACCTGTACCTTCTCTCTATGCATATCCATTTTCCCCCATTAATGGAACTTACACACTATACAGGCATCTTTTTGCTAAATTCCTAGGACTTGATTCTGTATTTCGTTCTTGGCAGTAAATTAATACATAATTATATGGGGAAAAAAGGCCACAAAGAAAAAAAATGCAAAAAAGAAAATTTCAGTGTAAACTGAAACTCTTGTGATAAAAATACCTGTTTGTTTTTTCAAGAGTGCCATTGGCTTACATCTGATCTACTTCTGCAGAGGTGATGTTGCAGGCTGACCAGGCAGCTGCATGACTGTGCACTGGAATTGCAAGGGAAGGCATTGCAGTAAACAGCACAGATGACAACCAGTAGTTTATGAATAATGCCCAACGTGGTGCTGAGTGATGCTCTTAGCTGTCTTTTCTTCATGTCAGAAGTGGTCAGGATCTCCATCAGCCACTGCCTCTGAGAGTCCCATAGCATTTTCCATAAAACTAGGCAGATTACTGTGATTTCATTTCCATTCAAAGTACACTCTGCATGATATTTATGGCTATACTGAAACAGAGTCTCTTCTGAAAAGGACAGTAGAGATCTTTTTTGCATTTCAAGGGGACATATTTTAATCCCCTTTGGGGTTTGCAATACAAATGTGCCTTAAATTTATTACAGCTTACAAAAAGCTTACAGCTTCTTCCATTTGTGCATCTGTGTAAGTGCCAACCAGCAAAAGGCACTTAAAGGTTTACTGTAGTCTCAACAGCCAACAATATCTGAACATTTCATAGTGAGACACGGAGATGAGGCAGGTGGCCAAAAGCACATATGGCAGCAGTGACATAAACATATGGAAATTACATTTGAAACATGAAGTGGGTGGGTCATATTTGCTAAAACAAATACCTTGGATTTTAGGGGAAAAGCATTTTCTGAATGAGGATGATTCTTGCATATATGTGCCATTGAAGGTTTTGTGAAGTATAATTTGTGCTCTGTTAGGAAAAACATTTGGGGCACCAGCACACCTCAAAAAAATACCAACAGTCTACTAGAGCTATCAATATTTCTGGGTACAGCATCTTTAATCCGTGAGACTGTTGGTTGTGTGCTGTTTTGCTTTTTGCCTACTCATAGGATGGGTATGTATTTCTGTGCCAGGGCTCACAAAAGCTTACAGCTCAAACCTGATGGCTTAAATAGAGCTCTGAGAGGGCTGGGCAGCACAACAGGGTTCAAGCTGGGCTTCAGGAACCCTTAGCCTCAGGAATGTTGTGTGACCTCTGCCTCTTATTCAGTGGGTGAATGGAATGAGCTGTAGCTCAGGACTTATACTGCAAGCACTTCAGTAGCTCAACCTTGTCAGCTTCCTTTGCCTGACTAAGCTTCAGTGAACAAAAGAAAATCAAAACTCAAGGACCTACATTTAGATGCAAACTGCATTCCTGCACTTCTGGTTGCCAACAGAATGAAAGCAAAACGGAATTTCATTCAAAAAACCCCAAGATCTTTAATAAAATACAGAGCCTCACATTCTTCCTTGTAAAGTACATTACCTGAAGTACAATAATTGACTACTGTGAATTGGAGTGTGAAGTTTACCTTTTTCTCTACCACTGTTCATGTTCAGGTTTATCAGAACTTCCAGTGAAGATATTTCCTTCTGCAGGACTGCAAGCTAAAAAGAATCAAAAATCAATGGTAGTTTTGCATCCTCTAAGTGCTGAAGTAATACATTACAGATAATATCTCTACAATGTATCACTCACTTCCTGTAGCGAAGAGGAAAAAGATGTCCCTTACCTGATGAGCCAGTGCAGAATTTCAGAATGGGAGTTGTGCTTTGGTCACTCCAGTTTTAAGTTATCTAATTGGCAGAGATTCTATCATCTTCCTTAAGCAACCTCTGCATTCATGCTGAAACAGTCTGCTGCTACTCAAAGTTTTTCTCTGTTAATTTTTATGCCATTGCTATTGCCCTACACTACCTACACCATTCTTTTCTATTGCTGCTAGTCTCATTTTGATAGTAAAATTGCTCTTAAAAGACTGGGATTTTTGTCTGGCCTTTTATGTTACACACATATTTGCAGATGATAGCTAACAAATAATTATCATTTTGCCAGGTGCTCTCCTAAGATTCTTACTATGTGCCTACCAAAATTAACAGCAAAAGTCTGTTGAGTGCAATAGTGGAGAAACAAACCTTTGTTAAAATCAAGCCTGCTACTATCCTAGTTAGTATCTAAGAGTAAGATCCTGTCCACACAAAAACCCCTAAGTTATTCCCGGGATCATTGTTACAATAATGGCAGAATTAAGCCTTAGGCATGTAACTGTTTACCCAGCTACAAGGGAAACGCACTTAACCTGTAAAGTTTGTATCTGGAGCATAGGAGCTGAGATTGCTATAATGGGAGGCAGCTAAAGAAAACACATACATTATTTTTCTGGCTATTTATTTTGAACATTTGGCAGCCCTTTGTGATCTTACTCGTTCAGAAAGCTCAAAAGGAAATGAAAGGTTCTTAGAAAGATATATAGATATATATGCATCATACCTATAGAGGGGTTTTAATAGGTTACTCGGAGTATTTTGCCAGGCCTGTGACATAACATTAAACTTGCCAACCCCTTCTTGCAGTCGCCGCGCTCACTCTGGAGGGGGACAACGAGATGCAAGCGGGGAAATCCAGCGCCCATTTTCGCGACGCCGAAGATGCCGCTGCTGTCACCGCCGTCCTCCCCGGGCGCGCCGTGCCAGGGTTCCCCGCGCCCCCTGTGTGGGGCACCGCCCTGCCACGTCCCGCAGCTCCGGCGGAAACCTGCCAGCCTCTGGGGACACGACACAGCTCAAGCTGCCGCCCACCCTCGGAGCCCCGCTGGCCGAGCCGCCCCGCTCTCCTCCTTTGTGTCCGCGGCCACCGCCCCTTCCCCGCGGGCGGGGCGGAGCAGGGCGGGCCCGGCGGGGCGGGTTCGCGGCGCTCATAAGAAGGGGCCCTGGGCACGGCCACCGCCCTTCTTCGCCGCACACTCCTCTCGTCCCGCTCCGCTCGTCCCGCTCCCGGATTACAAAGCCCGCGGCACCGTCGCTATGAGCATCAGCACGAAAAACTCCTCGTACCGTCGCATGTTCGGCGGCGGCAGCCGCCCCAGCACCGGCACCCGCTACATCACGTCCAGCAGCCGGTACTCGCTGGGCAGCGCCCTGCGGCCCAGCAGCGCCCGGTACGTGTCCGCCTCGCCCGGCGGCATGTACGCCACCAAGACGACGTCGGTGCGGCTGCGGAGCAGCATGCCGCCCATGCGGCTGCACGACTCCGTGGACTTCACCCTGGCCGACGCCATCAACACGGAGTTTAAGGCGAACCGCACCAACGAGAAGGTTGAGCTGCAGGAGCTTAATGACCGCTTCGCCAACTATATCGACAAGGTGCGCTTCCTGGAGCAGCAAAACAAGATCTTGCTGGCCGAGCTGGAGCAGCTCAAGGGCAAGGGCACGTCCCGTCTGGGCGACCTCTACGAGGAGGAGATGCGGGAGCTGCGGCGACAGGTGGACCAGCTCACCAACGACAAGGCACGCGTGGAAGTGGAGCGGGACAACCTCGCCGACGACATCATGCGGCTGCGGGAGAAGTGAGTTTGCCTGGGGGACGCGGGTTCGGGCTGCCGACGCCTCCCGCTGCCTCCCCCCCGCCCTGTCCCCTGGCGCGGAGGCAGCCCCTGAGCATCCCGAGCGGTACCGGGCGGGCGGGAGGCTGGGCGAGGGGATTTAGGTGACCCCCGCTCCCTCCTCACCGCTGTCTTGCCCCTTCCAGGTTGCAAGAGGAGATGCTTCAGAGGGAGGAGGCCGAGAATACCCTGCAGTCCTTCAGACAGGTTAGCGGCGGTGGAAAGAGGGAGGGGCCCGAGGAAGTGGTGACTGTGCCTGGGACGGAGGGTGGGAGTGCAGTTTGCTTTTCTTGCACAAAGAGATTCCGTCAGTTCTCACGCAAGCCCTCCGTGTTTTCTTTAGGGCGATGCTGCAGTCTGAGGGGAGGGAAGGGAAACTATTGTCCTGCTTTATCCAAGTCTAGCCCGTTTTACAAAAAACGCCCCAACGTGGAATCACTTTCCGATCCAATAAAAGTGAAAGGGGGCCATCTGCTCGCTTGGCTGAAGGGTATTAATGGTTTCTATGGGATTCACCGTGGAATGCAGATACAGGCATTATGGCAAGTGTGGTGGCAGCAGATTGAAATAATAGATCCCTTTGTGTCGGAGGGGAGGGCGCAGTGGGCTGCATTCTTACTAAATGTGTAATGGTGCGGGAATATTTCTAGCGAAATGTGTCTGTTATGGGCCAGTTTTTGTACAAAACAGAACTCCTTTTTGATGACTCACTGGTCAGTGCATTACTGGGCAACCGTTTCAAATTTAAGGTTTCTTCATGTGGGTGTTGTCTGCTGACAAGAAGTAGACAATATGTTCCTTGGGGCGAGGTCGCAGAATTGAATTTGCCTCCCCTGAGTGTCCATTAAAAAAGTGGAATTTAATCCTCTGTAAAACAAAGATGTTAACCTAGAAAACAAGTTATGTTAGAGTTTAGTCTCTGTAGGATGCTGTGATGTTATCTGGATAAAGTAAATCTACATGACAGCCAGAAACAACTGTGCAAACAGTGGTCAAAAATTCTTAAGCTCAAGTTTTCACTTGTGCAAAGCCAGCTTTCAACTTAGATTAAGCCTTGTTTGGACTAAGAGATATTTAGGAATGTGCCATCTAAAAACAAGGTCTCTTCCCTAAAACTGCTGGTGTAAAACAGCATTCTTCCAGACTGGAAGTGACTGCCTTTATCACCAGGCAGCTGGCTACAGGCTACTTTGTTCCAGAGCTCTTCATAGGCATTAACAGAAGTCACTGTTCAGGAAATCAGCACTTGATTGTCTGTGTTTCTCTGGGAAAGGCTTTTAGCTGCAGTGTATTTACAGTCCTTGAAGGAGGGCAGGTATGCTCAAGAGATAGTGTGGGGAAACTGAAACATCTACTCCCATTCACAGCCTGGGAATTCAGTCTCCACTGGCGTTCTGAGGACAGAAGTTTTAAACAACAGTTTGAGATAGTGCCTTAATTTAAGCTTCTGGGGATTTTTTGGGTGCTAAGGCAATTTAATGTAGTGTGAAGTTCTATGAAGGAGCATTTAACTTAAGTTTTAGAGAACCTCATCTGCTCTGATTCATTGCTGAATTGAGTTGAAGGATCAGTTGGCTTTTACATGATCTTTCATATTTAATTGGTGCACTTTAAGCATGTCTGTATTTCAATCCAATTGAATCTTAAGAAAGCTCTAAGCTTTAAAGTGAGCTTGGCTTCGTGTGCATTATCCAGCTCCTCCCTGTACTTTCGAAAGGGGTCACTCAAGAGGCTAGCCCCTAGCAGATGTGTGAATGCAGGACAGTCAGAATTGGATCTATTTAACCTTCTAAGCTGCAGCTTGTGCATAAGAAATGCAAATCATTGTGGATGGAAACTCTACACTAAATCCACTTGTAACATCACTGGTCCATGCTGGTGTTCTTGATTTGATCATCAGTCATACCTCATTTTTCCTTACTGGCAAGTGTGGAGTTAACATGCGGGTTTTGAAACCTAAATCTGTTTCAGTGTAAGTTTTATTCTTCTGAAAGTGAAATTAAATTCACAGAACACTGAAGCTGAAATATCCTGTTGAGCATTCCATTTTAAAACAATGCACAGCTTTCTCTTAAATCATTATATTTTTCCACTGGAAAATTGTATAGTTGTATAGATTTAGAACACTTCAGCAGGTGCTTTGCTGTTCTGATGTATCATCAAAGCTGCTTCTTACTTTATGGAGCAGTCGTGTACTTCAGTATTATAAAATAAAGAATAAATATTTGAACTTAAGCTTTTACTTCCAGAAGCTGCCTGTTTCAGAGACTGTTCAGCTCATATGTACTGAATTTTAATTTATTTCTTCTGGGCAAAGATGTGATTTTACTCATGTGCTGAGGGGTATACTGCATAAAGTGTATGTGAAAGTTCAGTGAGGACTTTCCTTTGGGGCAGGACAAGCATCACAGCTAGTGAGGAAGTTACTGCAGCTTTGCCAGCTAGTCTAGCAGCAAGGAATAGGTCCTGAACCTGCGACAATCCTAACAGGTCCTGGCTGACATGAGGTTTGTCTGAAGTAAACATGGATGCTCAACCAAGTGTGTGGCTTGCTGTGAAGAATCTCCTAGGATAAAATCAGTGCATACTCCAACTGCATGTGTCTATGACTTCTACTTGTTTTTCAGGCTACAAGAAGCCTATTCATTTATGTGGTTCTCCACACATCTGGGAACTGCTGAAACACTGAATCTTAGTGATAGGGAATACATAAATGATAGCATACAGTAAAGTACATACCAGATATTGTGTCTTCAGTTTAAACTGCTTTCAATTTACTGTAAGGTCCTAAAATCCTGTAGCTATTCAGTTGTTATAAAAAAATTAATAGCCTTCAGAGTGAAGATTTCTTTAAAATCCTGTAGAAAATTTTTGGCTGTCTGGCCAATTATGTAAACATGTTGGGTCATAGCCATGTAATTTTCTGCCAGAATGATCCTGAGGGGTTTTGGGGGGAGGAGAACAAATTAATTAGGAAATTCTTTCTCGGAACTGAAAAACAGAGCTGATACGAACTGTGGGTGTAAAACTGGAATTGATAGAAAAGTTATGGAATGACGCATGAAAGGGGTAGTTTGGTGGATAAAGTAAACAGAATAATTCTTCTGGAGCAAGGACCTTATCCCAGAGTAGGAGTGATCCAAGAAAAGGCTTTCTAGGAGTCTAAAGAAAACACTCCTTATTTCAAAGGTGCCATAATAAAGGGAGCTGCTGATTAGGAATGCTTATGCTTTGGACAATCCAAAATAGCTTTAGAGTAAGCTGTGACAATCTGATATGTTAATACCCTGTGAGCACAAGCATGTGGCTGTGTATGTAACTAGTGTGAAAGGAACAACCTTCCCCTTTGCAAACTAAATGCCCTACACATTCAAAATTGCCAATCAATGTTTAGTCTTATGTTTTTGAGCCAATTCAAGTTGCTCCCTTGTAACATTAATGACGTGTCTTCTGTTATGCTCTAAATGAATTTTTGCTGTTGATTAAGACTATCTCTGTCCAGCAAAAGGTGGAGTCTTTGCCAGCAACTGTGAGGGTGTAGGCAATGATGGGTAGCTCAGCCTGTGTTTATGCTCATACCTTCTTTTTCTCAAAGGAGATCTGTTGACCTGCATTAAGTGAATGCTGCAGTTCTTATATGTACCTCACCAACTTTACAAGTATGCTTTAAAATGTGGTCTGTGGACCTAAGGGGCTCTGTGCTTGTTCACCAAGGAGTCCATAAGTTAAGCCCACTGATATGTGTGAAGGCTTATGTGTTGCACTTTTAAGCCCAGCTGAAAAAAGTGGAAGTTTGCAAATTGCAACTCTGTCAGTGGTGTCAAGCTAGAGACACTTACTGCCAACTTCTGACTCAAGTACTTGAAGGATTTACACCCACTATGATCTGTGTGCTCTTGATCATGCTTAGCAGCATGTCAGCAAAGATGATATATTCAACATATGTCGTATAGTTTTCAAATTCACAATAAAGGTGCATTTAGTAGTTTAAGGCTAAGGTAGGAGGTGGCAAAAAGGTTTTTTTACAGCTTTTGCTTTCCTATTTGTCTTGCCAAAAAGCTCAGATGTCTGTATGCTGCTGAACCTGCTGTAAGAGACTTCTCTACATAAGTTTTGTAAGATTATTAATTGTCCTTCTCTCTGGTCAGGATGTCGACAATGCCTCTCTGGCACGTCTTGATCTTGAGCGCAAAGTTGAGTCCCTGCAAGAGGAGATAGTCTTCTTGAAGAAGCTTCATGATGAGGTAAGCTGAGAAATGAGGTCTGTGCTTAGATGCAGACTGTCGAGCAAGGAAGCTCTTTGCTGGTTCTGTCCCAGAGTCCCCACCTGTGTATGATCTGAGTGCTTTTGTGCAATAATGTTGAGTGTCTGCTTCTCTCTAAGGAAATCCGAGAATTGCAGGCCCAACTCCAGGAACAGCACATCCAAATTGATATGGATGTTTCTAAGCCTGATCTTACTGCTGCCCTGCGTGATGTTCGCCAGCAGTATGAAAGTGTTGCTGCTAAGAATCTTCAGGAAGCTGAAGAGTGGTACAAGTCCAAAGTAAGTAAAATGCATCAGGCACTTGAACTAATTCTGTTTAACAGCTTTGCTGTAGCACTTGCTGTTTCCTCTGTCTCTCTAATGGACATGAACATAACCATGACACAAAGTCTTTTTAAATCCTAGTCTGGGAAGGGTACAACTAAAAATATTTTGTGCCATAACTACAGCAGCAAAGTAGTGGGTGCACACTGGAATTCTTTCCTGTGCTTGTACTTGAAAGCAGCTGTTGGATGAAGTACTGGAAAAATGAGTGGAAAAAATGGTGAAAAGATGGGAAATGTGCAGGGTGGGGAAACAAGTATGAAAGTTTACTATGAATTCCAATATAACATTTAGAAACAGAGAGGCAGTTCAAGAGTAATACTAATATTTAAGCATTTCACGTGCTAACCTTTGTAATACCTTCAGTTGCCCTCAACTGCAGTGTCCACAGAAGGTCTGTTTCACCATTTCTGTTGAAGTGTTATGCTAACCAGACTGGGGTTTTGCAGTTTGCAGATCTCTCTGAAGCTGCTAACAGGAACAATGATGCCCTGCGCCAGGCCAAGCAGGAAGCGAATGAGTACCGCAGACAGATCCAGTCTCTCACCTGCGAAGTTGATGCTCTTAAGGGAAGCGTAAGTACAAGACAGCAGTTCTTCTTCTTCATTGCAGCTGCACTGCACTGGAATTTGTTGATTTGGATGTGAATGCAGATGATCTGCCATGCAATTCAGTAGCATATTAGTACTTTTTGAAAAGGATGCTGTGGGCTCAATTTGTGTGTATGCATGACAGTGCACTGGCTAGATTGATACATTGAATTAGTCTTACTTAAGCTGTAAAGAATAAGTTTATTCTCTTGCTATAATATTCACTGTTTATTTAGCACATTCTGAAAGTGTTTATGCCGTGTCTGTCAGGTAAGCTGAAGTTATAAAAAAACCATGGAGGAGCAGTGAAAGGTGCAAATTTTGCTGTTGCTAGAACATGACTGCCTTAAAGAAAGGCTTGAAATGGATGTAACAGTGTTTAGCACTTCTGCAAATCTCTCCTAAGGACTGCATGCTTACTTGAACTGCATGTGTTGGGCTTACTGTAAAGGATGGCTTTGCCACCTGGTAGAACAAATATCTGGCACACCTCAGATCATGCAGCAGAATAACCCTCCTTGGCTTTGCAAAGGGAAGATTAAGGAGATGACAAATTTGGGACATGCCTGGGCATTTTCAGGAAGGATGCTAATGTAACAGAACTTTAAAATGCTAAGGGTCTTGAGAGCGGAGAAGAGTGATTTAACTGCAGCAGTGCTTGATTTCACTATTCTCTTCCAGAACGAGTCCCTGGAGCGCCAAATGCGTGAAATGGAGGAGAATTTTGCTGTTGAAGCTGCTAACTACCAAGACACTATTGGCCGTCTGCAGGATGAGATTCAGAACATGAAGGAAGAAATGGCTCGCCATCTCCGCGAGTACCAGGACCTGTTGAATGTAAAGATGGCTCTTGATATTGAGATTGCCACCTACAGAAAACTGCTGGAGGGTGAAGAGAGCAGGTAATCACATGCAGACACTTTTCTAAAACCAGCAGTTACTAGAAGATACTTTATAGCCATGTCTGATTTTATCAATTTCTTTTTTCCTTCAGGATTAACATGCCTATTCCAACCTTTGCTGCTTTGAACCTGAGGGGTAAGCTGTTTCTGCTATTTCAGTTTAGGCAGTTGCTCTATCATTAGCATGAGGGTTCTGGATAGTTCCTTTTATGCTGGTTTTTGAACTTGTGTAAGTGCAATTGGTTGTGAATGCTTTTCTTGGATCTAGCTATAGTATTTGCAATTACTTAACCTTGCATGGTAGCAGCTCTTTTGTTCCTGGACACATATTTTTAAATATTGGTATGTGGCAAGTAATTAATTTGGATACCCTCTGAAAGTGCTTTAAGGGGCATGGAGAGAAAATGTAGAGAGCTGGCTTATTAAGAGCAGGAGACTTCTTTGTGTAGTAAATTGGGCTTCTGAAAGTAGACACTAAAATCTGTTACAGCTCATTTTTTTGAGGAAGCACTTCATCTAGACTATTGGTAATAATGCATCTTCTTCTGCAGAAACCAACATTGAGTCTCAGCCAATGGTTGACACTCACTCAAAGAGAACACTTCTAATTAAGACCGTCGAAACTAGAGATGGACAGGTTGGTGGCAACTTTAATTTTATTTCTGTCACATCTGGTTACCTTAAATTCTTAAGTTTGCCTCCTGCTTACTGCAGCTTGTGTGTGGTAAGTATTGGATAGAACAGCAGCAGGCACTCCTGGCTGTGTGAACGTAAAGGTATAGCAAACAGGTTTCTCTGGAAGAAATCAAAATTCATCTGATAGTAAAACTTTTAAGTTGGTGACTGTTACCTGTGTATTGAGTATTTAAGTTCAGCTGAGTTAGCAAATTCTCAAAAGATTTCCTTAGGAAAACATCTGGCAGTAGACAGAGATACTTTACTTGCTTAGGATAAGATGCTGTTGTTGGTGTAAGTAAAACTTGAATGGTTTCTATTTACAAACTAGAATTTCTAATAAGTGAGAGCTGATACCCACTTGTTCACAGTTCGGAAGTGGATGTTCCACTTCTAACTCTTAAAAAACCCACAAAAATCTTCCTACTAAAATTAATGCAAGTATTTCTGTTTTTCATTAGGTTATTAATGAAACTTCCCAGCACCATGATGACTTGGAGTAAAGCTGAAGTGAAGATGCATACTTACTAAAGGAGAAGTTCTTACCAGCAAGATTGAACAAGTCCATGTCTTAAAGGAAGAAACAGCTTTCAAGTGCCTTTCTGCAGTTTTTCCATGAGCGCAAGATGATTATGCTAGGAAATAGGTCTTAGATCTTGCAAACTGACTCTCCCTGAAGGATTAGAGTTTACAATGGAGTCTAGTTTACAAATAGCAATATCTTGTGCTGCAATACTGTTTTTAAGTATCTGAATTCAATAAAACTGCTTTTTCCAGCACAGTATGAGCAACCTGTCGCTACTTCAATAAATCTTTGGAAAATGGCTCTTGATGTGTTCTAATTTGTTAACTTCATGACTTTCTGGAAAGCCATAACATAATGCTGGAATTATTATACGGTTGACATCTCTAGTACTGGCTGTGTGGAATGCTGTTTTTTTCAGTTTAACTAGATAAACTGTCTTACTCATTTACTGCTTAGGTTTTGGAACCAATTAAAATGGATTATAACTGGCAGATGCATAATGTATTATGATATTTCTTATCACTTGAATAAAATATGATACTTCAAGCTAATAAAAATTAATCTTGCTTCTGTATATTAGTTAATGCAGTTACTAAATGTCAGAATGCCTGAAGTACCTTAAAACTTGGCTTTATAAAGGATAGTAGTTATGTAGCAGAGAAATAGTTCATGTGAGCCCTTATCTCAGACAACACCTTGCAAAGTTAACAGCTGACTTGGTGCATTAACCTATTTTTCCAGGAAAAACTAGTTCCCAAAGGCTTGTTGGTATTACAGAAGCTACATCAAGGCTTTGGCTGGAGTGGGGGTTAGGAGAGGCTAACTTGCCTTTTTGCTGACAATTCCAGTATTTAAATCTCTTTTAAAAAAAGAACTACCATGCTTGGTGTTCTCTGCTGAACATCAGTGTAAATGCAGCAGAATGGAAGCAAGGACGTTCCACTCTGCCTTGCCATAGTCTTTCAGGAGGAAGTAGTGGAAGTTGATTTCCTCTCTGAACACTTAAGTTTTCTTCTGCAGAGCAACTTACTTCTCAAACACAGTAAAGACCCACAGCAGAGCCCCATGAAAGTAGCTGCTGTGTTCTGCATTACTTCTGTAAAGTCTGCTTCCTGTAAACTTTTACTGAGGTACCAATTTTCTGGAACGAGTAACTGCAAACTGAAATTTTTCAGTTAATGTGAATAGCAGTCAGGGTAAGGGTAGTACTTCCATGTTGTACAGACACTCTTGCCAGTATTTGGGAATTGATCTGTAAGAAAAACTGTTACCTCCATCTGAGAGAGATGAAAACAATTTACTCCTTTTCCATCCTTATTCTTACCTTTGCTGAAATGTTGGCTAACTGGATGCAGTGCAGGCACTGGAGGGTGTGTGGGGACAGTGGGAGGCTGCTTTACTCATCCCAGTTGCTGGCAGCACCAGTTTAGGAGTCCTAGAGCCAGAATACTAAAGAGAGAGGTGGACAGTGCTTGGGATGTGCTGAAACCCTCTACAGCTCCAACACACAGGCACTCTTGCAACCTGAAGGTAGGGCCTAGGCATGAGAGCAGTTTATATCTTTGAGCCACCCAGGCAGAATTGCTGCATCTGTTCTTCACAGCAGAAAAGCACCTAAATTTTCAAACAAAGCATGGTGCTGTTCTTACCCCATTTTCCTCTAGTAAGTGTTGAAAGACTTCAGCCTCCCACTTCCCATCAGGCCAGAGGGGAGTTTTTTCTTTGCTGTTATCCCAAAACCAGGCTGATGATACGTGTAAATCCATTAGACTGGGATATGTCCCTGTCCAGCTTGGTGCTTTATGTGCTTACCAAAAGTCGTGCAGCTGATCCAGCCTTTGTTCTGGTGGCTCCCTTCATGCAAAAAGGATCAGAAGTGACTCTGAGGAGTGCCTGGACCCAAGCCTCAGCCACAGCTTTTGCCTCAGCAAAGCAGAATAGGTTCAACCTGGTCCACCATATGGTAGGTAGGATAGTCTCACTAGAAAATGAGTGAACCCAGCCTTTTCATGTTGCAGATTACAGACACCAGGTTTTCTACTACCTTTCAACATCCAGACTGAAAAAATAAAGCACAAATGAGCTTTCATGGGAAGTATTTCCTGTGATAATATCAGCTCTGGGCATGTGTAATATCTCATTTTTGAGCACTTTATAGGCATGAGTGTCAACAACCTTTCAGGACAAGTGGAATAATGGGCTGAGGTCCTGCCTATTGCAGACTACTTAAGTCTTTCTCTGGATCTAGTTATTGAAAAAGTTGAGTCAATGCTAAATGTAATTTCTTGCCCCTAAATCAGTGTGAGAGCCCTGGTTGGTGGCATCTGGCAGTGCATGGCAGGGAGAGCCAGCTCCACTGGGGGATGGTGGGCACTCTTGGTGGCTTTGGGCAGAGACCTGCAGCACAGTGTGCTTTTTGAAATGCACATTGACCTCTGAAGTTTGTGACAGTCTTTCAGATATTGCTCCCACTCTGGCACCAGCTACCTGGCTCAGTGCTTTCTGTCTTTGCTTCACTCAGTAGATAAAAGGAGTGCCTGTATCAAGCACTGACTGCAGCAAAAGAGTTATTCCTGGCTCTTCAGTTTTTGAGGTTACTCAGAACACAGAGAAGCGTGTGGCAGAGCTCTCAGTCCTGAGAATAAATAGAAAAATAAAGAAAAATAAATAAACCTAGTTGCCGAGGGGATAAGAAGGTTGCAGGAAACCTCAAAAATCCACACTCCTGCGAGTGCAAGAGCACCCTCCTGGTGGAAAGGAGAGTGGACAGTGGCTGTGTAAACTTCTCAGTGTTTGATCTAGGGACACCAGCCTTATACCCGTATATAATTACTGCGAGCTGCTTAGTGCTGAGCCAGCAGCTGGCCTCAGAACTGCATTTCACATCCTAATAACTGCAGGCAGCAGCTGCACCAAGTGGGGCAGCCCCCACCCATGGCCGGGAGCTTTTCCTGCCCTGCAACAAGCCCCACAAAGCTGCTCCTGTGAGCTTACATAATGAGTGCCTCCAAATGTGTGAGCTGTTCCCACAGTCAACAGTAATAATCCTCCAGATGACTGAGAATCCTCAAATTTAGTTTGTTTTGCCTCATGTAGCCAGAACCTTGTTTTCCTTTTTTTTTTT
>VZSR01001283.1:15402712-15467664 GCA_013398615.1 Brachypodius melanocephalos | reverse complement strand
AGCCAAAGGCTCTGCCCTTCTCTCTTGCCCTCCCTGTGGCAGCTCTTTGCAGTTGTTACATCAGTAAATGAATCTGGTGCTTTCACTGATGCCATTCTCTGCTGGGTGGGAACATTTTTAAGTGCATGGAGGAAATACCTATAAGACTGCTCTGAAGTTCTGAATGTTCAGCCACGAGGTTAACTTGCTCAGCACACTTTTGCTGAAGCCTGCTGACAGCGTGGTGGGAAGCTGTCCATCATGGTGGTGGGGCTGGCCTGGCTGGGCCTCAGGCTGCAGGTCCTGCCCCACAGACTGACAGGGGCCTGGGCAAAGCCACTAAAGCATCCAAGGAACTTTCAGAAAACTGCTGATAGGAAACCACTCATCCCAGCCCATTGGGAAACTTCCCAGCTGTGGTCTGGGCCAAATCCCACCAGTCTAGGCCCAGCAGCTGTGATTAGAGCACTTACAGGGCTCACATTCAAAGTCCTATTTGCAGGTGCAAGGTCCCACATATAAGTGAGTTACTGGGCACTTTGAGACTGCTCTGTTTTCTCATCAGTCAGTCATTTAAACATATCCTGTAAATTCTCAGTCACCTTTAGGCCCATGGAGCATGGAGACACTGGTGGCTGACATCCCCATCTTGGTGGCAGTCACCAAGGACCCAAGGCCACATGGAGACCATGTCCTGATGGAGCACACCTGGTGCTGGGAGGGACCTGCTCCTGGCCAGGGCTTGCTTATGCCAACTGCTGGAAGAGAGGGCATCCAGAGGATATAAATGTTTGGAGAGGATGAACAGTTGAGTGGCTGGATAGAGAATTTTTCCGGTGCCCTAACAACTGTTGGAGATTTTAATTATAAAATCCTTCCACAGGGAAGGGAATCCTGGACATTGCCAAAAATTTTTAAGTAGTTTACATAGAATAGATTGCTCTAAGACACACTTACTTGAGTGCAGTCACACAGGCAGAACTAGGAAGTGCCAAAAATAAAATTACACCTTCAGTCTTCGTTTGGTCTCTTCATGCTCATGCATAATCCTGTGGATTTGAGCTGCAAGTTCATGGGCCTTGTCTTTCTGAGTGCACACACCCACCAGCACTTCAGGAATCACTACTGCTCACTGCTAGAGCATTTCAGATCTCCTGCATTTGCGTTTCCCGAGTTTATCTGCTTTCAAGAGTCTGAATTTTTAATTTTCTCTAGAGTACCCTCTGCTGTTCTTCATGGTCCTTTGCAACACCCCTGCAGGGGGTGAGGTATTGTCAGCCCTGATTGAAATGTAGGCCATGGAGCACAGCAGTCAAGATCAGAGTGGAAGGCAATCTCAGGGGCCCACTGGGAAGGTGTTTAGCATGGTGTACTTTTAAGGCACTTACCGATTTCAGGTCCAGGTATTTTCCCAGTCTAGATTTCAGATTAAGTCCCCAGAAATGAACCTCACACATTATAGGGTACCAATGTAAAGCACAGTTTAAGTGAAATTCTCAGCTTCAGCCAGGAAAGCTATAGCACAAACATGGAAAAATCACTGTCTGCAACAGTGTAGAGTTACCTTAGCCATAAGACTCTTCCTGTCCACAGCATATTGCATCCTTCATTCCATGTTCCTTCCTTCTGCGCTAAGGGCAGCAGTGCTCTGGCTAACAGGCCCCCTCCCAACCCAGTCCAAGGCCCTTCCCTAGGCCCATGAGCTGGCCAGAGGGAAAAGTTGCTTGTGGGCTTCTGCCCATAGCAACGAAATTCAATGCTTCTGGAAAGGGCAGTCCACAGCACCCCCATCTCTGCACAGTGGTGTCATAGTCTCCCTACAAACGCCTCAGCCTGACATTTTGGGCCGGTTTCTTTCTCAGAGATGTATTGCAGCTGTCTCCCTGTGGTGGGTGACATGAACTGCAAGGCAAAGTCAGCCTGCATGGAACCTTTCTTCTGGCTGGTGGGTGCTTGCCTGCAGTGAATGACACGGGGTGGATGGGATGGCTGCATAAAGGAGAGATGCTGCTTTCTCCAAGAACTGTCCTGCAGTTCCTGTCAGCTAGACAGGAAGGCATCTCAGACTTGACAGACAGCATATAAATACATTTTCAGGATGGAGAAGTGTGGTGGGTTGAACTTGGCCAGCAGCCAAGCACCTACAGAAATGCTTGCTTGTCCTTGTTACTACCAGTGAGATGGGGGCCAAAAAAGGAAAAGCCAAAGTAAGAAAATTGATGAGTGGAGATAAAGGCAGTTTAATAGGTGAAGAAAAAAGCAGGGGAAAACTCCAGGAAAAATAAAGGCAATCACGCACTATGCCCCACAGCCAGACGGAGGCCCACCTGGTCTCTGAACAATGACCGCCTTGGAAGCCTTCTTCTTCCTTTACCTCAGTCTTTATTTCTGATGATTGAGTAGATTGAACATGACATTGTATGGTATGGAATATCCTGTTGGCCAGTTCAGGTCATTTGTTCCAACTGTGTTTCTTCCCAGTCTCTTTCCTACCCTCAGCCAGACTTGTTGATGGGTCAGAGCGAAGAACAAAGAGAAAGCCTTGATGCCTTGTAAGCACGGTTCAGTCAAAACATCAGTGCACCATCGACACTGTTTTAGTCACACATCCTAAGCACAGCACCCCCAGGGCTGTTGTGAAGACAGCGAACTCCATCTGGGCCAGACTCAGTCAAGAATCTTGCAGAAATTCAGACGGGGGTGTATGTGTCTGTACCTGGCAGTGGGGTGGAGGCCGTATACAAGATCTGAGAATGACCCAGATTCAAAGTCCATATTTTCCAAATTAAGGGGAGGGTTTGAAGCCCACCTCTCTCAGCTTAAGACACCTTATAAACTTCATGAGTGTCCAAGAAATGTATGAGCTAGAAGATCTCTGCCCTTTTGTACAACCAGATTTATAATACATGGAAAAGTGAGTAATATGGGGAAGTTTTGCTGTCTGAAGCCCTCCATGTGCAGGCCAGATTTCCATTCCCATCTCTAGCTATTGTTTAACTACTGCAAACATATCTTGGCTCCCACCTACTGTAAACCATTACAATCATATTTTTAAAGTTTATTTTGCAAATTGGAGATTGTAATTGCAAACATACTTTCTGCTCCAGCAGTCCTTCTTTGATGATGCTTGCTGAAGTACATGACAGGTTTCCTGCCCCTGACTTTTCCTCTCAGCTCTTAGTGTCCTACAGCTGGGTGGCTGTGGAAGTGTGTTTCTGCACCACAAAAAGTACTTTCCCTGATCCTTTAAGCTAAAAAATACTGGACTGCAATCTAGGAGGGGTTGGAGTGGTAAATTCTTGCATTGGTAGGTTATACTTCTATCATGGCCAAATTCTGATCAGTATTTACTTACTCTCAAAAGGAAAGAGCTTTTTCTTATATGTTAACAGAATTTCTTGGTTTTCATTTCAGGTGCATTGCGTCTAGGCCTTCCCCTGGATACCACTGAGGAGAGCCTGGCTTTGTCTCTGGTATTTCTGCCACCAGGTATTTATGTGATGTAAATTGATGTGATCCCCCTGAGCCTTCTGTTCTCCAGGCCAAAGACTCCTAGGGCCGTGCAGAAAGGAAGGATCACCTCTTCCAGAAAACTTAGCTTCATTGTACCAAATTATACTGACTAGTCATAAAAAGGATCCACAGAAAGTGGTGGTCTGGTAGATGGAGGGGAAGTAAAGGCCAGAGCGCTACATAAGAAAAGAAACATAAGAAAAACTGTTTTGGGTCAGTCCAGTGATCTGCCTGGTCTCCTACAGAGCTTGCTGGGAAAAACGGGCATAGGAAACAGTGCACCAATTCCTGAAACAGCCTTTATTTTGAGGCAAAGAGAAATTCAGGGGCTTTTTGAGCCAGTGGCTTTATCCAGACCATTGATGAAGTTGTGTGACTTGATTTGAGTAGTTCCGTATTTTTAGTTTCTAATAGAGTGAATTTCATAATATGACAGTATACCAGGGAAGAACATTGCCTTTTGATTTTATCCTTAATGTCTGATCATTTTGCTGACTTTCCAGGAGTTCTTCTGTTATGAAACCTGGTAAATAATCATCCTATGCTCAACCCCGTCCATGTTTTCCCTCATTTGACAGATTTTCCTTTCCTGGAAGTGTTCAAGGACAGGTTGGATGGGGCTCTGAGCACCTGGTCTAGTGAAAGGTGTCCCTACCCACAGCAGGGAGGTTGGAACTACATGATCTTTAAGGTCTCTTCCAACCCAAAACATTCTGTGAGTCTATAATTCTCTACTCGCTCTCCTCCAGCACATTTGCATGTTTCAACATCTACAGTGCCTTCTCATTGGGAAGTTATCCTTTAACTCTAATAATTCTCATCACTCTACTCCTCATTCTAGTTCTGCTAGGGTCTATTTAAAACAAGGTGACTAAGAACATGTGATCTTCAAAACATGTGCATTGGGGCAATACAGAATGACATAATGAGAACCCCTGTTTTGTACTCAAATTAAGTAAAAATATCCTAGCTACTTTTTTGATCACTGCTCAGTACTGGGCTGATGTTTTCAGAAAGTTATCCAAAGTGACTCAAAAATCTGTTTCCTAAGGACAAATAGCTATGAGTTATTTTTTCCTCCGACTTTGCTGTCACTGACATTAAATTTTCATTCCCTGTTTGATCACCCAGTTATCTAGGAACACAATACCTCTCTCCATCTTTGAGCTCGGCATTAATATTGATTGCCCTTTTTTTTTCTTCTGTCAACCTGCCGCCCAGCCTTGGCTAGGTCCCTGGGGAATGTATTGAGTGGTAAAGTCCAGTGTATGAATACATGTGACAGCCCACTGACAGCTTCCTTCCATAGTGAAGGCTCTCCATTATTTCTGTAATTACCTGCCTTCTAGCTTAAAACTGAGAGAACATGATCTTTGTATCTTTTAAAAATCTGAAGTTATTGTTACACAAAATATTTTGACAAAATCTTCTATCTGCTCCACCGTTATGCACACAGCTTGTATAATCCCATGGATGTTTCCACCACATCCATGAGGTGTGACTTCCCCAGGAAAAAATGCATGTGGAATCCTACCCAGCACAGCTGCTCTCACAGTTCCTCCTGATCTTGCCAGGGAAAAAGCATTAGTGTTATTGCTCTCTAGATTTCAGAATCACGCTGGAGCCTCTTTTTGAGAGTCTGAAATTATACCGACCATTGTCTGTTCCTCTGACACCAGATGCATTGCAGTTCACATATTAGCAGTTTCATGCTGAGTTGCTGCAGAGCTGCTTGATGGTTGCCATGCTGCCTTCTTACCTGTCAATGTATTGATTTGCTTCAAAACCTTTTTCAGTTTGAGATTGTTCTTCATCTGTCTCAGGGGGCTCCTTCACCTTTTCCTTAATGAGCTGCATTCATCTAAGCTTTTTCTTATTTTTGCTGAGTAATCTTTCTACTTCTTGACTATCTCACTTGCAGCTGCACTGAATTTCTGGCAGACATCATGGTTTGGATGTGCCTGAAAGTGTTTGTTATTGGCAACTCACCACTTGAAAAGGTATTTGAACCATATCAGTAGAGATCTACTTTTCAACTGCCAGATTTTCCTAAATTTCCCATTTGGACATGACTTCTCTCAAAATCTAATAGTTCTTTTCACTCTCCTTTTAAACTTGAGTGGTGCTTTCTGTGAGATTTTTGTTTTTCCCTTTCCTCTTTTCCTCTTTTCCTTTTCTTTCTTGAAGGCTTTTCAGCATGATAGTGGGCAGTTCTCAGTTTAATATGGTGTCATGGTTTAACCTCAGCTGGTAACTAAGTGCCAGACAGCCACTTGCTTGCTCCCTTACCCCTCACCCCTGGTGGGATGAGGAGAAGACTCAGATAAAGTAAAACCCAGGAATCGAGATAAGAACAGCTTAATAATGTAGATAATGTATAAAATATTACTACTTCTAATAATAATTACAATGAAAAGGAAGATAACAAAAAGAGAGAGGAATAAAACCCAGGAGAAAAAAGTGATGAGCAATACAATTTCTTACCACCCACTGACTGATGCCCAGCCAGTCCCTGAGTTGAGCTCTTCCCCTCTAGGTCAACCTCCCCAGTTTATATCCTCAGCATGAGGTTCTGTGGTGTGCAATATTCCTTTGGCCAATTTCACCAGCTGTCCTGACTCTTCTCTGTCCCAGATATCTCCTCACTTTCAGAGCATGAGACATTGAAAAGTCCTTGCCTCAGTGCAAGCACTACTCAGCAATAACCAAAACATCAGTGTGTTATCAATGTTATTCTCATCCTGCATGCAAAACACTGCACTGTACCAGATACTAGGGAGAAAATGAACTCTATTCCCACATGAAACCAGGACATAAAGTGTCTCAAAAACATCTTTGAGCATTTTAATTTTTCTGGCTTCTAGGGTTTGTTGTGGTTTTTCTGCTGGTTGGTTTTTTTGGGGTGTTTTTGTGTCATGCAGCTGCTATATCCTTTCCACAACTAACTTCTCCACTTTCCTCACAGGCTGTAAATTACTTGTCTCTCTCTGTCCTTTGTGAGATATGTTTTCAGCTTTTCTCTTCTCTAACCCATAATTCTCTAGCTGCCTTTTGCTCTGTAGGTAGTAGAACTCCTACCTGACTGAATTTGGAGTAATTGCTTTGAACTTCACAGCATCTCTTTCAGACATGAAGAAAAGCTTTCAGATGAAAGTTTGTCATTTCCCTCCAACCTTATTAGGTGGACTAATAAAACATAGGACTTCTATCCACAGAGCTTGACTTACTGTCATCAGATGAACAAGCATTCTAGGTGCTCCCCACATGGGCTGACAGGGAATGGCTTAACCACCATGGACTGTCCCACCTCCTCCAGCGAGGGAACAGGCAGGCTTCCATGGAATGACAGATGGAGCAGCCCCAGCCCAAGGTATCAGGCACCCCCCTGGGGAAGGAGGTGTCTGATGTAGAGGATGTCTACTGTGATCAGGAAGAACAAGTAGATGGGGCCTTTCACAGCCTCCCATTCGCTGGCTCTGGTCCTCGCAGCAGACTGTAACCATACCAGTATCTGCTGGAGGAAGAGCACAGCCTTGGAGGTTCCTGGACAGCATTGATGGAAACATCCAGACCCAAGTGATAGAGGAGCCAGTAGGGAGAGGTGCCCTGTTGGACCTCACACTTATAAAGAAAGGAAGGCTTCCTGAGGGTGTGAGAGTCAAAGGCTGCCTTCACTGCAGTGACCAAGAGATGGTGAAGTTAAGTATCCTGAGAGGGCAAAGACCGAGATCCCAAACCTGGCCTTTAGGAGCGAAGACTTTGGTCTCTTCTGGGATCCACTTGAAAGAATCCCATGGCATAGAAGCCTAAAGGGAAGAGAGGTCCTCCAAGAAAGCTGGTTGATATTAAACAATCACCTTTATTATGCTTAAGAACAATCCCTCCTAAAGAAAAGGAAGTCAAACAAAAACATCAGGAGGCCTGTGTGGATTGCTAAGGAGTTCCTGGAAAAACTCAGATCTCAAAATGAAGTATGCAGAAAGTAGAATTAGGGTCAGGTAACCTGCGATAAATGTAGAGACACCTTTTGAGCAAACAGAAATTGTTAAGAAAGAGTCAAAGCTATCTGGAATTAATTCTGGCAAGGAATGTCAAGAGCAACAAGAAAAGCTTCCATAAATACATATGGGGCAAAAAGAAAACTATTGAAAATGTGGGCCTGATGCTGAAAGGGGCAGGTGTTCTGGTGATGCAGGATATGGACAAGGCTGAGGTACTTAATGTCTTCTTCACCTCATCCTTTGCTAAAAAGACAAAATTCAGGAATCCCCAGAGACCAGCATGAAAGATTGGAGCAAGAAAGCTGTACATTGGTGGAAGAGAATCAGGTCAGAGAACATTTGAACAAACCGGACATACGTAAACCCCTAACCCCCAGGAGGATGTACCACTGAGTGCTGAGGGAGCTGGCTGATGTCGTTGTAAGGCCACCTTCAATTTTTCCTTCTCTTGCTTCTGATGGTTCTCATATTTCCATGCAAAACAAGAGTCATCACAGGCTTCTCACAATAGATCAGTGTCTCTTACATTCCATATCATCAGCCTCCAGTTGGAGAGTTGCACTTTACTGCTTCAGACTTAGGGATATGTTGACATATAAGGTAAGGAACTATATAGGTAAAATCCTGCATGAATAAATTCTGCATTCTGTGGTCTGAATGAAGCCTGATGGAGCTGTTATGAGGGTAAGAACGAAAAGCAGAGGTGGTAGAAGTGCTGCAGGATGAGAAAGGACAGATTGGTATAAAGGTTATAAAGGTTTGGAAAACCACTATTTTATGCATGAGACAAAACAAGTACTGATCTGGTCTTCTACCTTCATTCAAGCTCCTTTCCATGTACACAAAACAATTTCAAATAGAGGATTTGCTTTTCATCTCTCAAATATTATTTCTGTTCATCCAAGAAGTCCTTCCCCAAATGCACTGTATATCACTGGGGACATGCTCTACACTCCAAATGTTTTTTTCATGTAATAAATACTTGACATTTAGAAAAAATCGCTTCTAAATTTACACAGTGCAGAGCTTACAGTTTGAGATTACCCTCTAAGCACCCTGAAGTGCCAGGCGCATAAATAAATATCTTTGCAAATAGATTCTCATTTATTAGTTTTGCAAGAGTATTTTCACTTCTTGGAGATGGGTGATTACTACAGGATGAAAGAAACACTCCTGGTTGAAAATTACTGGTAAGAAAATGCCAGAGAAAGGTTGATCAAAATGGTTAAATTCTCTCCCTGATGTTTTGATGTTTTCAATCTTTGTAATTTAAATTTCATAATAATAGTAATATATGTCTAAACTGTCCAGTTGTGCTTTATGTTACAGCCAACCAAGCATAAATTAAGCTGTGTGAGAAAGAGCAGCAAGAGATAAACTGCCATTTTCAGGGACAGGAAATACCATCTGTCTGCAGGTCATGCATGGTCTCCATCATATAGAACATAAATAGACTTCAAGATGTACTATCTACTCCCATAACACTACTGGGAGATGACCAAGCATTACTGTTCCCCTTTCAGAGAGGGAAAAATATAGGACTAAGTGTTTTGCCATAAAGAAAGCCAGGGATTGCTGTCTATACCCACTACACAAAAACTGAAAAGTTCCCTACTTTTCTTCCATCTGAACTGCAATGCCTCGCCTCATTTCCAGCTATGTGGAAAGTGAGAAAAAATTCCTGATGGCCATGAATTGCTTGGCACCCCTTCTCACTATCACCTGTGGGTAGTGCCTGTGCTGCACAGGCTGGAGTATTGATGCAATAAATGGTGCCATGCAAGGATACCACCAGTAAGCAAGATATGTGATCTTTTAACTTTCTTGTGCTGCCAAAACCCTAAACCTCTTGTTCAAACTGTCTCTCTGCTGTCGGGGGTGAGTATAACAGCACAGTGATAGATGGAATAAAGGGCCTGTTTCTGACTACAGAAGGCAGCCCAGATGGTAACCCTGGGACAAGCTGGATAGGCCAAGCTTTTCTTCAGTACAGACAGAGCCTTAGCAGCCAAAACCACAAGGGGCCAGGGATCCTTGGACATGTGTTCAAAACCCTTGAGCCCAGGGCCTTCAGCTCAGGGAGTGCCTGTGTTTTTGAATGAAGTCTCTGAGTCAGCAGCAGTGATAACCCTGATGATTCCAGACTTTTGTTTTGGTTCAGGTGTGCCAGAACATTGGTTTTTTGGCCAAGTGAACACTTTAGTGAAGCTAAAGTAGTTTGACACTTTTTCTGACAAATGAAGCCATGTGGAACATACTGAGGAAGGGGATGTGAGAGGGTGTCCCTGTCAGCACAAAATTAGGTTTTACTACTACTTACCTCTTCTCTGAGTGTAGGTATCCACATTCAGTGGATATGCTGCCCAGTCAAGCTTCATGACATTCTCTTTGGAGCATTGTGTTACACAGTGAACTGCCTCCCAGGTTACTATTGCTTACCTCCAGGAAGGTCTCCATGGCTCCCAAAGTCCTTCAGACTCACAGTTACTTTATGCCTTGCTAATGAATTTATCCAAGCGAAGCAGTGAAAATCCCTAAGTGAAAGCTGTTTGACTTGCACTGCTAGATTGACAAACTAAGCTAAAGCCAAAGTACAATCGGATTAAACCATTTCTAATGTGTCTATTCAGGGCTGCACAGCAGTTCGAGTACACAAATCCAATACTGATTTCAACAGTGAACATTTGATAAAGAGTTTTTACATTCTGATTAACTTTTTGTGACTGTGAAGATTGTTTTAGAGGTCAAAGAAATTAAGTTCACTAAGTTTGTTATTCACAAAGGTCAATCTATACCTATTCTCTTTCAGAGAATCCTTATCAACCTGATCTCATTATATGCTGTCTTTAAGGGATGTTATATAGCCTGCTACTTAGCTACTATTTCCCTGCTCATGAGGTATCATGCCACAGGGTAATGATCAGGCCTCAGTCAAGTCATGGCTGTGTGTGAATAAGGAAGGTGGTAGCTCAGTCTGGGGATGCACCCGCATTTCGCCCACTCCCTCAGGTTGGAACACTGAACGTGATGGCCAAGCTAGTCACTCTACACTCCTTCCATAAACCAGAGAATCTGGGATTTATCACAAGCTGATGTAGATACCTAAAACAACCCGGTTGTATTATACTCCACTTCTCTCCATCTCCTTCAGTTCACTGCTAGACTGTACAGCATTGAACTCTTCAGCTAGCTCTCATTCCCCTCTCCTCTTTTTCTTTTTCTCTGGTCTGAGGTCACTTTGCAGTGATCTTTCATCTCAGCTGATCTCTTGCTGTCTGACTTTTGAAATTAATATCCGCAGCTAATCACTCGGCTCCTGCAGAGCACATACAACACAATCAGCATAATTACTTCATGTCATACCTCAGTTGTCACTTCACTTTAATGGACTGCAAGTAAGACGAACTTGAAAGATGCTCTAAGTTAATGTTTTTAGAGTTTCTGTTTTAGACTCTTCTGAAAGATGTTAAATATATTCAGAAAAAGAGATTTCATCCTAGAAATTATTATCTGTATTACAGCAAAGCAGACAGGGCCAACCAAGTTGAGAGCTCTATGATTCAGGCACTGTTGAAAAAACATTCAATGTAGATAGGGAAAAGTGTAGGACATGATGGGACTGATCTAGTAAATGTAGGTGCTTATGATGTAGGAATTTATATATAAAGTAGTCACTGACTATGACAGAGCCTCCTGTACTTAAGGACCATGGAGCATAAAAGTCTCCCTATCTTGAACTGGAGACTGTGGGTGGTTAGATGAGTCTCGAGCTATTTCCTCCTGTCACCTCACTCAGCTTTACAGCAAGGTGAGGTGCCCATCTGTCTCCCACTCCCACCCATTCACTGCTTCAACACGTTTGGCTTTTTAAAACACAATTATTTCACACCAGCATTTGATGGAGAACTGTGAATTCAATGTCAGAGTACTGCAATCTTCCATTTTAGGTCACTCCCTCTGTCACTTAATAATCACACCCCCTCATCCTTCCTTCATAACCTTTCTCCATGATGTATCACACAAGCATATCCAGAGTATCTTAAATCTTTTCTCTTACTCTTCTACTCCAATGCCTCAGATAACATCACTGTCTTTTGATCCAGCCTTGAAACCTTTCCTGAGAGTGTAAAAACTTTTTTTTAAAAGAGAACTAACTAATTTAAAATCAAGCTAGAGAAGATTCCTTTTGCTTCTCTTTTATGTCATAATCCAACTTCAGGACATTTATTGAGGCAGCATGCCACCACCCACCTCAACTCCTTCTTCTCCTACAGGTGACTCAGAGCCATCATCTCTACCTGCCAGGCAGGAACCCGAGGGTGGGGTTTGGTAGCAGCCCAGACGCAGGAGCTGTGCCTGTGCTCTGTTAGAGGGCACACACAGTGGGAGGCTGCAGCCCACTCCTGGTGTCCTGCTTCGGCTCACAAAAGGTTTTGCACAATGCATATTGTTCAAGAGAAACTATCAGTACTAAAGAGGCAGTTCAAACTGAGGGACCTTTACTGAGTGATTTTACTCTATTAAAACTCTCCACATAATAAAAGAACAGTTTTTGTCCTTACAAAGATTAAAAGCTAAACAAAAAGAAAAAATGTCCCTGCAGAGTTGAATTTACACAAGCAGCACTATGCTTAAAATGCAGTCGGAATATTTTTGCCTTAACAGTCTCTCCAATTACCTCTCAAATAAAAGTAATTTCCAATATGAAAGTTATTCCATTTCTAATGCTTATATAATTTTCTCAGCACATCCAGCATTTCTTCCTCTGATGACAGCAGCAGTATGTGAGCTCCTGGACTAATTCAGCTTTGCTTCCCTGCGCTGTAGAAAACAGACAGCAGCTTAAATTCAGTCCTCACTGCGATATCTTTTTTTTTTTTTTTTTCCCGCTTACATGTTAAAAGATCTGCAGTGCTATACTTAAGAACTAATGCTTTCATTATGGTATCTCCATTAACCAGATGGTTCTATCTATCAGTCTGCAGTGGCCATGAGACCTTAACATTCCTATTTAGTATTAATTTGCTCTGGTGCAGAGTGAGGATGACATAGACGCTTGATACAGTGTCTGGAAGAGCCAAGCTAAAACTTAGCCATGCATCTCAAAACTTAAGCACATTTAGTTACCAGAACACAGGCATATTGGGATCCTTGAAAAGGAGGCAATCTCTCCTCACTTTTTAAAATGCTGATGACTTCCTCAGCCCATTTGTGTGTTTTTCCAGCTGTTGGCTGGGCTGTGGCTGTTTTGCCACATTCCCTAGCCCATTGCCATGGTTTTTAGCTTGTCCATTCTCTTCTTCTGGACTAAGCCAGTGCCCTCTTGTAAAATCTTCCCATGAGAAATCTTCACTTTTTGCCTGACAGAGGCAAGAGGAAAACCTAACCTGCTCTTGGATCATACAATTGCTCCTGGGACATTCCTTCTAAAGGCCTTCTAACAGCAGTGAGCAGGTGTTTCCCACAGCAGAAGTGTCACCTTGATGGGAGGTGCTCTGCCCCCAAGAGCATGGTTTGAGCTTGGTGTGATCCAGAGGTACAATGACCACATGACAGGCATAACCTCAATGCACAACCACTTCTCTCCCACTCTCCTCTTGTCCAGCTGACTTTTCCCAGACTGCTCCCCTTCTAAACAGGCAATGAATTATCTAGGGCTGCACTCAGTTATTCTGTACTTGGACCAAGCAGTCCTAATCACTTGGCAGTGCTGCTCTTTCAACATTTAGCTGTTCGTAAATATTTGAGATGGTTAAGCTCAATCTAAGACACTTTCTTCAGCAGAAATCACACTTCTGATTTAGAACCTGCTCTGATTATGGGGACACATTTGCATCTGCATCACTCAAATATGCCATTCCAGCTGCCAGCGCAGCAAACAAAAGAAGCCCTTTGGTTCTGTTCATCAGTAAAAGACTCATGCACTATGGGAAGGAGGTAGGCCACAAAGATCCAGATCTTAACCTTAAGGCAGAAGCCACTTGTTGGTCCATGAGGCCAAATAAAAGCTTTCAGTTCTAAACCTCTGTTCTGTCTGCAATAAAATTTGGCAATTGCAGTTCAGTCCCTAGAGGGCCCTAAAGGATAAGAGTCCTCCTCACAAAACAGCTGCATGTACATATTTGACCTGATTTAACGAGGCAGTCAGCTTCTATTTGGAGAAGTCACAGTAAGTGGCACAGAAGTTCTACAACCACTTATTGCAAAAAAGTAAATGCTTGGAGGGAAAATTCTTTCTCTGAATTTTATCTGTTTGAAATTCATTCACAACAAGCATCTTTGTATGTGACCAAAACCTGTATTAAGAAGAAGTTCTAACATAAATGACTAAAATATGCATAGTAATCTATTAGATACACATCTACCAGACATTTACTCATGGTCAGTATTTTGTTTAAAAAGCTTTTGCATCTGTTGTTTAAATATTTTCCATTAATCATTGTTTTTGAAGCATTTAATTATAATTACAGATAGTTTTAAAATTTAAGAGCTATTTTCAGAGGAAGATGGTTACAATTGTGTTTTCTTGTTTGGTTCCTTTCCATGCTTGATGTTTCTTCAAGAGATAATTTTTAAAAGTATTTCAAGTCATTAGAAGTAACGAAAGATGATTAATTGTGTTGCCATTCAAGAACAGAAAAGACTGAAATCACTTGAAGATACCATTTAAGCAACAGACATTTACACATGCACCGGTGCCCCAATGCCCTATCCCTGCTTTTAAGCACAGCTACTTTTTCCTTGCACAATTTTAAGGAACTGTCCACGTTTCTACTCTCAGTTGCTGATACTGTTCCAGAGGATTCAAACTAATAAATTTTCATTGCTGTTGCCTCAGGAGACATATTTTTTGGTTGTTTAGTCTCAGGAATTCACAAAAGAAAAATCCCACCACAACTATGTCTAATAAGTCTTTATTTCCAAACATAAATTGCAAAAATATTCTATTACAGAACAGGTAACAAGTACAGAATTCTAAGTATGCCTTGTAACAGTGAAACCATTGCCTGCTTGACAAAAAAATCATCAGGCACTTAAAACATGAAAACAAAGTACAAATTAAACCAGCTGTAACAGATAACTCAACAATACAACTTCATCTTGGTTTTCTGTAATAAAAGCACACACACAGCTGAGGGGCTCCAGCCTCCTCCTAAACCCTGCGCAGAGACATTTCTATATTATGCTGCACACATTCTACTCAGACAATATCAAGTTCACATCTGAAAACATAAATAAGTTCAGCACTGAGAGAATTTGAGGAACCTTTTTGGAACAGCAGTAGCAGAGCCTACACTAGCAGCTTCAGAGAGCTTGGTGCATGTGGAGGAGCACAATTGTACCAGCTCCACGGGGGAATAAGCTCTGCTTTGACAATTGCATTGGAAAGAATGGAGCTGAAATGAATGCAAACAATACACATTTTAAGAGACAATGAAACCTCTGGGCAAAAGCTACCATGATAACTTTATGAAATTACATTTTGACACAGGGACCAGTCTCTGAAAAGAAAAGCCACACATTTGCTATCCCTGAAGAGCAGCCCTGCGTATGACCTCTCCATGCACCTGTTTTGTCCCTTGCAGATCTTGAACTAAATCAGAAGCAGAGGTAGCCTCTTAAGCCTATCTTAGAAAGATAAATCGAAGATGCAAGTGTCCAAATGACTAACGAAAATACTCCTCCAGAAATCAGTCAAATACTCTTAAAATTATTTTGGCTTGTATGTCTGTTTTTAGGTGACATTATGTAACTTCCCACACACTTTACTCTGGTGGCTTTAAAGAAGAAGGATATTTAAAATAATTTTGATTAGGTACTCAAAAGAATATGAAGAATATTAACATAAAGAATACATATGAAGCCACTATATAAATAGTACATACAAAAATGCAGAAATGTCAGCTGTTATACTTCAGTGTCACAAGAGCCAAAGAATGGGTTTGTATTGCAAACACTGACAATGATACACCAAGGAGGAAGTGTTTTTAGGGAAACATCTCACAGCCAAGCCAAGAGCAGAGAAGCCTAGCATGTTGTTGGCCTTTGGTCTACAGACTTGCTGTGAAGAATCTCCTCTTGTCAAGGACTAAAGTGAATAGTGAGGAATTTAAACCCAGCAATATTGACAATAAGCTATCCTATGGTCAAAACCATTTGCATGATTCATTCTGATGAGCTCTTGCCTTGAAACTGTGATGGGATCATTAAATACTTCCATCATGCATTTCGAGTTTTCTCCCTCACTGGAGAAAAGAGAGATGAAACAAAGAAAAGACACAGAAGTACCAGGTGCAGCAACAAACACTGATGTATTGCTGAAGGTACATCAAGATTTAGCAAAATACAGACTTGAATGTTCTTTTGATGGCAACATGAGGATGCCATTCCTTGTATTTCGTAGCCAGACTGTGTTCATCCTTAAACTGTTATCTGCCAACACCTGCCACCCAAAAACCAAATTTATTGCTCATGCTCAGTGATGTGAGCTCAACCACCACACATCACAGTACCACACTGACTCCCTGGTCGATAGCAAACTCAAGCTGATGCACTCCCATCGTGTTAAGCTCCTGCTGCCCTGCTGGAATCTGCTCGACACTGAGAGCACTGACAGGCTGCTACCCCTGTAGCTGTAACCCAGTAACCCTGGGTTACTCCCCTGGTGAGCCCTGTTCCCAGAATAGGAAGGTATTCTGAAATGTGCCCTTATGAAAGGAGACCACAAAATAACAGCAATAGTCCCTTTGTTTACTGGCATACTGCAGAGAGTTTCTGCTCTACTTGATCATAATGATAATTTCGAGCCAATTAAATACTTTATGAAAATCTGGAACAAAGGTTAATAAATCTGCCCACTTGTTGTATGCCATGGGTGAAAACCCCCAGAGTACCCTGAGAGATTAGCAGCATTTGAACTTTTTCTGTCCAGAAACTCAGAAAAGGATGATCCTGCCTAGAAGGACAGAATTCAAAATAAAGACAGTCAGGCTTTCTAAAGTAACTACATGTCCCCTTGTCACTTGTTGTTGGCTAGCAGACCTAGAGATTAAAGAGATCTGCTGCTGAAGTACCACAAGATGAAGGACTACCTGAATATTTTAAACTAAGATATGTTTAACTAAAAGGCTCATGTGTAAGACATCTACTGCTTCAGAGCATGCAGCAAGTGGCTATCAGCTGTTTGAGATAGAGCTGTTTCAGAATAAAGCACTCCACAGAATATTCCTTGGGTTTAATCTCACAGACTCCTGTATACAGGGTGGACGTGTACTTTGTGGACCTGAGTCCCTGGAGGAGCTACTGCATGGATATTCAAGACCTCCCTCCACAAACTCATCACAGGAGAGCAAGTGGCAGGACAAGAAAAGACCTCTAGGTCAAATGCATCTAAACCTAGATTGCTGTATTAGGCTGCAGCTCCACCACAGAGTCTGTGCAGACTCAAGGTATACATGATCGATTAACCCAGATAAATTAACTGATCCAGGTATTTGCACTGAATAAAATCAACTAATACCTAACAACAGGAATATTTTGCTAGTAATTTAGAGAGCCACAGAAGGTCAGAGGTCACCTAGATAATTTAATTTCTTTTCCTGAGTCACTCAAGACAGAGAATTTCATCTTTTGTGAAGCATGGTGGTATGTCAGTCATCCCATTACTGTACAAAGGAAAGAGAATCAAAGTGAGAGTAACCCCCTCAGGCCTCGTTCACCTCTGTTCTCTGCAGATGCTTTTAGATGCTGGGATTAGAAGAGGCTGAAAGTAAAGGCATGCTGAATAACAAGCAAGTTTATGCAAGTTTACCATCAGTGAACTGAGAATTTTTTCTACTTATCATTTCTGAATCTGCTGGGGTCACCAGCTTGTTAAAATGACTGTAATGGGAAAGAGAGAAGGGTGAGCAATCACCAGCAGTGTAAGCACCTAGAGTCCTTAGCGTAGATCCCTTAAGCACCTTCTGGGACCACAGGGAGAGATGGGCTCTGGCCCACCAAAACAGCTGCTGTGCTGCCAATCACCCTTGCAGGGGCCCATCTCTCCCTTCTGACCAGCCAGACCCTCAGAGATGTTACCTTCTGAACTTGGTCAAGCTTTCAGGGCATCACTGGGCCCATCCAACAGCTGTCAAATAACAAAGGAATGTGTTGTGTTCCTACATTCCCACCTGCATGGTCTTACCCCCTCCTTTGCTTTGAAAGCAAAGGAGGCCTGTCTCTTGGCATGAACCAATTTTCTCATTCTGTTGCCAGGGTAGGGTTTGCCATCTCAGTGTGCCAAAACAGCTTGGTGTGGGACAGGCTGAGGCCAGACATGGCATGGAGGGAGGGGTGCAGCACAAGAATGGGACTGGACCTTCCAGCCATTCCACTTACGTCACCATGGAGCTACAGACCAACTTTAGTATCTCCAGTTAGGCAATGTGAATATCACACCAAGCTGCCTTCCTTTGAGGTGCAAACCCAGTCATCTACAGCATGTTTTCCTAAGCTGCAAGCATAGCAGTGTTTGATTCAGAGTCACACAAACTCCCTAACAGACACTAAGCAGGGCTGCATAGCCCTCCACAGGGTAAAGACAAATAACCATCTCAAGGCGGCACTAGATCCTGAAGGAGGATGCAATTTTAGAGATTCAGAGGAGAAAAAGGAATAAAAGCAGCCAGGCAGGCTTTAATCTAATGATGCTGTGATGCAGTCGTTCAAGGACACTGACAGCTTCTGCAAAGGTACAGTGGAAATATTAGCATACTGTCAGTGCTTCTATCTTTAGAAAACTATTTGATCTCAATATTCATTCCACAGCATGTGACAGCACTGGAGGCCCATAAACCCTAAAAATGAATATTCCTGGCGTGAAATAAAGGGAATTGAAAGGTCCTTACTAGCCTTTGGTCAAGAATCCTTAATCCAAAGTGATGTTGGCTCAGTCTTGCAAACTAGGTACAAAATCCATTTATTATTATTAACCCGGCACAGGTGTAAAATAAATTAGAAGTAATGTATTCAGCTACCCAAGAAAACATCATTTCCCACAGTAAGTGTACTTCAGCAAGTCCTGATCAATCTGATGGTACCCTGTGATGCAGAAATGCCACTATTAACTTGCCCAGCCCCTGCCTGGATTGACACAACCCATTCACCCAGCACACAGCACCAGTAGCTATAATAAAGCTGAGTACAGCGTCTGCCCTCCCGTAGAGTGAAATGGATGTAACAAACATCTAATACTAACTTCATGTCTGGAGCAAGGCCTGAGGATCTTAATCTAAAGTCTAATAGTGTATATTTTTAATCTATGGAGAGTTAAGAGCATTTTTAGGAAAGGGTAGAAAAGGTCAACAATTCCTTCAAGCATTTCTTGTCAGCCCTGTGTTCCACATAAATCACTGAGAGCCTTGAGAGCATGGTCTTCAAGTTATTGGCAAGTTTAAACTTTGTGGAAACAGTCCTAAAAATCAATAGCTGTCCATACTAGATAAATTTCCATTTGCTCTCAATTGTGAGTGCTACATCACATTCCTTCAGTTAAGACATCTTTTCGTCAAAGAAGCCAAAGTAGATTTCCCCTTTTTGGCTAAACCTCTCTTCAAATGTATTCTGATTATCTTTCCAGTTACTAATACATGTGTGTTTCAAATAATGTAGCTGCACAGAAACAGTTCTGACACACGGTAACTTCAGCTCTTTGTGGTGGGTCATGGTACACTGTTTACACTTATTCACTGAGATACTGCAACATGGTACTAACTAACAAATGCTTTTAAAAAAACTTGCTTCCTTGCTGCAAATAAATTTCATTTTCTCCTCTCTCCATCTTCTACTTCACACAACAAAGTTTTGCCCCTTTACTCATGCTGAGTAGTTAACTGAATTTAGTTGGAGCCATGAATGATCTTGCATGATCTCTATGTGCACATAGAGCACTTGCAATTGTTCTGGATACAATGTAAGAACTGTAAAAGATGTATGATTTTTCCCCAAGACAAACAATGTGCTGCTGCACAGCCAAGATAACCTCACTGCTCTACACTAGACTGGAACAAGCTACAGTCCTTACATGAACACGGTGTGCCTTTGTCTGTCTGGATGAAATACAGCAAGGTTCTCCTCAACCGCAGCTGTTTCCATCACCTAAAGGACAACCACATCACTTCACATAGCTTCTATTAAAAACACCCCATGTGAGTGATTTATAGCAGAGGAGATGCTCTTTTGGGAGCAAATTTGTCTTTGATCTGTAACTAGTGTGTTGCAGTAAGCAATCAACCATAACATAACGTTGGTGTAGGTTCTTGAAGGAGCCAGCTCTCTGCACATGAGCAGTAGATGCCTGTGGCCAGAAAATGGCAAAAATCTCACTGCTGGGGAAGAAAAAATGTGGATTGTGGTGCTGGAACTGGACCAGATCAGAGTTAATCAAACCCTTGTGCTCCCCTCTTCCAGTTACCACCTGGTAATGCAGACGGACTCCTCAGCTCCATTCTGCTGTCTTTGTTTCTGTTAAAGGCTCTACTGACACTCAGAAGTCCACATGTGTATTAGTGGCATCAGTTATTGCCCCAAAGCACTATGTATTTTTTAAAACCGCTTATTTTCAAAAATTGACTTTATTGCTGATATTTGCAGTCAAAATTTATGGACACTTCTGCTTGGGTAAGAGTAATATTGGACTCTTATATCATTATCTTGGAAATGGATCCAGATGCTGAATGTGTTTCAATCTACAGACCTCTAACCATAATGATTGATTTTAATACTTCCAGGAGTGTTTATGTGATTATAAAACTGCTGCAAGGTAAGCTTTCCAATATTACAGTACAGTAATGCTCTTATGAAGTATACATTTAAAAGGCTTTTCTGAACCTTATTTCATAAGGTCCAATTCATTTAAGTGGGATTTTTTTTTACAGATATAATCCTTGAAGAGTGGAATATTGAATGCTCTTTAAATCACTTGATTTGGGATTTAATGGTGCAGTAGAAAAAGGAATTTTAGTAAACAAAATACCTGATAGTATCTGACTGTAAAAGAAGAACACTATCTTTGAACTGACCATTCAAAGTACTCTCAAAAGAGTCAGTGAACTCTTAACAGAATCTGGTTATTAAAATTTTTAAATTTTGTTTGCTTGCTTGGTTTTTTTTTTTTCTGCAGTAGAACACATAAGCATATAAGCAGTAAAAGCTAGGGGACAAGTGCTTGTCAAAGCTCCTGTAAATATTGAAGTGATTCTTTCCACTGGGCTGATATTTCACTTTCTCTTGCTGCAGAAGGCTGCTTCACATGTATTCTTGGACCATATGGGAAACTTAAAGGACTACACGGGTTATAAATTAGGGGAATGTAGTCAAGTTTTATCGTACATCCTGGTATAGAAGAGCTTGGGATTGATAGTAAGAGGAACATTCTTCTAATAATACTTAGTGCAGTTTCATTATCTGTAGTCACATAAGCTATTACTACATGAAAAGAAATTGAATTATAGGCTTGGTACCCATCATCTTTCTAATAGAAATTCCATCTCATGTATCAGCCAAGACACAGAGCTGGAATAGCAAGGATGTGTGCAAAGTCATGCCCTACCAGAACTCTGGGCATTTTAGTGTGGATCCAGGTTCACAGTCCCCAGGAGCTGAACTGGACATTAGACAGGAATGCAAGCAAGTAGAGTGGTTTATAAGTAATTATAAAGCTCTGGTCCTTCATACACTTGTTCTCAGAATTAACATCACTTATATGAGTGATCCTATTAAATCCACAGCATCATCTATTGCTCACAAAATGAAGGCCCATTAAATCCACAGCACTACTTACTGCCCACAAAATGAAAGCCTGTAAGCCACTTAACTACCTCTGACCTCTCATCTGTGCACCCTGGGACAAACTAAGAATGATGTGGCTCTGAATTTATCACTCTTCTGCAGCTCTTCTCATCACTTGTCTCATGTAGACAAATGCTAGCATTTACAGGATGAAGTTCTTAATTGAAAATGTTCACTGCCAACTCATGCAGCCACCATACAGGGACTATTGCCTATACTATGGGATATCAACAAAACCAGAGATCTAACGTCAAAATATTTTAATGATCCTCTAAGAAGCAAAACATGATGAATGTCACATATTGCCACCATCCTGAGATTGTGCTTTGCTATCATTAAATCAGCAGTAAGGAGTTTCAGGAATTTCCAAATAATTGTTACTTTGTATTTTAATAAATGATCACTCAAAATTTGTAAACGTAGCAGTCACTGCACGAAAAAAATCACTCCCTTTTCTCCCCAAGTGTAAAATATTTCTCTATTGTAATAATGCAGTTTAAGGCTCACAAAATCACATCAGATCAAATCCAACACCAAACTGCTGAGATACATACAAATTGTCTCCTTAGGATCATCACCCTGAAATTAAAACAATAAAATATGTTATTGGTATTTCTTGTATAGTAGAAAAACTGCTTGTTATACTTGAAATAAGCCAATAGTTTAGTCTTCTGTGTTTGCATTGCACCTTCTGCATCAGCTTTTCATCTGTATTTCAGGCTGATTCTGTGAGTTCTATTATACAGAATCACAGGCTAGATAGTAAATACTTCTTCATTTGAATTAAAATCTAACATAAATTCTAATTTGATTTAATTTATACTTTTCTATTCTGGTAGTTTTTAACCAAACCAGAAATTATTTATCTCTACATGTTTCATTACTGACATTATTCTTAACATGTAAATTTAATTCACGGAATGCATGAGCAAAGCGTGTGCTTAAAAACTGTACTGAAGGAGTTCTAAGGCAGAAACCCTTTCTTTCAATATCTAGTAATTTCACATTGGATAATATCTGCCCAAGTCAAGAACAGTCTGCAATTTGGCTGCCTGGCAAGAACCCAGAAGTGTCCTTATTTTTAAATGTGGTATCATTTTGCTCAAGGTAATTAAAAGTGAACTGTGGGCTAGTTCTTATTTCTCTAGCTACACTGGGACACCACAAGCATAAAAGAATTTCAACAGAATTTAAGCTCATGTTGGCATTCTACAGTTATAAATAGGTTATGTGTAACAGTATTTATCACTTACTTGGATTGCAGCAAATTTCAAGATTAAAAAAATATCACATGCTGACAGAGTTTGGAAAAAAATTACTCTTTTTGATGTTAGTTTCTGAGAAAATAAGCAAGCATCCCCCTGCTTTACAGGATGCTGCTCTGGCAGCACCACTCTGAGTGGAAGAAGTCACTGCTGCTCGCTGTCAGAAATAGATCACATTTAATCATTTGATTGGAGTTAAAAAACTCATACCTACTTTTTACTTTCCAGTTAAGATATGCAGTGCAGAGTTCAGCAGTTCTTACTTCCTAACCACCAGCACACCTCTGCTCAAGCCCTCCTCAGTCCTACTGCTCAGACAACTGAATACTATTTTCTTCCCCAGGCTAAGAGTCTCAGTTCCACTTCCTTTCTGTGGTTTCTTTTTTTATGTTGACTGACTCCTCTGAGCAGATGCTTAATGCTACTGTTTTGTATGTCAAAGCAACGCATACTCATCTACCCTGCTGTCTTTTCCTAGCAAACAGAAAACCTGATGGATTCTCGGTCAGACAAAATTTGCACTTTAACCAGGCTTCTAGGCAATCAAATTTATGCCAGCCTGATTAATTTATCATCTGACAATTTTTTCTAATCAGATTTTTTTTCTATTTTTAAATATGAATCAGGTCATTTTGCCTCCTACGTTTACTTGAAGCTAATGACATGCCCTTCAGGCTTATCAGGTTAAACCAATGAACAAATAAGACTTCCTTCAGCTGCAAGGCCATAGCAAAAACGATTTGGTAATCTAATAAAATAATAAAGATCATTAATTATATTTCAAGATTTTGCTGTTGCTACATTTTCTGTTTGACCCTCTGTGATAGGTGGTCATCGCTTTAGTGATGACCTGTATGTGTCTGTTGAACATAACCATAAAGGTACAGGAGGGGATATTAAGGCAGAATTTCCCGCATTGTGGGACCCTACAATGCTCTTATATCTGACAATTCTCCCTATCCAATAAGAAAAATTCACCTTGCCAATACCAAGGATGGTGTTTAGGAGCAATATTGTCAAAAATGATTCACTGGGACACAATTATACTCTCCCTATAGGTGCTCCCAGCAGAGAAGCTTCCTTCACTTCTCACTTACAGCAGCAAATTTTGTGTCCCAGTAAACTGTGTGGGAGGTTGTGCATGAGCCTTCTGTGGGCACCCACTGGTATAAGGAATCTCCAACTACCCACTAAGAGGGAAGTGCACAGAGCATGGAAAAGAACATAAAATAGAAATTGAGAAGAGAAAGGAGATTGTTCAATTTTTAGAAAAGGTCATCTTCAGTAAAATACACTCATTATAGAATTTCAATTATCTCTAATAGTTGATAATACTAGCAGAATGGTAGCTCATACTGAAAACATTTCTATGGTTTTCTCTTTGTAAATATAAGTGTAAATTAGGCAGCACAACTTATTCTTCTTGTGCTTTTTTTTTTCTTTACAGCTTATTTGGCAAGTTTGGCCACAAAGTGATTTTCAGTCTGTCAAGCATGGACAGCATTTAATTAATCCATACAGAAACTTAAACATTTTTGTGGCTTCTACCTGCTTCTCTCTAGAGTAAATATTTCTAAGGAGCTGACTTCCATTTTCTTAGCTCATGTAGTTGCTACAATTAAAATCACACAGTATGTCTCCAAGGATTTATATTCTAGGAATAATAAATACAATGGAAACTGCTGGATATAAACAGCTTAGCCACTAAGAAAAAATACATTATGTATTTCTTAACCTTTCTAATATGCTGCAACCTTTTACAAGCTAAAAAAGCATACCTTAGCCACATGAAACTGCATATATATATACAATTCAACTCCTCCTAGGTAATCTCCTGCCACGGACTAGGAGAATGGATCAACTATATCGATTCTAGGTCCCTTCTCACAGGTTTTATATTATTCTAATTATCTGAAAGCCATCTTGTAGCCCTGGTTCCCTGCTTGGAATGTTTTGGACTTGAAAATTCCTTTCCCAGGAAATCTCTGTAAACAGGACAACATGTTTACGTTCCTCTCCAAAGGAGGGACTCTCTTGATGTCCCTCTGGGTTGACCAATGTGGTTGAAAGGGTTTGCCTTTATTCCACCAATCAACTGGTCTCTGTACAATAGTATATAAAGAATTCCCCGCCTAATAAACCTTAAAGTCAAAATTCAACTTTACCTAAGAAGTCTTGTGTCATTTGTGATGTCTTAGAGTGACACCATCTATTTTTCTATTTCTTAAAAAAACGCTTGAAACTGAAAAAAATTGTGCATTCCTGGTACTAACAATTCGCTATTTTAAAACTTAGTGTTCTCTGATGATAAACTAAGTGTGAATGTATCTTTGACAACATGTTTTCTGAATATCAACAAAGAACATTTTAAAATACATTTCAGAACCTAGCCAGAAGAAAAGTGCCCTTAGCTTTTAAGCTTGAAATTTCTGGCTTGAACAAGAGGATGCTATTTATTTAACTTGAGTAATACAGTCATGAGATTACATCAGTCCAATTAAAGTATATAGTATACAATGGCAGTTCTACTGTACACTTCACTTATTGTTACATTAACTTGAAGCCCCTGGAAAAATAGAGTTCTGTGAAAGGAGACTCTAACAACAGTATTGTGAACTCATGAATTTCTGAATTAGCTTAAAAGATGAAGAAATATTTGTACAAATTGGTCTTATTTTGTCAACGTGGCAAATGAAAATTGAAAACATGAAGACAAATCTTTTCAGAGTCATCTCCAGTGTGTACACAGTAAATTGGCTCAAGGTTAGAGGCCAGACCATGCTGCATTTCTCTGAGGCAATACACAGAAGGTAGAGGTTGGACAGAAAGAACAGAGGAAAAGGAATGACATTTCATCCTATATTTTTAACTCCTAGATTCTGAGCTGCCTCAAGGTAAAATGCTCAGCAAGATCTGCTGTAGTGTATGGCAGCTCCTTCACTGCTGTCCACAAGCTGCTCTGCAGCCCTGGGCTGTGAGTGCACACTGCTGGAATCTTTACCTAACAAGAGGCAACGAGGCCATAGGTGCTTGATTGCTCCCTTCATGGAACAATCCTCATCCTTACTCTGCTCTGTACAATCCTGGAAAGGCTGTGCCAGGATTAGGCATCTCCTTTTGGAGATCACAATGCATGAACGCCTTTCATACAGAAATTCTTAAAGGAGGCTGGTACCTGGGAACTGATACTAAACCAAACATATGTTGGCAGAGACATGTATCTGAGATAAGGAGACACTTCTGATTGACTATGATTTATGGGGATAATTTGTACTTAGCTATGCACCCCACCTAATGTTCACAATTAGAAAATATTTCTCAAAGAAAGATCCAATCTTTCACTTATTTAAGAATACAACTTTCATTAATTGCAACGTAGATATGTCTCTTGAAGGAAGAACAGACTCACACTTGGTAAAACAAGTTTTCCCTTGGCACATTAGTGAAATAAAGACATTTCATGTGGTAAGAATGGGACCTACCTTTTTAGTCTGATCCACATTTACCAAACTGCAACTTCAAAATGCCTTTGCCATGAAGCTGAAGGATCTGGTTGTATTCTTTGGGCATTGCATGGAAACCAGGTTTAGGCAGCTGGTTGTCGTAATAGTGGTGGCTGATTGGCATCTTCTCTGTGGATTTTGAGAAAGGCCAGAAGCCATAGAGCTTCACATTCTCACACAACTCAAGAGCAGCACTAGTGATCATAAAACCAGATGACAACCGGTAGGCTTTCACACCCTTAGTTCTCCAGAACTGGGCAAGACTTTTCAGATATGTGGGGTGAAAAAATATTACCCTTTGGGTTGCTTTAAACTCTTTCAGAGTGTGGTATACTTTAAAAGAAGTGGCTGTGTTGCTTCTAAAGGAAAATGCTGGCAGTAAAAGAAAAGCATCTCCATAGACTGCAATGTTTTCCAGAAATTCTGTCTTCTTTTCATTTAGCTTGTTGTATCTGCAAAGTACAAAATTTTAGGAATGGAATGTAGTACTGATACAAACATTACAGACCAGAACAGCACAACTGCACTTGCAAAGATGTGTTATGAACTCTGCTGCAGCAGTTCAGCCTGTCTGCACTGCAAATTTATATCACCCTATTATAACTTTTCATATGTGCAGCTATGAAAATCTGACTATTGTATAGTAAGAACACACTAGGATTGAACTGGCAACACAGGAAATACTGAAGAAGATCAAATTCACTGCTAATGAGACTAGGACATGTTTACAGAATTGATCAATTCAAGAAATTAAGAAGAATGCATAAAAATATTGTGCTTATACTTTCTCTGTTTAAAAATATATGCAGTACAATATATACTGTACGTGTTTGTGAAATCTGTTTTTTTACATCAGCAGGTATATCAAAATCTCTCTTCAAAGTCTCAATGTCTGCCCTGTGTGGAAATCCAAGGATGTATGTGAGCAGTCTTGGAATGTTAAAGATTAGTTTGTGCTCAAGTGCTGGATATACTTTTAAAATAACTAAAAATACAGGCATCCTTGTTTATGTCCTTCAACTACAAAGGCAACACACGGAGATCTATAAAGACTTAGAGCTCTAACTTCACAAATGACAAGGATTTATTCTCAGATGCTTTCAAAGAACCAAGAGACTTAGTTCTCTCCATTGCATAATTTTGTGCTCCCAAATACTGACTAGTGAAATTTCCAAGTTATCTGAGAAGGGGTGCAAGCAAGGGGTCACTCAACTTATGTCCTCTATAGATCTGACTTTTCTGAATCACCTAAACATATAGAACCTTCCACCCCCTTTGGGACTCAAAGCACTGAGTCCTCCTTTGTAGGCAGTTGTCTATTTGAGCAGTGTTTTTTCACCTTTTGAAGGCTATCAGAGTCCACTTTTCACAAATTGCTCCAGCTGAAGCTGAAAAAATTGGTTTCATTTCTCTTCACTTGAGTAGGTTCAAACCCTTTTTCCACGCAGCACGTCAAGACAGAGGACAGCAGCCACTGCCATTTCCATTCAAAACATTCATGGAAGTTAACTCTTGCACAACTAAATCAGTGCAAAGAATGATACACGCTCTGTATCCCAGAAAAGTTCCATTACCACCAGACGTGGAAACAAAATGAATGAGAGAGACTCAGGCCCTTCTGCTGACCCTGAACCTCTGTGCATGCAAGAGTCACACAGCCAAAACGAGCAAGAAATGCCTGAGTCTATGTCTAGGAAAAGTGGCTGAATGGTGAATTTTTGGCCTCCATTACAATAATTTTCTCTGTTTTAACTCAGTGTAAAGTACTGGGCCTACAGGACAGAATTCAAATCACTATTCTTCCTCAGCTAGAAACCTGGACAACTCAACAGTATCTCAATCTCCTTTCCAGCTCTGCCACTGTAAGGAGAAGTGTATCCCAGTTCCACTAGGACACATATCTGTGCTAAACCAGTACGCAAACAAAGAATTAGAAATTACAGGGAATAATGACGGAATATGTCTTCTGAGAGAAGAAACCAGTTTGGTTCTGCTAAACAGTACCAAGTTGCTTCCTGCTTCTTCTTCAAAAGCATTTAGAGTTTCCTCTGAATATTTAAATAGATATTTTTTTAAAATCATAAAGTCCTCTTATACTCTCAACAACCCACAGGTTTATCTCCCGTTTCCTTCAGTTTAACTCCTATTAACCCCAGTGTGACTTGATTTGGCTAAAAACTGAGTGCAGCTATGGCAGAATACTTTGATTAAGCCCAGAAAAATTGTGGATCAGGTCAGACGTCACCAAGGATGCTGAGTCATTAGACAATTTCCCTTTCTCATATTCTTGTGCAGCCCCACTAACATAAATGAGCTAAAACTAGTTTTGGAGAAGCAGTAACTTGTATTCATTAAAGTCAAAAAGACTTGTATAAGCATTATCATAGTTACTACTCATTGCACAAAATGAAGTTCTATCCCTGAATCAATGAAAAATGTCTGTTAGTCATTTCTATGTACATACTGTACTTTTTCCTTCTTCCTTTCAAGGAGAAAAAAAAACCCCTTTGCCTTATGTTGTCTTTTTGACAATGCAGTTATGACAGACAATAAGATACAGTAAGATTAGCAAGCACTAAATAACATGGCACAGCAGTCCTTTTCATAGATAAGGTGCAGTTCCAGCCTGCTGAAGATGTCAGATTAGTCAAGCTGGCCTTATTAGATTTTCTTTTCATCAAGAAGGTGAAAAAAACCCCCCACCTCTGCTGAGAAAAAAGTGTGTGAGCAAGCAGCTTTCACATGGATTGAAAAAAACGAATTACAGAAACTGGGCCTCCAGTTAGGAAACAGCCTTCATCAGAACAGCCTCTGAGCACATTCCCTAAGAACACGTGCTCACAGTACTGCTGATAGAGTCAGACACACATTTCCAGGCTTTCCTGATTTATGATTACAATCCCTTTCTAAATGCTTGGGGTCATAAGGGTCATGGGGGGAAAAGAAGAGGCTTGAGCTTACAATCACTGATTTTACTCTGCCACAAATTGTTGACTAGTATCAGCCAAGGCTCTTGCTAATCTGGGTATTGATGACTCCTTTATGCTACAAAAAAGGCCAGGTTTAGAAGATTTCCATTTAGACTAGTACATATTTTACATGGAAACTAAGGCTTATTGAGGTAATCTACATGCACTGGTCTCTACGCTGGTATCCCAATGGATTTCCATGAAAATCTAAATCATGTCAAACAATTATACACCATTACACAGTAACAGATTTGCAGTGGTACTCACTTCTGAGCTATGATACTCGGATTAACAGTCACAAGGTTTGTTTTATTGCCAACGTCTTTGCTAATGTTTCCTGTGGTTGGAGGGAGGTTACACCTGAAATTGAGAAACATTTGCTTAAACAGATGTGCACCAGAAATGCTTTACAGTTATTATTTGCAGATTCCTCTCTTGTGCAATGACACTTTCATGTCAGTTCCCAGGGATGTCTAAACACTTTACAAATATTTAATAAGGCTTACAGCACTTACAGAAAGATATTTAATCTACAGTACAGATGGTTGAAATCGGGCACAGAGAGCTCATTTTCATAAATACCACAAACCAGGAGCACAGTCAAAATCCCAAGAGAAGCCAGTCCATATGAATGCCCTATGCTGGCTGCTAGGAAATATTGCCCCTCTTGTATAAACAATGCATTTCTGCTGAAAGTCTTCCACTGTGTCTTCTAACAACAGCATAACTTGCCCTATCACAGAAACAGTAATTTCTGTAAAATGTAAAGAAAATGTTTTTTTTTAAATTCAGTCACTTAGTAAGTTTAGCATCTTAGTACAAAGACTTATTTTTATTAAAACAGTTATCTAACTGGAAAGACTTTTTTTTTTTCAGGAAAAAGTAAGAAAAGGAAACAAAATCCAGCATGTTGTGCGATTCGACATGACTGAAAGAAGAACCTTCCCTCTGCTGCTCTGTTTCTTTGCATGAACTACAAACTGTGAGTCATATATTGAAAGAGTGGGCATAATTACACTCAGAGTGTGCCTGGTTTTCTCCCAGTCTATCCAGGGGGATTAAAAACACTACTTAAATAGATGCTTAATTTTTTAAAATGAGGAACAGATGAAACAAATAGCAGGGCAATTAAGTAGCTACATGGGTGAGCCAAACTATGGCTAAGTAAACAGTTTGTTAAACCAGAGATACACATGTGGCATTTAATACCAGTCTCCTAAAGGATGTTAAATGACCAGAAATGTCAGGTTCTCAGATAATCACATTTCACATCACTGCAAGCTGACTAAGCAATCACAGATCATATATGTATATCATCCAGCCTGCTCTTTAATTAGAAAGCAGCATCCTGAAAACTACAAAGCAAAAGTATCCTTAAAGAGGCAGAAATAAAGAATTGTCAAGATCCTTCCTCACTGCTATAAACTGGCATTGGCACACTTCCAATCCTACCAAGTTTTTAGAACATTGGACGCACCTCAGGAAGATGAAGCAGCTCCTACCTGAACACAAAGTCGGAACTATCAATTTCAGCTCCACAGTTGGAATTTTTCAGAATGCCTCCATTTCCAACCACAGCACAGTTCTTTAAGGGATAGACTGAAAGAGGAGAGGACTGCAAACAAATAAAAAGATACAGCCAATTCTTTAAAAGTGTTTTGATTGTTTCTTTGTGTCTGTTTGCTCTTGCAGGTTTAATCTGATAAATCCCAGTAAAAGCATTCACCATCTAGCAGACAGGATTGCCAAACCTGGACAGCCAATAGCCAAAAATAGACATCAAAAGACACTCTGCTATCAGAACTTTGAGAGAATAACACTGGATTGTTAAAACTGGGTAACTTTTAAATACACTTAACACTAAAACTATCTAGTAGTGGATTGAAACATTGACAAGCTAGGAAAATAATTTATATTGAAGATAGTCTAAATGTACCCATTTTCCTTTGCACTGTAACAGACCAGGGGTTGTAATTTACTTCCTCAGGTAATAGAAGGTAACTTTATAAATTCTCCTCATTTGTGTCATCACATAATTACATCTGAAGCAGAATAATGAATTTAGGGAAACCTGAAGATGCTGTAAAGGATGATGATGTGGCCTGGCTTAACTCTTTGTGAATGTGAGGCCTCACTGAAGATGTTAATGTTTCTGGCTGTTCACCCTCTCTGCTCCTCTTCTTGTTACAGCTTGCTGTTTTGCACTGGGGAAGCTGAGTGGGAGCTAAGTGCATCCACTTGAGAACCAGCACAGTTCACAATCTAGAAAATTAATGTAAATTTTTGGTTTTTAATGTAATAGCTGGCTCTTCTCCCAGTCTCAGAAACTTTTCATACATCTTGCTCAACCTCTTCTGCTGTGGGAGCACTGACATTCACCAGAGGCCAACAGCTGGGATACTTTGACTGCAGAAATTAAACCCAGTTGTAAAACTGAATCAAAACTTGCTTATGGAAACCATTATCCTTCTTTCTCCACTCATCAGCTTGTCCAAAGATAAGTGAGAAGGGACACTGTTATGCACAAGGCAAAAAGTGTGGGGAAAGTGGCAAATATCATATTGCCTGGCAATATATTACAAAACAACACGTTCAAATATTTTGTTCAATTCTGAAAGGATGGTAGGTGAATACAAAGGTCAGGCAATTTTGTCTACCTTGGCACGTATATGTGCACATAAAACATACTACTTTTTCATTTCTCCAGCTGTCTAAATTTGGGGTCACTGTATCCTCTATTGCAATGAAGTCAGTAAAGATTGATTCACAGAAGTGCTAGGAAGAAATAGACTCATTGTAGCTGGGATCTCACAAATCAAGAATGCCAGAGATGGGTAACGAGGGTTCCCATGTGCTCTTAGCTTCAAGAAACCAAATACAAACTCTTTGTCTAGTCTCAAGATCTTGTATGTCTACTGTAATCCTGAGGTAGAAAATCTGATTCCTTTTCTCAACCTGTATTTCTGGCTGCAAACATCCTGCCCAGGTGGGTAACAAAGGTAGTGAAAGGGCTGGAAGGAATGTCCTATGAAGAGTGGCTGAGGACTTTGGACTTGTATAGTCTGGAGAAAACAACAGGTACTCTCATTGCTCTCTGAGGAAGGGAAGGGGAGAGGAAGGTGCTGATCTCTTCTCTGTTGTACCTAGTAATAGGACACATTGGAATTGTTCCAAGCTGCACATGTGGAGGTTTAGACTGGACATTAGGAAGCATTTCTTTACCAAGAGGATGGTCAGTTGCTGGAACAGTCATCCTAGAGAGTGGGTTGATGTCCCCAGCCGTCAGTGTTTAGGAGGCATTTGGACCATATCCTTAAAGACTTGCTTTAACTTGGTCAGCCCTGAATTATCAGGCAGTTGACTATGTGATCATTGCAAGTCCCTTCCAACTGGAATTGCTCTGCTCTACTCTACTATGTACTTTGCTATTCTGTATCAGGTTTACCACCAAAATATCTCTCATAACTTATATGCCCAAGTCTGCACTGGAAATGGCACGGGCATATGAGGAACATGAAATGTTCTTCCAGGTTGGAAACAGGTTAAAAACAGGAATGATAAAGCAAGGCAAACATTCTCATAGTATTTGCTCCTGAATTCAACTGGCTGCCAAGCCATGCATCACTTGCGATCTGTAGCAACTCTACCTCCAATCTATGATCTATGATGTCTGTAAATGCCTCTACCACTGCAGAGGAAGGCTGGAAAAAAAAACAAAAACAAAAAAAAACCAAAAAAACCCCAACCAAAAACAAAAAACAAAACCCCACCTTGCAAGGTGAATAAATAAGTGCCTAAAGTGCATACAGGGGCTGATGGGTCTCTTCCAGAGGAATCATGGCATCTCAATTACTAACTCAAACTATATATACTGTGATTATAATAACAAGAAAAAGACACAGTTCTTACCACAGGCAGCATCTTAAAAATGTCCTCTGTAATGAGGATAGTCTTCTTACTGTCCACTTCATAACTCATGTTACTTCCCAGTGGGCTGTTGTTTTGAGAAGCAATAAAATTGTAAACTGCATCACAGCAGGAAGCTAATTCTGACCTGCAAAAAACATAAGCAACCAAAACCTGCTCAAAGACAGGCAAACAAGTAGAAAAGCAGTGCTAGAGAACCAGATTAACAAACACCAGTTTGAATTAACTAGCAGCAAAAGGCTATACAAACTTTCTGTGATGTCATTTCCTTTGACTTGCTTTGCTAAGCAAGTCCATTTTCACAGCAAATGTTCAGAAACTAATCACACCAAGAACTGATAACTGTTTTTATCTCTTGGTCTCCTTTTCCCACTGAGAAAAAGTTGTAATCAATATTATTAATTGCTAAGATTAATATAGAAACAATGAGAGACTACAGTACCTAAAGAGTGAAAAACGTGATTTTCACCAACACAGAACAAGTTTCTTACAAGTGATTGTAAGAAACTAGAAAGCTGAAGAAGGAAAAAAAAAAGGCAGAAATAAAAGAGATAGAGATGGAAGGTACTGGCAATGGTACTTAGTGAACATCTAAATAGTTGCAAGCCAAGTAATTAATAATTAATTTCTGCAACTGTTCAATACAATTTTCCTGTGCACAGTACCACAGGTATTAAAATAAATTACATCACAACTTGCACATAAAGAAGACAGATACTTATGTTCAAGACAGATAGCCTAGCTGCTCCCCAGAACACTTAGCAGAAGTCCTTAAATAAATAAAAATGCAAGGGATTCATCCAAACCTTTTGTGGGAGTGAAGACTATCACTCATCTTACAATTCCTGTTACCTCCAAACTTACAAAAATATTATGTGTGCAAGCATCCTACATTATCAACAGTGAAATGAAATGAAATGAAATGAAATGAAATGAAATGAAATGAAATGAAAATCCCCATCAGACCTTTGAAATCAGACCCAAAACACTATAATTCATTTTGCTTTAGGCAACAATGTCCTCTCTGCTGCCATGGGATCTGATTTTCAGGCTGTAAGGCTGAAATATTCATGACCAGACATTATGTATCAATTGCTAGGACAAAGCTTTCTCATTAAGTGAGACACTAAGAGAACTACTAACAATTTAGAGAAGAAAATGCATTTATAACAGAATTGCTCAGAATTTTGAAAATACCACACCACAGGTGAATTGAGAGGAAAACAAATTACCATTAGAGCCAAAGGAATAGGAAAGTTTTATTTCATACTGTTTCAATGTGTAAAGTATAACAAATTGCTGCAACTAGTTAAATATTAGAAGCCAAATTCTGCCTGCAAGTGAGTTGACTTTAATGGGCCAAGACATAGCTAAGAGAAGTTGCTTCATTCCATTTTATCAATAACGTAAACAGAAAAAAATACAATCATAGCAGTAATAAAAATAACAAAAATACTATTATTATAAGTATTATAAATACTAAAAATATTATAAATAATAATAACTTAATGTTTCTGAAGGAACTGAAGCATAGTCAAGCACATAGAAGAATCTAAAGATTATGTTTCCCAGAAGACAGGGAAAGGAATGAACAGGTCTGGGATAACTCAATCTCACTTCTCTTGAAAAAATGGTCAAAAAGAGGGAGGAAAAAAAACCTTGGTAAATTTGGTTTGATTCATACAGAAAATACCAAAGGAAAGAAATAAAGAAAAGAGCACGATTTCAGTTGTCAGATAATTTACTAGTGTGTAATATCCCATTTTGAATACTGAGTTCAAAAACTCCTCCAAGACAAAGTTTCCATCTGTATGAGGAACACTGGGAAAGACTGAGTGCTGGGATGGCACAGATGTGAAATAACCACACTAGGAGAGTAACCAGGAAATGTCACTCCTGAGAGAGGGACCAGCAGGGTTCAGATTTCCATAAGCTGCATTCCAGTCTTAATAAATGCTGTAGCAATAAGAGGATTCAGATCTCACTGTCAGGTCCTAAGGGCACCACCAAGCCTCACTACTGTCCAGCACCCTGGGGCTGACTCGATCCTGTCTAGGGTCCAGGACCCTATTTCAATCTCACAGAGCCATCACTTGCTGTCCCAGCAATGCCACAGCAGGGCCAGGCTCCAGTTGTGTCCATCCTGTTCCCAGGGAGGTGCCCATGCCTGGCCTAGGGCTGCCCCATTCCTGGCTAGGGGTGGGATGAGCCCAGTTACCAGTTTCTGCTCTGCTGGCCATGGGACCGCACTGGGGTCTCACGCCCTGTCCCTCTGGAAGCAGCTGTCCTTCACTGCTCCCTGGCACTCACATGGAAATCACATAACCCTTAAGGTTGATTTCCTTGTTTATTTTCTTGAAGCTACAGGCCTAAACATTATCTTTGTCAACCACTGGACATTCAGAGGAAAAGGAATAATGCCAGAATATTCCTGCCAACTTTAGCAAAACAGCTCTTTTGTGCATGATGGCTACCAGACCCTGAAAAGGCAAACTGATAACAGATGCCATTCATTAATAGAGATGACATGTTTTTGCTTTTTATTACTTATTCCACAAGAACCAGTGCTTCAATAAAAGCAGAAATAGTGTAGAAGAAAAACAGATATCAGAATTAATAAGAAAGTAATAGCTTAAATTAATATTATGGATTCACTGAGGAAGTAAACCGGAACCAAGCTAATCCAGAAACAAAGTAAGAACAAGAGAATACATACTGAGTAATGACAAATATTCTTAGAGCATCCATGCTAAAAATTTGGTGGTAACAATAGAAACATTTTACTTAGATCAAATCACGACAAAGAATCCCACTGTGCTCAAGCATTCCTGTATAGAGCTCCAGTGGGAATGCATGTAACCTGCAGCCAGCAATACCCACAGCAATGTATTCAGCAATCTGTTCACACAGGATTCTGTACAAGCAGTGATATGTGGTAATCTACAATTGACAGAAAATGAGGAGGGAGGGGTAGAGACTGGGCAGTTCAAGCAATCTATTACTGCAATTTCATCAGAGTATTAATGGCATTCATATGTGGTCTGTCAGGCGGTGACGATTCACTGAAGAGCATTTACTTCGTAAGATTAACACATGCATCCTTACAAGGGCTCTGAGTGAGGAATTGCAGACCCAAGACAACATTTTAACTCATGTATCATGCCACCTGGGGAGAGGGAAACTTAAAATGGTGGGATAAGAAACAATGGTCAAAATTGTAACAGCACTAAACAGCAGTAATTTTTTATTAATTGACTAGAAAGTGATTCACATTGTCTGTTCTGACTGGGAGAAAACCCTGAGATATGGAAGCAGCTCTTGGAAGATAGGATGCTGCTTTACCAGCTGAACATCCATCTCCTACCTTTCAGTACACGAAAGTAGCTTACAGTAAGAAGGTTTAAGTTCCACCTTCTATCAGAGACTGCAGGGTTGCCCTAGAACAAAGGGTGTTTATGATCCAGTAATGGCATGACAAGTCCAGACTGAAGGTGCTGCTTGACTCAAAGCACCGAAGTTTTGTAGGGCACTAGTTTTGGAAAGTATCTCCTCTGTAGCAGAGGTTATTACTGACAATTTCTTATTTGGAGAAGCCTTTCCCTCCAACATTTCTCCTGCAGGGATTTGGAAGCTGAGTGATAGCTCAGCTCTCTAAGAGTTATTTTTAAATCCTGAGGCATAACTCCAAACACAGATATTTCTTATGCCAAGATAAACAGAAAGGGAGCTGATTGTATTATGTAGAACAGTCACTTGTAATAAATGAGGAACAAAATCAGAACCTGGAAAAACACTACACCATTTTCACTGGTAATATATATCTCATAGGACTGCATAACTACAGTCATGATAATCTTAGTCAATATCCTAAGCAGAGGGGTGTGCTGCATTTGTCTAGGAAGTTTTGATCACATTAGAAAACACAGTAATAAATAATTCACTGAAGAATGTTTTTTGGTTCTTTTGTTGCTCAGCATACACTGTCACTGATTTTTTTCCTTTGTGACTGAAGAATGCAGGACTCAAGTTTGTATTGTTGTTCATCAGGTACAGAATTTTGAGCCTATGGCATCCAAATAATTTCTTCCGTTTCATGGCTGCTGAGATCTTATGAAAATCCTGGTTTCTTGAAGCAAATTACCAAAATTGTTTTGGCTTGTGAGACAAGCCACAAAATGTTATTTTCCAACTGCTATGCAGTTTTTCCATGGTGAACTTTTGCCAGTAACAGAGAGCTGTTGCCTTGATTACACGTTTCCAAACTTTTCTGCATAACAAACACTTCATATGGACAGTCCACTGTATTTAGTGGAATACATATATTCTAAATATGTTGATATAGTTTCTTTGCAGCTCCTGCAGTTGCTCTGTAGCCAAGACAGCAGTAAAATCAGCTACCTTGGTTCTGTGCTAGTATGAATTTATGCATTTCAGCTGATTCTGGCTTTCTGTATAGGCTGCATATACCTGCTGACAAGACACAGTGTGCACACAGCCCAAAGGTACTGCAAACATCTCAACATCTTCAACAACTCAGTGTGGACCAACCACAAGGGCTAAAACAATCAATGGTTATTGAAGGTTTAGCAGGCACAGCTGGTTCAAAAGCCAGCACTGCCCTTACTCTGAGTGATATGGGAAGAATCTATAACGAGTGTGAACTTTGTCTTTACGTAAAAGACTTCTGCAGTTTAAAAATTTCCTATTCCTCCAAACTTTTTCCATTGAAAATGCTTCAGTATGACACCAGTGCCTGTGGATCTGTGGCCTGAGGGCATTTGTCATTGCTGAGAACAGTGTGAAATATTTCACTGTTGTTATGCATTGGACTAAACCAGGCTGGAAGGTGCAGAAGTACCAAAATATTCAAAATGTTAAAAATACCAGGTGCTCAACTGTCCTTTAAGGCCATGATGGGAAGGGTAAGGAAAATAATTTTAATTTGCTCTAAAGAAAGCTTAAGCTCAGTATTGGGAAACACTCTTAAAGAGGTTGCCTAGGCAAAGTGCAAAATTTCAACAATTGGAGTATTTTAATAGTGATCAGGGCAAACTTTTTTCAATAATGGTGTAAATCTGTTTTATTTTAAGTCAAACCATTTACTAACACCTATAAAGTGAATGTCTGTTTGCAAAAACAGTATCATATCAGTCTTGTTATAAAGCACCTGTGCATTATTGACACCAGCATGCTTACATAGACTATCTCCTTGTGGATTTTCAGTTACCTTAGACACAAAAACATCACGTAAAAAAGAACTAAACACAAATTAAAACTAGCAAGTATTTAAAACTGTAACTCCTGTGAGCCAAGTGGACTTTCCAGCACAGCTTGTAAGGTCATTTGAACAAAGAGCAAAAGCATTCAAGAGACAAAAATCTGTGGATTACTACAAACAAGAAACAGTTTTGTGCTTGCTTAATAAGCAAACACAGAAGTTTGTTAAGTTTGTTTTAATAGTTTACCTAGCTTGGATATTTGTGATCATTAGTTCATGTGAGTTGTTGTACTGTACATGGGAAGGCAGCAAAGACTTTGAGGTTTCATACTGCAGAGACTGTTGTGACAGTAGAAGAACCCACAAAGAATTCCACTATGTAACAGCAATTTCAAGGGCACAACTACAAGCAGAAAAACTGCTTTTTATCTATGTCCATTGCTTTATTATTTTATAACAAGCAAGTCATTATCTTATTGTACTGCACTGGAGGCTCCAGACAATGATACAGGTTTCTCCAGGCTCTTGTCAATCCAAGTCAATGTGTCAATCAAAGTGCAGTAGGCATATTATGACATGTTCCAAACTTTAAGAAAAGAGTGCTTAAGTCTGATATCTGAAACAGAACATGCTGAAGGGGAATGCTACACTGACAGCCCTTGAATTGCCTATAAATGAAGTAACATCATAAATGTCTAAGACAAAGAAAGCCAAAAGGATTGAATCTGAAATCAAGGCTGAATATGTAAAAAGTGTAATAAAATTTTCAAACTGAAGACTATTTAAAGAATATGCCACGAAGACATAATTAGCTCAGAACCATCCAAAATTAGATTCTCTTTATAGGAATCCTCTATCCTTTAGAAAAGCATATAATAGTCTGTAGACCAATTAAAAGATTCAAGCATTTCTTCAACTGCCACTAATTACTATCTCTCCACCCATTTTTTTCTCTCCTGAAATAAAGTATGTCTTTGAATATGTACTCATTATTTTACATGTCATCTATTAAATCTGTGCAGCAAATGTACTCTTAATCACTCTGCAGTCTGAGTTCTGTGTACTTTCATGTAAACTGGAAGATTTCAGAGATTACAGCAGAAATATTGATCTGTTTAGTGTTAGAAAAGCTATTGATTATGTGGTGGTGCGAGCTTATATAAGCATAAATTGACCTTGCAGTGTGTTTTATTTGTGTTTCAGCTGGGGTTCATTGCAGTACACAGATGTGATAAGCAATACTGTTATATGGGGGAGAGTGTAGCTTGCAACAAAACTAATCTCTTCAAGAAGTGGTATTCTATAATCTGCAGGAATGTTTAACACACTTTTGAGAAGAGATATTAAAGTGGGAAAAGGGTAATAGAGGTCAAGTGGAATAAAAAGGAAGAGAGAAAATAATTGGACTAGGAAAATGGTTTATATTTTAACTCTTCTTTTTAAGAGTCTATGTTTTCTAAAGTAGCAATGGTCCTTTAAAAAAGAAAAAAAAAATAATTTGGTTGGGGGCAGCATTCTTTCAGCTAGACTGCAGTGTAACATGAGGAATTTTAAATCTGTGTTTTAAACCTAGGAACATACTTCATTATGAGATACAAATCAGGTTTATCTGGAATGGTCTTTCCATGGGGAGAGGGCCCAGTACCCACAGCTCACTATTCCAGTGTGATACCACTCCTGAAGTGCTGTTGCACTGCTTTGACAGGCTTCAAGCTCAGTCAGATAAGCGAGAAATACAATGCTCAGAGGCTTCTCTGAAACACAGCATCTGCTCAGCCCCTCCCATCATTTTGAGGCCTGTTTTAACTATTTTGTAGCTTTCTGCAAAAACTGGAGTTGCAACTATTTTGAAAACCTGCAGATTATTTGATAACATTGGTGTATAGCCCAAATGAGAGTAAATTAAGCTTAAAAGTCTGTAAAGCAGAGAGATGAGGAGGTAAAAAACAATTACGGCTTGCACTTAATTGGGCTCTGCAATTTGTTGCAGTAATGAAATATTTCTTTAAAGTGGAAAACCTTTGAAGAATACTAATATAATAATTAATATTCAGGTTACCTAGGGAACTTGAGACTCTGCTGACTGTAGCTAGAGATTCTTTGCAGAGGAAGTTACCCAGCACAGCTTTTTTTCCCAGAGCTTTAAGGATTACCCTTCTGGGCAGTTGTGAAATTATTTCCCCCACTTTTCCAACTTTGTACCAAGTTTTTCTCTTACAGACAAGAAATCCAATTACTTGTTCTGTCTAAAAAAAGTTAGAGCTGATGTAAATCTGAAAAGGGAGGAAGAATTCAGGTGGGCTTAGAAACAAAGGCATAATGTGGAGATACTAAATGACTGAAGAGCTATAAAGAACAAAATATTTTATAAAGGTCAAGAGAAGTTGAATTTCATAAAGGAAAAGTCATAAAACATATAGTTTTCTATATGTCCCTAGCAGTAAATGTTGGAGAAGACTCACAAAATTACTTTTATCAGGATGCTACTTACACCACTCTCTTAAAATGACTGACAAATGGCTGACTGCAGGGCACAATAAATCTTAACAAGATTTTAAGAGCAATGAACCAAGTGCTTGCACTTGCTCCTCTGAGGGCAGCCTATATCTGGCAATGCTGATGTCACCATTATAAACACTAAAATAAGCAAAATGCCAGGAGATTGGTTCCCTGAGAGAGTCTGGACAAAAATCAACCACGAAAAAGTGACCATGGATATGGGAGGTATTAAAGAGATCATGGCTTGTACTTGCTTCCAGGTTCTTCTTGATTTTGAGAAATGCATGTGTAAACATCACATAGCTGTCAAGAACCAGTGAGCACTGCCAGATAGCAGCCTAGCCAAGAACATGTGAGCCTGCACAGCAGAGCAGCTTTAGAGGGAGCCATTTGGGTAAGGGCAGCCCTCTGACAACAAATGGACACATTTTGCACAGCTGCATGACAAAACTGAGCCAGGTAGCAGAGGATCAGCCTGGAGTCCTGCACTCTGCTCTCCAACAGAGAGTTGGCAAAAACACTGTAGTTTGTGCCAGACATGGCTGTCAGCTATAATAACCCTTTTGCCAAATAAAAAGACAAGTATTTCTTTCCTGAACTGCACTTCTAATTTATATTCTTTTATTTGGCCTGGATCTGCTGGGAGAGTGGCTTACAATGAGAACTGATGTGTACTCCTTGGCACACAGCGCTGTCTTCTAGGAACAGGAGTTACTGGCTTAGATCACATATTCCTTCATTCCACTAACAGCATGACAGAAGCCAACAGCAAAAGCTGCAAAGGAAAACACAGGAAAGCTTCTCTGAAAAATTAACTACCCAGGAGAAGCTGCTCTTGAACCTTATTAATTAGAGGTTAGTTTATGCCCTGAAGCATAAGACATTAAATCCCTTATAAATATGCATGCCTGTTCCTCAGAACTTCAGGATAATAGAGAGATGTCATAAAATTGACACTGTGCCTGAGAAGCATCTAAGCATTCACTCCATTTAACAAATGGACAAACAGGAAAAGAAGTCAAGCAGCTTCTCTGCAGTCTTGTCAGCAGGCAGACTTCTGGTGGCATTGGCAGGTGAATAATGGGACACAGGCAGCTTCAAGTTTCTCCCGCTGAAGGTGGCTGCCTTTAGTACCCAATTTCTGCTGCACAACTCCTTAGAGATTAATTTCCTCTTCTGCAAATGGGTGTGTTTATCTACTTACTTAATGAGATTTTCAGACTGTATTATATTTGTATTACACAGCTATTACTGACACTAGGCTAAGTCAGAAAAAGGAAGAGATCTACCGCCCAGGGATTATTAATTAATTTATTTCACTACAACTACAGAAACTTTTTCTCCCTCATAGCTCCACTAATGCATCATTTCTCAGCTGAAGTGCCCTTCCAAAGCTAGTCGCAGGCTTAAATCTGATAAGTAAGTCTGGGAGCATGGAGATTTAGACAGCAAATTTTTATATAAAAAAATTTGGTTTTCTGTTTTAAATATTTTTTTTTAAAAGACTGCATTGACCAACCACTAAGAGCCTTGAAAATCTCCAGTATGGTCATGGATTAAGGGCAACAGTAAAATTTTAATATCCTATTTCCAAAAAGGAATAGAGAAGACTGAGAATGAAAAAAGAAAGACAAGGCTTATGAAAAAGCACCCGTCTTTTGTAAAATAACCGTTCACAATGCCCTACACCAAAGCATCAGTCCTTAGTCCTATCAATGGAAATCTTTGATGACATCAAATCAGATCAAATTTCAGGAACAGAATACATGATACTGCCATCAGAATTGCAGCATGCGTTATGTACATATTAACTAGCTAATATTCCAGCTAGTTTGGATGTCAAAAACCAAGGAAACCATAACAGCACAGCCCTTGAATGCTGATTCAGTAACAAGTTTGCCCAGCCTGTGCTGAACCATGGATTTTAAAAGATGGTTTTCTGCTTTTGTATTTGAGCTAAATTAAAGCTAGTAAGATCACCTCAATGTACATACAGTCCATTTTTTTTTTTTGGTGGCTTAGTGCCACATCCCACAGTCTTGTCTTTAGAATTTTTCCAGTTTAATCATTGGTTGCATAACCCACCTTGACTACTTATGACACACACTCTTTGGTGGGAGCCACAGGCAGCATGAAGAACAGTAAGCATCCTGTACTTAAAGTCCAGTCTTATATGATGTTTTGGACGTTTGATTCCCACAGGCCTAGAAGATGTAGAAGTTGGCCTGGTGGAGGGTAGATTGTATAAGCAACAAATGAAGAAGTCAGGCTGGACCAAGTGTGGCACTGATTGAAACACCCAGTACAGCAGAAGCAGCAGCAAATAGCTGGTAGATGGTGGCTGGTCCGTTTGGAAGGAAGAGAAGTTAAAAATAGAAATAGATTGGGGAAAAAAAAAAAAAAAAAAACAAAAAAAAACCAAAACCCAAATGTAGCAGGGTAAGGAGCAGGTGAGAGCAGCTTCATCTCCTGTCAACTCTGTGCAAGACACTTGACTGTTCTGAAATGGTATGAACTGCCTTACAGCTCCTTATCATGCTTGATAGCTCTGTGCACACTTAAGGCCTGCCTGAGTCAATGCAAAGTTTCTTTAACTCCTACATCAGCTCTGGAAAACACCATTAGCCAGTTGTGACACACAGCAATTTATCTTGCACAAAACCCTTTACCCTTCCCACCCCACCCCCCCACAACCACTTCCAAAGGGATCATGCTGAGCATCTGGATATTAAGCTCTCAATGCTAGTTAACTCCAAAGAGTTGGAAGATAGGTCAGTTTGTTTACTTTTAACAATCATGACAGAATCTTTAATTCTGATCCATGTAAAAAAAATAATTCAAGAGAGCTTTTTTTTTCCTGGAGAAAACAGAGATGGCACAGTGAAGCTGTTCTTTAAAACCAGCATGATTTCCAAATGAGAGTTTAGGCTTTTTAGAGCTCACCATCCCTACTCAGCATGTCCTTCTATGCCATCTCAGTCAAGGACAGGTGGAATCATGTGCTGTCATGCTCAGGGGCCATGACATGCAGTGACAAACTTAATGAGTGTCTTGGGGTAAGGAACACACTGCTTCCTTACAGCATTCTATCAGAGTGCCAGTTCAGATGGACAAAATAACATTACCAGTACTTTCTAACACTGTAGGGTTTATGGCAGGAATATTTTAATTAATTCTACTTAAGTTAGCTTACTACTCATGATAGTGAAGATAGATGAAATTACTTCTGTAGTTCTTTTATTCTACTCAGTTTGCACAGTTAAATTCCAACAAACAAGAAGAGCCCCAGCATCAAAAAATTTGTAGAAGTGACTACAAGCAATACAACATTATCTGTTTAAAAGAGAATATCTAAATTTATGGCTTGTTAGAAAAATCTAACAAGTTTTTCAAAATGAGACAATGAAAATTACCTGAATTTTGTAGATTCTTCTGGTTTTCTTACCCAGGTGCAGTTCTGCAGTTTTTTGACTATGTGAAGATAATAATCTTCTGAGTATCTAAAAAAGGAAACAACATCAAACACTAGAATATATATGTATGTATATTTAGAAACAGTCTCTAAAAACATTCAAATGATGCATTTATTAATAATAATGTGCATGGTGCATATATAATAGCTTGCTTTTAGAACTCCATGACCTATTTTATTTTTGTAATTTGTAACAGCACTATCCTCATTTAACTAGCATGACCTATTAAACATCTCTTCTTAGTACTGGTGTCCTAATGAATTTCAGAAACTTTCAAAAGGACACTGGTTTAAAACTTACATACCTGACCATAAATATTTTCAAGTTATTAGAAATCATCTCAAGTGTAAAATTCCAAAATAATATAAATAATTCTCTTGTAGTTGGTGGTTTAAACCTTACAAGTATTTTGAAAAGTGGCACTTGCAGGCCAAGATGAAACACAACACCTCTCATGCCTTTTCTTTCATTTACTTTATAGAGTACCCAAAGCTCAGTCATCTAAAGACAACAGACCAATACTTACAGATGTAATTTTTCCTTTAAACTGTCTCTAAAATAAAACAATTCAAAACAATTCTGCTATTTCACATGATCCAGAACTTTGGTTACATTGCTACATGTAACCAAAGAGCTCTCTGCTCTTGAAAATCCCTTCAGGAGATTTAAATTTGTTCATAAGTGAAATACTTTGTAACATGCAAATCAAAGGAATGAAGACTTTTGCTTTCACGTGTTACTACTTGTCTCATTTGTGCCTGGATTATAATACAGGTTTTTAAAAAACAATAACGGACTTCTAATAACTAGGGGAACAGGAAGAAAGGATGGTATGAATGCCATGACTAAAATTCTGTGGGACTCAAGTCTCCATACAAGATCTAACTTGTACTATTTTAACATAAATAGCTTAGTGTTGACCCAAACAATCATGAGTTTATTCCAGCTGACACTTAGAATTGTCTAATTTGAACAGTTTTACAAGAGTTGGGATGGCAAGAAACATCACTTGTTTTTAAGTGAAGCATGAGAATTGATAGAAAGCAATATATAAACACACTGGTGGTTGCAGTAGCAGAGGTCAATTACCTGAAAGCTTCCTTCTCTCTGCTCCACATCTGAAATAAGCAGATCATTTGCTTCCTAAAAGTACTGCAATTGCTAAAGATAACTCATTTATCCTGCCTGGAGTAAAATCATGTCCAATTTCCACATGAAAAAATAAATTATAATTTTAACAGGAATGCTGCATTAAAACTGGTCACCGGCTCACGTTTGTACCTGTGACAACACGTGCAATTTTCATCCTCCACACTTAGCGAACTCTCAATGGAACTAGAAGATTATGACTAGACTGATTCTATTGAGCCCTTCACAACTCAAAAGAACTCAATCAGCAGAAGCTGGAAAAGAAAAAAACTAGTTTTATTGCAGCTGTAGCTGATCTGACCTGGTGCAGTACATTCTTCCTCCTTCCAGTTCAACGTCCTTGTGTCACTATGGGTACCTTTCTGACTCCACCTCTCTTTTTCTTTTGCCAGGTTTTGCACTTGTCAAACGCCTTCATAAGCCACTTTTACTTCCAAAGCAATAAAACATATGCATATATATTTTCTTCTTCCTTATTGTGTTAAACCAGGTAAGAAAGATTTCATCTAACACCACTGCCAGTATAAACAAAGAGTGATGGAAATGGACAAAGAGGGATTAAGGCCCTCCTATTTTGGCAGCTGCCTGGTGGTATGTTATCAGCCTTGGAGCTGCAGCCAGAAAAAAAATGGAACTACCTTCCTGCTGAAGCTGATACCCAAATTGAGTCACCATAGGGTCAGACAAGTGCCAGTAGCAGTGCAGGGCAGGGAGTGTTTGTGGAGTGAAGATGAGATAAAAGCACAAGACCAAAACAGCCTATTCTGATGCTGAATAACTCATCTGGTTTCATTCCTTAATCTAAACAAGAAATCACTCTTAGATGCTTGGACTTACAAAAAAGTTCCAGAAATTAATAAGATCACAGACCATGAAGAGTTACTCAGGCAATTGCTACTCAGGAAGAAAAAAAAAATGTAGAAAAAGCAAATTTTAGCGTAAAGACATTGAGAAAATGAAGATCAGAGTCAGAAATGAAACGAAAAATTACCATCTATTTAGAAAGAAATTGCATGGATTGACAAGTTCTCAGCAAGTTACAGGGACACATTTGGTAGGGAGAAGAATGAAAGCATCATCCATAACGCTAATGCTGAGATCTCATAGGAAACATAGGCACTCACTGTCAGAAACTGTAAGGGCCTTCACATACTTGTAACAGAAAATGCACTTAGGACAAAAACACCAATTACAAAGCAAGAACACTGCACCCTTTCCACAGCTGTCTCTACTGGATGGAACTGCTCTGGCTTGGAGGTATCCAAGCTCACCAGCTCACATAGAAAAGCACCATTTCCAGGTCTTTACAAGTCAGAACATCACCTCTGCTCACCATATGCATCCAGTTTAGCTCTTCTTGTGACTTACAAACACACTCTGACTGTCAGAACTTTTCTTTACCAGCTGGCACAGTGCCACAGGCAGCACAGACATGCCAGCATGCTGTCCTGGGAGACAGCAGGGACACAGATGTCCTGCCATCCCAACTGTGGCAGCTCTGCAAGGCATCTGCTCACACCAATAAAAGATTTCTATGAAATGAGCTCCAATACGGACAGTATTATTATTCCTAGAAATAATTTTTTTAAGTCTCAGCATGAAGCTCTGGGATTTGCTGCAGCTGGGTTTACAGCTCAGAAAACCTTGTTTTCCTCTCAGAAAGCCAATTTTAGCATTTCCTGCTTTAAAGGAGGCTTGGGGACTCACCTCTACAAAGGAAACAGTTCAGGTTATCAGGGAATTATTTCATGACTCTGCTGTAACCCAGACAGTCATCTTCTCCACTGTTCCATTTTAAAGAGCTGGCACATTACATGTATTTCCACTGGCACCCAGGAACCTACAGCACATATTCACTGATGCTAAAAGGGTTTTATTATTAAGCTAAAAAAAGCTCAGGCAAATCGAGCTATAAAAATATTTGGACAACACAATAATTACAGTGCTGAGAAGAGTGAATGAATGAAACATGTTCTGTTTCGTCCTGTTTTTGTCTGTAACCTGCACCACAACCACTATAATAATTTGCTGTCCTAGGAAACTCACTTATACTAAATTAGCCTGACTGACAAATAACACCAGGAAGATTCATTTTTTTTTCCACAGTATTTTTCAGGTAAGCAGTGACCTTCTGTGTTTACTGTGGCAGCTAAGGTGGAATTACGATGCACATTCAAAGCACTGACAAAATATTAGTAGCTTCTAATTTCTGGCAGACATTTAAAGGACAACACCAAGGACAAAAGTGTTGAGATAGTTGGAGACAACAGGTAAAATGTCAGAACAGAGAGATGCAGTCTCACTGGTTATTTGCTAAAACTAAATACCAACTTGTAAAAAACCTATTTGAATTAGAAGGAAGATTGAGCAACAGGAGTGAATCAAGGACATATTTCTACTTGGCAGTTTATGTTCAAGACAGAAACTAATAAAAACTATGGCATGAAATGCAAAATAAGGAGAGGCTTTTTTGCCTCTGGACACTTTACTACTACCTAAAATAATATCAGTTTTATAACCCTCAGGAGATTTTACACAGGGCTTGCTCTAGAATAAAAATGGAAAACTGCTAGCAAAACTCAGCATTTCAGGCTCTTTGTTACCACCAGTACATACTTGCTATAATAACTTCCCACTTACATAGCATTTCTTACTATCAAATTATTTGACAAGCTTTAAATTAGTAATTTTTTTCTTTTTCTTCCCACTTAGGAGGCAAGACTGTCCAGAATGTCCCTGCAAGTCTAGAACTGCATTATAAAGCATTAATATACCACAGGTATATGCCATGAGTAACACCTTGAAAAAGCAACAAAATCCCTGCAGCTCCTCTCAGTGAAGGTCAGTAGCTGCAATATTCATGGCAAAATGCAATCCCTTGTTCCTTTTTTTCCAAGCATCTGTCTCTCTTCCTACCTGCCCAATTCATCTCCTGACTCCTTAGATGGTACTGCCCCTTTCTCTTTAACCACAGAATAAAGGTCTTGTACTTTGTAAAGTTTCTCCCCTAATCTCAACTCCAAAATGTTCTTGATATGAAGAGCTCATCTCCAAAGACTGTAAAACTTTGCAATGTGTGGGACAAACAACAGCATTTCTATTGCTCTAAGTGGATTTTGAAAGCAATACAATGACTGCTGTTCCTTCCCTTGGTGTTAATCACTCAAGTTTTCAGCCAGCTGCATTCTCTGACCTCTGCCAGTCTATGTTTCAGCTCTCACCATCAATGCATTGGTAACATAGTGGATAGTGGTCTAGCACCTTTCAAAAGAATAAAAACTTCAACGATAGTGTTGCTGAAAGAGGTGGAATATTGATGGGAGAAGAGATTGTAAAGAAGTGGAAAAAAAGAAAAATAAAGAAGTAATAATAAGAGCAAAGACGAAATGCTGGAAATATGATGACTTCAAAAGAGGTGAAAGATCTTTAAATGCAATAAAAAGTGAGAAGGGGGCAGAAAAGACAGAGTAAGTTTTCAAATAATCATTTAATGTTATTTTGGCACCAAAGAAAAATTTGACTTGTCAAGTACTTTGAATAGGGAAAGGCATATAATTATTTTTAGCTCACCTTTTGTTTCTCATTCCATTTCTCTTCCCAAATGGAGGGGAGTGGAGAGTGAAGTTCCCAATTTTAAAGACAGCATGGCACCATGCATTTTAAGCTGTAACTCAGCCTTTCTTACTTTCAATGTTTTATTTATTGGTGCATCCATATGGGAAAAGATGTTACACGTCAAAAACAATGGCTGTTTCTCCCCTTTTCACTTTGGAGAGTGACAAGGAATTTGAGCAGGACTGGTATCAAAGTCTGATTTTTCTCCATGCCAGAAAAATACAGAACAGCAAGTTGAAACTCAAAATTAATTTGGAGTGGTTTTTTTTTCAAAGTATCTAAAACTGGACTGCTAACTTCCTGTGGACTTGTTATCATAATGCAAATATGCAACTAACCAGCAAGTCTTTATACTAGTGTATTTCCAAACTTACTCTAGTCAGCAATGCTAAACAGAATAATTAACTGAAGCTGATAATGACAAGGAGGAGTGTCCACCACACAGGGAAAAGGCACTCAAAAATGAAATTATACCCCACACTTCTCAATATTTTTGTGAATAACTTGGAATGTAATGTTGCTAACTGACAAGAAGTGAAAATAAAGTTAAAACCCCACCTCAAATAAATCTTATCCATATAAAAGAAAAAAATGCAGCAAACATTGGTTGAACAAATTCAGTTTTCTGTTGCATAGCTCCACATTATTAATCCAAGAATTATGTAAAAAAAGGACAATCTTTTACCCTTCTATTTAAAACAAACAAAGCAGAAAGAACAGCAAACACCTACCTTTTCTTCTTGATAGATGATGACAAAATGTTGTCCTGAATTGCCTTACATTTTGAAGCCTGTTCAAACTGGTAAATTCCATTTTTATTAGGAGTTGTTCTGTTAAAAGGGAGCAGGAGGAGAAAAAGCAATAAACTTTAAAAGAGAGAACATATTCTACCAATGTTGTCACATTTACTTTGCTATGACAATAAGATTAATAACCATTGATTTAGCTGAAAACATTACCAAACCTATCTTATGGACTTCTATTGTGAATCTTCTGCTACTAAAAGAGTTTGCTGCTAGGGACTATAAAATATTTGATTCTTTAAAATAACCCTGTTTCATAGTCTGAATTACATTTTCCACTTTACACTGTAATCAGCAAATGTAATTAAAAAAATAAATGGAAAGCTTCTTGAACATTAAGTTGTAAAGATGTTTAAAATATTCACTAGTAAAATATTTAGCAGATGTGATTTCCTAAAATTGTTGATGAAATGCAATATTCAGAGTGAATATAATATATACAGGAAACACCAGAAGTGAAGTGGATCTTTGTACTTTGACCTTAACTTACTAAATCAAGTATAAATACTCCTTGCCTTGTTTATTCTTTATTTACATAGAAAGAACAAATATTTGTAAAAGGAATCAAGGCAAGTGCCATATAGTGATCTTTAATTCCTGTCTTATTTTCACCAAACTCCTGTGTGGTCCTCTTGCTCTAGACAGCCCTTGTAGAAGATTGAGATGCAAATTAGTAGATGACTGAGATACCAAGGTTTAATTCCATTCACCTCAGTTCATCCTGAATCTAGGTCCAATCCCATACAATCACCTCTCCTAACATCAGACTTCTGCTAAATGGACTGCCATTTATCATAAAGATTTTTCCTCTGGCATTATTTTCTGTGCCCCTCATCAGGTTCCTCCCTTGGTACCCTTCCCTCCTTTTTATTTCTTTCCACTGATTCATTACTTACAGAGCATTTGGACATTGCAGCCTATTTGTCCAAACCAGAAGTAGAAACACAGAAGACAGAGACACTGTGTGCTGTTCTTAGAGAACAACTGAAACACCTCTGTACAGAGGTACTCACACACAAAGAAAAAAGACTTTCCTGCTTTGCACACAATGCACTGTGCTTCTGAACCATCACTGCTTTTACTGACAAGAACCAAAACTCCACTGCCTTCACCTACTACAACATGGAGACCCCTTAGCAACAAGATTTCTGATAAGCTGATTTTGAAGACTTTGCTTGAGAAAGATTCCATTTCAAGCCACAGAATGGCTGAGGTGGGAAGGCATCTCTAGAGGTCATCTAGTCCAAACTCCCTGCTCAGGCAGGGCCACCTGGAGAGGGTGAGCAAGGACTGTGTCCAGATGCTTTTGAATATCTCCAAGCACAAAGACTCCACAACCTACCTGAGCAGCCTATGCCAATGCTCAGTCACCCTTACAGTGAAAAAGCGATGCCTGATGGTCAGAGGGTGTTGCAGCAGCCCTCTTGTTAGAGAGTAGAAAAAAGCATAGACACAGACTTCTTTCTTATCACAGCATGAAAAGCGTCCTGGTTTATTCTCAGCCATCCTGACTCCAACCATTCACTGGCTCTGGCTGCAGCAAGCTCCTACTGCAGGTTTCCCTTCCAGTCTCTGATTGGTGTTTATTTCCTGCTAAACTATGACTGCATGTATTATTTGCAGACTCTGACTGCAGGCTTTTACCTAGCTAGACTATGACTGCAGGTTCCAACAACAGGCTCTAACTGCAGACCCAGACTGACTTCACAGCAGGGATTCTCTCTCCCCAGGATCATGATTTCCCCTTGCCAACTAACCCACTCCCTTTTATCATGCATATCTTTATTGGATAGAGGTGGATATAGCTGGACTCATCAGGGCTGAGGCTGTATTGGGTAATTAACATAGCTGTTACTTAGCAGGGGCAAGGTCACCTGTATTCCCTTCTCCTACAAGAGGAACCTCCTGTGTTTCAGTTGGTGCCCACTGCCTCTGTTCTATCACCGTACACCACTAAGGAGAACTTGGCTCCATTCTCTTTGCACCCTCCCTTGAGGTATCAATAAGGTCCCTCCCAAACCTTCTCTTCTTAAATACTTCAAATGAGAAGACTGACTGAAGAAAAGAATAAATGCTCGTTTATTTTGTTATTGAACTCTCAAGGTCATAGCTGACAAGGGAAGGAAAGAACTACCTTTCTTTTTCTTTCCATTGCCCATGAATTTTCTAAGACTCAGCCACCCCTAGCAGCAATTCCCACAGGATGTAGGCTGCAGAGGAGACAGAACAGCCCTCTTCCTTTCTTCCCACCACCAAGAAATTCTTGCCAATACACACTCAGCACCCCTGAGGAAGTATCCAGTCTGTATGCCCCTTGTTGAGGACAACAGTAAGACAACACAACATAAACCTCTATCCTTTCAGTTCTGCAGTGACTTCAATAGATAGTAAAAGCTGGCCTATTGAGAGCTCCTTGGCTGTCCTTGCGTACAGCCCTTTATCTCATTTTTTTCTCAAGGAGTAAAATACAAAGAGCAGAAGGCTCCCAGAGCACACAGTTCAGAGCTAAGAACTCTGCAGATCTCACATAGCAAATGCTAGCAGATATTCTGCCTACAAAATTTATGCAAACAGGTTTATTGCAGCTTGGTCTACGCAGAACAACCAGGCAGGCCCCTTCCAGTTCTCAAACAACTTTAGTTAGCACTACATCCTTCTTCCTCCCTCTTGCTCCTTTAACTCAGTAACCTCAAATGATTATTCTGCAGCTGTGGCTTGAAATAAGAGAAATGGCTACAGGCAAAAGTTTAGCTGCCTAAACAGCATCTTAAAGAAAAGAAAAAAACCTAAAACCTAAGATGTTGGATGCTGATTTGAGAAGCAAAAGCCCCAGCTCTTCTGAGCTACAGCTGGCCTGAAGAGACCCTGCCTAACAAGTGAAGGCTGCCAGGATGACCAAGTCAGAGCAGGCAGTTAGGTGTGATCAGCTCCCTGCAAGGTGCATTAGCAGGAAGCAGCGCAGCACCAACATTCTTTCACAACTCTGGTTGTTGTGAAAGTGAATGGTGAATGGTACAGACAACCATTACAACTCCTTACAGCTTCCTGTTAATTTATGTCCTGAGGAATGTGGGGGAATGAATAAATATTCTCTCAAATACAAGCTTTACTCCACAGACTTTTAGTCCTTTTATATTCATAAGATCAACGCAAGCAAGTTGCCTCACTTTTTAATACGTAATTGTTTTTTATGCACTCACTTTCGAGACTTGAAAAATTCAGAAAAGAGAAAGTCTGAGAAAAAAGAAAGAACAAAATAAATCCCTATTTTGTTTTGTCATTAAAGCCTCACAATCACTTTTACAGCCACATGATAGATCACCAAAATGCGTCTTCTGTGGGTTTCTACTCATGAAATTTACTCAACGTTCTTTATGTGGTGCAAAAGGCACAAGATTAAAACAATTTATTTGCAAGAGATGTAAAACAATGACTCATTCCATTAAAAGTTAAATTTCTGTTTCACTGTCAGAGTCACCTCAGCTTCACATGAGTGCAATCTTTTTACATTTAGATAAAAATGGGTGTGCAAGAGGCAGTCCAGACTTTTACTGCATTATTCATGGCAAAGTTGCGCAGACATCAGACTCAGATTAAATTTCTGCTTATTTCAGACAATTGTGCAAGGCAACATTTACCACTAAATGAATTTACCTGACCTAGTGGATGACAGTCTTTGTTCACTACCTAGAGCAGTACTACAACTTCTACAATGAAATCAGAACACGTGCCTAACACTACAGATACCAGGCTACATTCAATTAATTCCATGAACTATTAATCTAAATGAGAACTTGACATAGAAACATTCAGTTGCCTTGAACTCATAAAACTGATGATACAGGGAAATTTCAGCTGTATTTTCCTTAGGGCTTAAATGTTCTCAAAGCCAGTCTCATTGGACCCAGTCTGAAAAACCGGGCTTTTTATAATCATATACGAACAGCTTGAGGACCACATACTTCCTATGGTAATTCTAGGAACTCAGGAAGTACACCATCTGTACTTTAATAAATCCACAGTAGATTAAGATCATGTGCCATATTTATCAGCACGTTTTTATCCTGTATCTTGCTCTCAGGAAGAAAGCAGATCCTCAAACTGTAAAATTGTTTAAGACAAGGACTGAATCTGCCTTTAGAATAAGAAATATAAAAACTATATGGAAAGTCCTTTTGCTGCTCCTGTAGCATTCAGTCCTGAGACAATAGGGAACTTTAGTGCAGGGAGTCACCAAAAAGAGGTACATCAAGTAACACAACATTCTGGGGGAGCAGAAAGGTACAAGTTACAGGCAGGGAAAGCAAAGGGACATCCTTTAAAAACAAAATCAAACTCAGCCCCAGTTATCAGAGTAGGAAAATGGGATAGGCATAAGATGCACGAATGGTAGGGAATTTAAAAAAAAAGGCAGCTGGAAAAAGCAAAATTGGTGCTGTGAGTTATATTGTAACATGAAGATTGAAAGGCCATTTCTCCTCTAGAAATCCCTCAAAATGAGGTGGAAACAAAGAATGTGGGATGAGATATTCAAAATTTCTCAGAACTGAACTGTCTGGTAGCAGTGAAAGCAACAAAAAAATTCACTTCCCTAGTAAGTCCACACTGAAAGTAAGGGAAAATCACTCTTATTGGCTATTCACTCCACACCCAGCAGAACCAGTTGTTGCTCTTTTCTACAGCTTCTTGCCTGTCTGAAGCAGTAAAAGACCTCTGAACATGTTCCAGATTAGCATCTCCAGCTAAAAAGGATAACTTCTGTATGCAAAATTGCACATTTTTATCATTCTACCAAAATGGCACTGAATAGCATTATCCAGATTGTGAATATCTTCTGTCTTAATCTCTCCCTTGAAGGCACTAATTTATATTTGAATCTCATCATCTGTTAGTTGAATACTATTAAAAAACCCACAATCCATACTTCTCTAGGAAGGGTGCTCTGAAGTTCTGTCTTTGACACTATTTCAAATTAATCAGATGATAAGAATATAGTGATGTTTTTAAAGTTCGCAATACCTTGATTAATAAGGCAATACACAATTTAAATTCTTGGTGAAATGGACCATAAAAATGGCTTCACCAAACCACAGGAGTAAGAATCTGTCTTGAAATATTAATCACAGTAACTGTTAAAGGGACTGATCCTACTATCTTTTTTCAAGTTCCTATAGAGGTATTGCTTATCTAAGGAAAGCTAAATCCGGTCTTTAACACAAACTGCATCTTTAAATTGTTTGAAAGACTCTCCAGTGCATTCACCAGGGTTATGTATAACATCAGATACTTTTTATTTATAAAATCCATAAACTGCATGACAGGTAACATGACAAGCAACATTCAGAGCCTCATGGTAGGTGAAGTGGAAAGAATAAGGTACTTACACTAAAATCCTGTTACAAGGACACATGATAGAATGACAGAGCAGTTTCACTTGGACCAAGTAAACAGAAAGAGTCTGGGAAACCTTTCACCACTGTCAGAACATAAATGTGTCCTGGCAGCAGCTTTCAACTGAACACCTATTCATTTAGACAGAACTAATACATGAGGCATGTGCTCAAAATGTGCTCCTAAAATATTTCTGCATGTAACACTTGGGAATGAAGGGGCAAAATATTAAGAGTAAAATTAGTGAAGTGGACCCCCACTGCTGACTAATTTAAATCATAGCAAATTATTTGTGCAATATACTGGGCTACTCCATAATTGTGGTATTAGCCTCTCTTCTTCCCCTTCTGACTGCCTGAATGCAGTATTTTGACAGGAGACAGAATGTACAGGTCTCTGTAGCATTGTTAATTAAGTATAGCTGTTTATTTCCTAGGCCTGCATACAGATCTGGTGCTGAGAAAGGAATTGGAGAAATCAACACCATGGAACACTGTATTAATACTAACTTGTTTACTCATAGCTCCTCAATCACTCCCTCCCACTGTTCAATTACCCCAGTGGTCTTTACACTGTGCTTGCCTTGGACCTGTAAAGACAGAAAGCAAAGCTAGGGAAATAGTAAGTGAATGCCTTTAACTGGCAACACAGAGTAACAGAGCAATGGTGGTCAGTTCTTCAGGGTGCTGCTGCCTTGTTATTCTTATATGAAGTATACATAAATAGTGCTATTTTCACTTCCCTTGCAGGAGCTGGCATTATTTACCTGCTACATATTCCTGGGTAGTATAATAGGAGCTAGAATCTCTGCCTAAATTTAACCTAGCACACCCTGGGCCTCATAACGAAGAAAATACTACCTAGCTTCTCCTACTATTTTCATTTTCCCCTGACAAGCACTAGTAGTACTGAGCCTTCTGTTCTACTATTAATGCAACTACTACACAAACAAATATGCCTGCACAACACACAGCTGGGAAAAGAGGAAAGGAGGAAGGAAGACCAGGGGTCTAAAGGTGGGAAAAAATGCAAGACTTCTTTTTTTGGTTGTACTGTTGGCTTAAGAAAATATAAATTGTACTTGCAGTTACAGCTTAAAAATTGAGAGGACGGTATGAGGCATAGATAGGAGAATTTGCCCAAGAATATAGTATTGCAGTATAAATTATATTGATTCCATGAATAAATCTGGGGACTACCAGACATATCTTACCTACAGTGGCCTTTCTTTTCAGTAAGAAACACTATTAAGAGGCACGGTAGGCTGCGAAATAAGCCCAAGATCAAACGTGCAAGTCACACTGAAGAGACAATCATATTGCTTCAATTAGCTAATGCTTAGCAAGAAAAAGGGGTAAGCAATGTCCTGGAAGAGACAAACCACATCATCAAGGTTATTTACTAAGACACAGATCTTCAGAAAACTTCAGGTGCCTGGTCACCATGTACTGAAACATTGCTGTGCATAATAGCTGCCTAAATATCTAAGAGTCTGATCCAATCCCCTGCTTTTCATCCTTTCATCCTTCAGTTTCATCCTTTTAAAAGAATTACTCAAAGTAAAAGAACAGATTAGCTTTCAATACTGCAAGGCAACAGAATAATAGGGCCTTAGAGATTCTTTGGGAGATGTCGGTATACAAATATGCCTCCAACAGCAAAGGAAATAATGATAAGAAAAAATATTAGCTTGTGACTGTGAAGATTGTCTAGATTACTTATACATAGAGGTCAAAGATAGTGTCTAGGTTTTTTTTCTTTTTTTCCTTTCCTGGAAACATCCATGTGAATCTTCTTATGCAGCAAAGGACATTGCTGTCAATAACACAGCAACACCATTCAAATGATCAGGGTTGTTTAGGAGAACCATACTTCCCCACTGCACACTGGAATCTAATTGCTATTGACCAGACCATCCATCTCCACCACTGAGGGATTGGTTTGAACCTCCTGAGTGAGTCCAGATGCTCTCTGGATCAAACCTCTCCAGCATGGCCCTTAGCCAGGCCCAGTCCAGCTGCTGCCTGGATCAAAGCTCCTCCAGCATGGCTCTCTGCCCAGTCTCGCTGCTCTCTGGATGAAGTAACAGCTCCTGGTCAGTCCAGTCCAGCAGCTCTCTCTCCTTTCTCATAAGCCAAACACACACTACAAACTCCTGTCAGGCCAGCTTACTGAGCATAGTCACTCAGGTGAGAAAGCACATCCACTCTTGGATTCAGCTGGCAAGACATCTCTCCAAAGACACTACGGTTACAGGAGCTTCAGTAAACTGAAACTTTCTTTGATGAATTATTTACTTGACACACTTTCAAAGTCACTTAGTCATGAAGAAATAAATTTCAGGCTGACCAAAACTAGCTTCAAATTGGTGCTAAAATCCTCCAAGCAGAATAAGAAAAAATACATATTTAAAATCTCAATCTCACCTGTCCTATCACAAAGGTTAAAAACATGACATGAATTTTCTGACCTCTTTGGTAAGTGTTGTTTCTTCTTTCTTTGCTCCACTTGTGAGTGTGCTGACAGCAGATGGGAAATAGCTAGACTGTTCTTTGAAGTGCTCTCTGCCAGTATTTCTAGTCAATTCAACCCCATGGTATAGCACACAGAGCTGAGTGAAAGGAGATGCAGCTCAGAAACTAGCACAGAACAGCGTGAGGAGACAGGCCAGGGGAAACCACAGACATAACCCAAAACAGAGTGAAGAGAAGAATGGAGTAATGGCTACAAAAAAAAGCAAAGCAGAACAGCACATACTGCAAAACCAATACTAAGAGGGAGAAAGAAGTGAAAAAAGGCAGAAAGGGAAAAAATGAGAATAGGAAAGAGAAGCAGGCTAGAAGCTCATAACACCAGGTAGGAACATTTGCAGAATTCTGTTCCTTTTCTTTCACTCTGATTTTGAAAGATGCTATAAACTTACAGCTTGTGAAAGTTCTCAGTTTTGAAGGAGGAAGCACAAGGGTCTCTCATCAGAAACACAACACACTGTTATCATTACTAAAACTAACATCACTGGCATTTACTTAAGGAAAGCATAGGCTGTCAAGTTCAACTTGACTGATGAGATGGTGGCCTCAGTAACGTTAACTGCACTGTCACCACTTCCTTCAACACAACACCTCACAGTTTCTGTGAAAATACCCAATTCTTAAGTTCTTTCTAATTTTTATAATGTGTTTTTGACCAGAATACATATTAACATATAATAGTCATTATAACTGCAAAGCTAGTAAGGCCATATAAAGTAAAAGAGGAGAGCAAAAATATTCCAAAATTACTTCTTACATGGTATCTATCTAATTCATGGATTATACCACCGTCTTCTGCACTCTTAGTTTTCCTACAGTGTGTGGAGACTCCAGAGCATGAAAACAATAAGTCATTAATATTGAAGTCTGCACATATGGCACAATGTGTTTCACAGCTGATTTTATGAAATATCTTCATATCAAACTTCACAGTACAAAATAACAGGCTGTAAAGCACAAATCTACAACGATCTAAAAGGTCAAGACACAGGATCAAGTGAATGGGCTCCCACAAAACACAATGCCAACCCAAAACAAAACAGGCTTCATATGTCTTGCCTTCCTCCTATGGATTGTAAATGATAAATCTGTATTTTTAACTAAATACAGATTACAATAACAGTAACAGTATTACCCAGCTCCAGCTCCACCTTCCTGGAAAGGGGAATAAAAGATACCTGGAACTCGCCATTCAGCAGGCACTTTTTTCACCGTTCGCTAACAAAACTGCTCTACGCAATATTTTATTGGGCTCAAAACCAACGGCAGAGTGACAGCCGTCAATAAGAGGGCCCACGAGCAAAAAATTCATTATAGTTAAAGCGAAGTGTCATTTGCTCTAATAATCTCGAACGCTCTCTTTGATCAAGCTGCCGAAACAAAAGGAAGGATGAACCGGAGCGAAGGCGAATTTCTGCTTTTGTAGACCCGACCTCACGGACCCACCTGCGGGCGGCCAGCCCGTACCTGTTCTCGGTCTGAGGAAGGGGCGTCAGGGGAGACCTGAGGGCTCGCACCACTTTCGGCGTGACAGCCGCTACTCCTGCCTCCTCCTCCCAGCCACTGGCAAGCGAGACGGGAAAACAAAGTTGTCAGGACCAGTGATTGAACATCACCCGGCGCCGCTCTCCTGCCCACGACCCGCTCAGAGCCGGCAGCACCCGTGCCGAGCCCTGACCGAGCCGAGGGCACCGCGCCAGGCTCCGCCGCGCCCCGCGGGGCTCGTCCCGCTCCTCCCGCCCTGCCCAGCCGGCTCTGGACCGCGGACGAGGCCGCCCGGCCGCCCTACCTGGCGCGGAGGGGCTGCTGGCCGCCCAGGCGCAGGAGACAGCCTCCCAGCAGCAGGCTGCCCAGCGCCGCGGCCAAGGCGATGACAGCCCGCATGGTGCGCTCAGCAGCGGCGCCCGTCGCAGCTACGGCCGCCCCATAGTATTTAAGGGAGGCTGCGGGGAGGGGGAGGCGGCCATGGCAGCCACAGGGTCTCTGCGCTCCGCCCCTCGCCCGCAGCCCTGCGCCGCCGCCATCGGCCCCCCCTCCTGCCGCGGCCGCCACGCGGGCCCGGCCCGCCGGTGCTGGCTGGGGGTGGCCGGGCTGGCCGGGCGTGAGGGCGGCACCCGGGCGGCCTGTGCTGCCGGCCGGTCAGCCGCTTCCCGGTGTCGAGGACGGCGGAGCGAGGGAGTGGAAACTGCCCAAACTTTAACAGGGGAGAGGGGCGCCGTGCGGGACGGCGGCAGGAGCAGGGTGCGGGGCTTGCCCAGCGAGGGCAGGCACCCCTGCCCTGTGGCTGTTGTAGTGAGGCCGCTGATACTTCAATAGCTCTTTATCTGAATTAAAAAGTGATAGTCAGTGTGTCCTGTGTTTTGTCTTATAAAAGGTATGTTATAAAAATATGTATATTATAGATAAAAATGACCCCACGTGGAATACTGTGTGCAGCTCTCGGGCCCCCCAACATAACAAGGATGTGGACGTGTTCAGAGGAGGGCCATGAACGTGATCTGAGGGATGGAACACCTCTGCTGTGGGGACAGACTGAGAGAGCTGGGGTGGTTCAGCCTCGAGGAGGCTCTGGGGGGCCTTGTTACAGCTTCTGGTATCTGAAGGAGACCTGCAAGAAAGCTGGAGAGGGATTTTTCAACAAGGGCATGTAGTGATAGGACAAGCAGGATGGCTTTAAACTGAAAAAAGGTTTAGATGGAACATGTGGAAGATGTTCTTTACTGTGGGTGTGGTGAGGCACGGGAACAGATTGCCGGGAGAAGCCGTGGATGCCCCATCCCTGGAAGTGTTCAAGGCCATCTTGGATCCATCTGACCTGGTGGAAGGTGTCCCTGCGTATGGCAAGGGGTATTTGGAGCTAGATGGTCTATAAGGTCAATTGCAACCCAAAACATTCTATGAGTCTATGATTTCCACTGGTTTTGGTAAAGAAATGTTTCTGTAGTAAGCTTGTATGTTTCTACCTGATGGTGTGTTCAGTGTTGCTTTCACAAGCCAGCCATTGGTATGAGAAACCTAGTAAGACGACAAGGTGTCAATAACTAGGCCTCCTTTATTAAAAGAGTGGATAGAAGTTGTGCTGTGACTTACAGCAGCCTTTCAGTTGTGAGCTGACACCTTGTTTTTGCAGGTTCTGCCCTATCCTTCATGTTTTCTGTATCTCTGAGCATTTCCTTAAGCCTTGGAGCCGCTGCTCATCTAACAATGGCTAGAAAGTCTCCAAGTAAGAGCTCGGCTGCAACTATATTAATGAAGTAACACAGACTTGATATTGTGAGTGGTTACATATGACAATAAGAGGCAGCATGCCTATAGTGCACCAGAGGAACAGCACAGCACCGTCTGTGATTGTGATGGGGTATGCAGGGAAACATGAAATGGTGTTTTTGGGGCATTCTTTAGCTTGCTGGTGAACAGGCTGTGGGTGCTGGTGGGAAGGAGATAGAAGCATTTGGCTGGTGTCCCAAGGGGGTTGCAGGTGTCTCACTGGCTCGTTGCACACTCCTCCTGGGAGCACAGCTCAGTTGTCTTCTTGGCTTTGATGTATTTAGTTGAAATAGCGAAACAAAGCCAGTGCGAAGACTTCTGGAGTCCTAAAGAAGTTTGCTTGTTTGAAATTGTCATGAATCATAAATGTATGGAACATGAAGGTGATTCATTACCATTTCCCAAAAGCTTACTTTGGGCCTATCCTATAAAACCAGTTGACACTGTACATGAACAAATAGGGGGTCAACAGTCAAGCTTTTCAAGATATGCGTCTGTTTATTGATCAGTAGATACTAAAAATATCAATCCCCCATCGCCTCTGTAAAACATGAAGGTTCCTGCTTAGGTTAGTGGATATCATCAGCTATTTCATAAAACCTATTAAATACCCTATGTAAAAGAATAAGTCTTCTATCTTAAAAGCCTAGTGGTATTCAATTCCGGCTCTGAAGAAGAATTCTTAGTCTTAAAGAAGACTAAGAATTACAGTCCAGAAAAAGATTTGGGCTTTGCCTTGACTGCCATTTCCCTCTGCAATACTGATTTCCCGTGAGTCCTAAGGTGTCACTGTCAGCTAATCCATGGGAAATTTAGTGATGCCAGTGAGAACATCATATTTCAAATTAGAGGTCTGCTGCCAACGCTATTCTATAATACCAGTAGAGATTTTTTTTTCCTGAGATCAAAAGGTTAATCTTTATGTCATGTTAAAGTTTTTGCAAAGAAAATGGGAAGATTATAAACTATACGTGTTTAAATTAGACTTGGCACTTGGTGCTTGTTGTTTACTAACAAGTTTACAAGCGTGTATTGATTGATTGTTACAGTATCTATAACTGTTACCAGCCTTAATTTCCTGGCACAACAGCTTAGTAGAAAGGTTAAGTGACCCTACTAAAGGGTGAGATGAGAATCAATGGTGAATCAGAATTCAAATTTAAGAATGCTGGGTTCAAAAGACCAAGTTTCTCTTACATGGTGTTGCCATGTCAAAAGTGATGGTGTTGGTAATGTAATGTAGAGGATCAAAATTTTAAAGGCACAGGTACCAAACATGCCATACAGGAAAAGACAGAGACTTAGCAGTGCACACAGAGTCTGTGTCACATCTCGTCATCCTCCTCACAGCTGGAAGCTGCTGCATCTTGGCAGCATCCCCCATTCTCTGATTCCCATTAGCTTCTGAAGTCAGCAGGAATTGATAATTGCTGGCTTGCACAGAAGGAAAAGATCACTAATCAGCCAGGTGGTATCATCATGACTTTGTTACTGAGCTCCTACAGCCCTACTTAGCTGCTAATTTGGAAAAGCAAAACGCAGCCTAGGTTATCATCCATGAAAGGTTGCTGTGCCCTAGGTCAGCAGGATTGCATCTCAAAAGGAATCTGGTGTAGGTGCCTGTGGGGCTGCTGGTCACATGGAGCCAGCTTAGCCTTCTTATTTCCAGCAGCTAAATCATATTAAGAAGCAATTAATGTTCATTAAATGCTTTCCTAGTGCCGCCTTCTCATCTAGGCAATGGCTGTCATAGGGATATTAGTTATTGCAAATAGGAGGAGAAATGACTGTTACAATTAAGAAGAAGGGAAAGGTACTGAAGATTCGGTGAAACTGGAATCCCATGTTCTGGGGAAACATAAGAGGCCCCAGAGTGAGGTGTTGGTGCGAGACAACTATTTTGGTATTTTTAGTGCACTCACAATGTGAGTGCTCCTGGCAAAAGAACTTTCAGCAAATTCACAAAACTGAAACATATGTGTTTCAAACTGGGAGAAAGTCATTGGTTCATTGCATTTCACAACTTCATTTATTTCCACACACAATTTTGGGCAAAATGATTTTACATAATAATCTCCAAGAACTAAGGTGCTGTCTGCCAGACTCTGGGACATCAAATGGCCCCAATCATTCTACTAAAGGAAAATCATAAAAAGCAATGCATTCCTGTACCCCATTAAAACCAAAAAGAAGTTCAAGCCAAATGATCACTTTGTGTGGCTGTTGCTGCTATGCTTTTTGTCTTTTTTTTTTTTTTTTTTTGTCTTGCCTTAATGTTTTTTCTCTGGTTTTTTTTAGGACAGAATTTTGTGGCCTGTAACTTAAAAATTAGGCTTTATTAAAATAACAATTTAGTAGCTAAATTCAGAGAGCAAACAGTCTGTTGAGATCTACATAAACCTAGCTAAATTATTAGGTGTTTAAAAGCAGTTACGTGTACCATGACTTCGAGGTGTTCATCAACTGTGCCAGTGATGACTCATCCAGTCAAGCACCATTCACTCTTTGGAGAAGGTCAAGGTGAAAAAATCAGGGCACATGGAGAAGTCTTCAGGACGCTGAGTGTCTCATAAGATGTCAAACTTACAGAATCACAGAATATTCTGAGTTGGAAGGGACAAACAAGGATCATCGAGTCCAACTCTTAAGTGAATGACCTGTGTGGGGATTGAACCCATGACCTGGTGTTATTAGCTCCCTGTTCTAACCAACAACAGCACTTGCTTTTTGTGCACAAAATTAATGTTTTTTCACTGTCGTAAGCTATGCTTTCATATCCGTCAGAGTAAGACAGTGTGTGCACTTCACCAGATTCCTTTTTTTAGTTTAACAGAGAAACCAGCATCTCTTCTTTAGCAATGATGATCCAGCCCAATGGCAGATAAATAGTCATTGCCAAAAATGCATCTTATAGCATAAGCAAACTTGAGGCCAGTAACTACTGAAAACGAGTGCTCTACTGCCAGCCACTGTGTGAGCCTTCATCCAATTAAAGGCACCACAGGCATGTGCCCATGGCTGTACTTCAGTCCGGTGTTTATGCTTTTCCAAAGGAAGCTGATGGGCCAAGAGGATCTGAATTACAATTAGGTACAAAGAAGGATTTTAATTCAGAAACCAAAAAGCTTGCAAGTTGTTAACCTGAAGGGAGATAATTTTTCCCCCATTCTCTTTTCTTCCTAAAAGCTCTCAGCACGACATTTTAATGTGACACTATGCAAAAGGCCATACTGGGTCAGACTAGAACAGCATGTTCTTCAGGCAGTGCCCAGTAGCACAATCCCAGGGAAGAACTGTGCAGTGATCCATCCCTAGGACTCTTTCTCAGCTTCCAGCAACCAACGGCTCAGGGAATTTCTGAACTAGAGCTAGCTGTGCTTTTAGTTGCCTTTCATGGATTTTTCTTCCATAATTGTGTCTAATTGCTTTTTGAAACCATGTAAACTTTTGGCATCAACAGCAGCTTGTGCCAATGATTTCCATCCAAGATGAATCCTTCCATTACAATTAGCCCAGGAACAATTTGCAAGTCTCTGTTGTTATTTGGAACTCTGATCTCCTTCGCTAAAGGAGATGATGCACTAAGTATTCTTTTGCAGAGAATTTTACTACAGTTGCACAAAACAGCACTGCTGTTAATACAAATTCACAGCATCCATTGCTAGAATTCAGTGGGAGTTATTACAGAGCATACTGTGAATGCAAATTAAAAGTAATGCACAACACTCAACCAAATCCTAATGGACCAATGGCACAATGTCAAATACATCAGGACCAAAGACTTTTAATACAATTATTAAAACCCCAAGCAAACAAACAAAGCAAGTAAATTAGCACTGGCAAAAACTGTTGGAGCAACATTTACTCATCATAGATCAGCATGCAGACTGGCTGTACAGCTCCCAGAGGCTTTTAAAAAGCCTGCATGGCTGAAGGGGGAATATGCCCCCAGGGATGTCACATAATGGAAATGTTCTCAATGGGCACTGTGGTCAATGGTTGAGGTAATTAAGTCAAAC
>VZSR01001283.1:15201026-15402612 GCA_013398615.1 Brachypodius melanocephalos | reverse complement strand
TTTTTTTTTTTTAATTCCTTTGTTGTGTTTCCTTTGTTGTAATTCACAGAGTACAGTAAATGGAAAAATAAGGAAAAATCCTGTGCCGAATTATAGACTACTTCATTGCTATGGAAGAACACCAAAGAAGGGTACAGAGCACCATGAACTCATGGATTTGAGGGGTTTGGAGGAAGAAAAACAAAACTTCTGTCTTTAAACTGGGGAAAAGCCATTAAACTCATTAAATAGAGTTAAAAATATAACTGCCCAGATTGCAGCCTAAACATATTCTTACATAATAGTGATTCTCACAGTCTCTTCTGCAGTTAAAATTGTTGAATGCTCCATAGAAACATAGCAGCTGCAAATCCTAGATTTTCCTTCTTCTATCATCAGGTACTTCTTAGGCTATTTGGAGCAGTGAAGTTAATGCTGATAAGGCTATGATACAAGGGGTGTGCCAGAGGGGTGCAGGTGAGAGATGTGGGTGTCAACAGTGGGATCAGCCAGATGGAGCTTGTGACTGGGATACCTTGCTGTGAAAAGGAGATCACCTGGAAGAGAAACCATGTCCCATAAATCATGGAGCTGTGTAGTAAAGTAATTGTGAGGGTGCTTTAGAGTCAGGGTTCAACCAGGTCCCGTAGCTCAGATGCAGCTTTAAGTACATGTCAACCTGGGACCAGACTTGCCAGAGTCCTCTGAAAGCTCAGTGTGTCTCTGAAGTGAAACATTCAGTAAACATGTTTACACAGGGCAGGGGGCATATCCATACAGTGATGAGGAAAAGCAAGACAGTCACTGAACCTTCAGCACATCCTGGCAAGAGAAATATATAGAAAAATAAACCATACAAAAAAAGTCTACCTCTAAGCATTAGGGTGGCTTCCTGTTTCAGAATCATCGGTGAAAGCAAGGGGAAAAAAACCTCTGCACAGTTCTTTATTTTTGTTTGTCTAGTAACATCTTGAGCCATTTATAAACTGGAACTGAAAGCCTGTACCTCCAAACAGAAATAAATCCAGGGTACTTTAAGAGCTATCAAGACATACAGACATTTGAGAATGCTTGCTGTAAACCAGAGCTGTCTCAGATGTCTTTTTTTTTCTCCATTCTGAAGAAATTTTCTGTCTGAACTACGCTGGTTGTAGACCAGAGTCCAAAATGGGCCAAAACATGACAAGATTCATGCCAACATGTGAGAGAGCCATCTCAGCCAGTGCATGACCATTACTGTCCTGCTGGGGAGAGGACTGGCAGTGGGGCAGCTGGATTGGGGCTGTCTCTGGCAGTTGCAAAGTAGCACAGCCCCTCTCTGGCGTAGGGAGAAAGTGAGAAACCTCAGAAGGCCTGTGCTGTGGCTGGGAGTGTGGAAGGTGGCAGGCAGAGGCCAAGGGAGGGGTTAGGACATTTTCCTTCCCACAGCAGATCGTCATCAATTTGGCTCAGCTCTCTTCCTCTAAGCATGTAGTGCTAGATATGGGACTTCAGTAAATATGCTGATATCCCATACCTCAGTGAGAGGTCTTGCTGATTGTATTGCAGCCCTGGCTCACTTTCATTAGGCTCTGCAAATATACTGCCATTCCTGCAAAATCTGTGTGCTGGGTAAGCCAGAATCTCTCCTATAGTTCTCAGATAGTCACTTATCTATTTGTCTCCCTCTCAATTGCTGTACTTCCAGAGAAAGCACATTTTAGTTTATTATATCTGTGCCTTTGATGGCCTGGCAGAAAAGAATTAAGGTCTAGCAGAGAGGAAAACCAAATGTAGCTTAGGAAGAGTGAGTGTCATCTGAACAGAAGGGATCGATAACGACTCTTATGTTTAGCATTATTTTCAGAACAGGCATTCAGTACCTAGCTCCCAGGTGAGACTTTCTGCGGCACATGGTCATTTTCTTCTTACAGATTGACCAACCTCGTTTTTAACCTTGAGAGCTTTAACACACATACTACTTATTTGGACATCCCCTACAGTTAACAAGTCCATTTAAATAGACTAAGTTTATAAATATATGGTTTGCATACACCATTTCGGAATCTTTTATATTGAACAGCCTTGGCGTCACCAGTAGATCTGAAGAAATCTAAAAATATATCAGTGTTTGGGAAGAGGACTCAAAAGGGAGAGCAGGAGCAAGGAGAGGAGGATGGAGGCTCCAGGGCAGTGAAGAGGTGCATGGGGAGCATAGGGACTCAGTGTGGGGTACAGGATGGCGTGTGAAGTGTGTGGAGCCTGAGCACTAAGGGCAGAGGGGAAGGATGAAGGCATTTTCAGCTGAGAGGAATGCTGATGCTTAAAGTACCATTATCATGTCCTGGATAGATGTGCATTTTAAATACCAGCATTTAAAATTCTTCGCCTTTAATGTTGTGTTTGCATATTGCATGAGTATGCATTTGACCGAATAGCTGAGTGTGTGTAAAAGTCAATTCTAAAGCAAGGAATCATCACTTGGAACCTGCAGCTGGAGAAAATTTATTCAGACTCCCCAGATGCGCTCAGGCTCAGTTTGGCTGTCCTTAAGAGCAAACTGAGAATTTAGCAAGTATGCAATATTTGAAATTTTTTTTGATAACCGTTGGATATGGTCATGAAAAACTGAATGAGCCCCCTGCTGCCAGCTGACCAGAGAGTACCACAGAGAGCAGCAAGCAGATGCAGCAACATCTCCCTAAACTGCCCCAAACCACATTACTTGGATCTTCTTCGAGGAGAGACAGTGCTTCAGCCTTTGCACTACCTTTTTCCATCTTGTGTGACTCAGTCTTCCATGATGCGTATGGTGGAATAATTTCTCTTTTGGGGGAAAAATCCCAACAACCAACAATCTTTTCACCAGGGAAGATATTGAGACCACAAATTCAGTCCATATTGGAGGAGTTGGAACTAGCTCCCTTTCTCAACCACAGTAAACCAAATTTTCAGCACCGAATTGCATGTTTGCATTTCTGAGGCATGTTAGCCTCTAGCTGAGGATAGATGCAGTGGCAGGTGTCTGAAAGATCTGCTGCACAGGATATTTGCATGCAGCCTGTAAGACAGGAACCAGTGCTGTCATGGGACCCGTTTCCTGTCTAGAAACATGCGGTGGTGCATGTCAAGATCTGAAGCAAGATTATCTCTGAAAATTAAAAGCTGCCAAGTAATTCAAAATTGTGACATATTGATTTCTCTGTTCAGACACCATATAATTCGTAAAGCTGCAACACAGCACTACAACTCAATGTTTGGTCCATAATGACTGGCCCAGTTATAAATACTATTCTACCATTTACTGACATTTTACATTTATTGAGCATGTATTTTATCTAGACTCATAAACAGAGTGCAGGTCATTTTTAACAAACACAAAAGTATTTCAGGCTAAACAAAAGCAAGAACGCATCACTATGTGAGTGCACTTCCAATGCATGATGAGAAGGTGTTGCCAGACATTCTGTAGGAAACCAGGGAAAGAGGTGTGGGCCAGGGAGACGTGAGCAGAGCATGGAGAGTAGCATTGCTAGGGCTCCAGTAGGAACCCATGCCCTGGGTACAAGCTGGCTGAGGTCCTAGGATGTGACATGAGTGGTGGTGCTTTGAGCTGCACGCTCATTTACCCCACACAAAGCACCATCCTAATCACAGACTGCAGCAGCTGTTGGAGGGGACAGCAGAGAAGGGAGCTGTGTTTTCCCCAGGCTCTGGGTGAAGAAACACTGAAGGAGCTCTATGGTGGGCACATAAAGATCAGATCTCTTAAGTTTTTTTCCTTATAGCAAACAGATTCTTTTCTGTAGACTATAGCATGTGTACTCGAATGTTCAGGCAACATAACAGAAAAAATGACAGAGCTCCCTCTTTGACCTTTGACTGTACTGATCTATTTTGTAATCATAAGATTACATATGTAAAATAGTATAAAATTTGAAAGTTTGGGTTAGATTCCTGAGTCTGTGGCTAGTTACTTTTCTTTTATTTCAGTAAAGAGAACATTTTGTAGGAAATTAAGTAAGTTATGAAATGTAAACTTACCTCTTCATCACAATTTGTTTTTAAATAGCCTACAGATACTATGTTTACCTAGACAGGATGCAAAATGAATAAATTATGTACAAACAAGCTGATTTTGCCAGTTAGAGATACAAGACCTTGTAAGGACTTCTAGTTTTAAAAGGAAGCTGAAATTATATATTTTTCATTGTAAGTATCAACCTCATTAGATCTATTTATGTAAACAATCTTTAAAAAACAAAGACAAAAGTTTATTTTTATAGGACACAGATGGCACATCCTGGCTGGGTTTCATATTATCAGATACAGTCATATGAAATGTATACATCCACATCTGAACCATTCACACTGGTTCCATTTACACTTAAAAGAAAGATACTGACTTCTGGAGAGAAATATATCACATCCAAAAGTGAACATATTTAAGCTAATATTTATTACCATGTGTGTAAAAAGCCCAGAGAGACTGTTTCAGCTAAGGTGAGGTAAAGCCCGCTTCTCCTGAGAAATATTTTAAGGAATTAAAAGCATTCCTGTCCTCATCTGAAAGCACTGATTTTTTTCATGTATTCAGATATATTATTTTATGAGGTGACAGTAAGCTTTTAAATGAGTATTACTTACATAGCCTGGCACACAACTTTTACTAAGAGTCACAAGGCTGAATCAAGTCACATTTTGACATGGACTAAGCTTGATAGATGTAGGGTTTAATTACACTTGCATGTTTAATTATGTAGAAAAAATAATTTAGAGACTTGGTACAGTGCATGTTCTCATGGCCTTATTGACATGAGTTATCCTATCTGTGGACAACCAGCAATATTCACGCTATCTACTTCAATTTTTCCCGAATTTAGAGCCAAAATTAGCCTTTATATTTTTCATGTAGAACATGTCTGCCACACTCACCTTATAGCAGGTGGAATTTTTCAAGCACTTACCACAGAAATCAAAGGCGGTTTCGCTGTTAATTTCTCCAGAGAGCAGAATTAGTTGTTAGGAGCTACACAGAGGAATCCTGCATCCACCCAAATAACTGATCCATCATGTGTGGAGAGCTCTGGTACCCTGACTGGATGGCGTTGGTGTGCAGAGCAATACCAGGGTTGCGACACATGCTGTTCATATTAAGAAAATCACTAAGTGTGCGCTTGCTTTGGGAATTCAACTATCAAAAGTCCATTCTCTTCAAAGTTATAGGAGACTTGGAAAGAATATTGGGTTGATTTTTTATTTGCATTCATGAGAAAAACAGTAATTAACGAAAGTCTAGTTTTAAATCAGTGAACCATAGGATCATTTAAATTGGAAGAGCTGTAAGATCATAGAGTCCAGCTCTAAACCCAGCACTGCCAAGCCTATCACTAAACCATGCCCCTCAGTGGCACACCTATGTGTCTTTACAATTTATATTCTGTCAGGCTGAGCATGCTTCTTCAAGAAAAGGAGCGGCCACAGATTTTAATGTTGAGCCATAAATGTGCCAGGTGAATGGGCCTGGGCACAAAGAATCCTGAGAGCCACAAAACACGGTGAGTACAGACATAGTCCAGCTATGCAGGAGGCCTTCCTGGGCTACAGTACAGCTGGAATATCTTAGTGAACAAAGAGAAGCTAAACTCTTTTTAAAAAGAAAGGGTTGGCAAGAGTATGAAAAAGCTTCTTAAACTGTTAAAGAAGAAGAAGAAGAAGAAGAAAGAAGAAGAAGAAGAAGAAAGAAGAAGAAGAAGAAGAAGAAAGAAGAAGAAGAAGAAAGAAGAAGAAAGAAGAAGAAGAAGAAGAAAGAAGAAGAAGAAAGAAGAAGAAGAAGGAAGAAGGAGAAAGAAGAAGGAGAAGAAGAAGGAGAAGAAGGAGAAGAAGGAGAAGAAGGAGAAGAAGGAGAAGAAGGAGAAGAAGGAGAAGAAGGAGAAGAAGGAGGAGAAGGAGGAGAAGGAGGAGAAGGAGGAGAAGAAGAAGAAGAAGAAAGAAGAAGAAGAAGAAGAAGAAGAAGAAGAAGAAGAAAGAAGAAGAAGAAGAAGAAGAAGAAGAAGAAAGAAGAAAAGGCTCAATCTGGAAAATGACACTCAGATTAAGACAGGACAAGAAATTTGTTCCTAAACATCTCCTGTGAACGTGTTTTAAGAAATTTTGCCTGTCGCTTTTGAGTCATTGCACTGAGTTACAGAAGTGGAAGTGTTAAAAGAGTTTCCATCATGCAAAACATCCAGCTATTCAATAAAAAGCTATTTTAATTTTGTAATTTCCTCCTGAAAAAGTGACTGTTATGGGGAAGGGGAAGTAGGTAGATGGTGCTGCCTCAGAAGTTTAGTGAGTTTGGCTACACAAAGAGCTTGTTTTATGGTTATTCAGCTATTGCCTTTTCTCAAAAAAATATTTACTGAGGAGCCCTGTTAGTTTGAAATAATAGTTTTCATAGGATTTCTTCAATGCACCTGCTATTTGATTTGAATAAAACAGACATTCTTTGAGTAGCTGTTTGATACTATAATCTAAGATTTATGCAAATAATTTTTATATTTATACATGAACTGGGATCAGTAATTTGTCCAGGATATAGCAATGTATTATACAGCCATGGAATTAAAAAGCAAACAGTTTGGTCATGAGTTAGTTTAACTGTAAACCCTAAATTAGATTAGATTAGATTAGATTAGATTAGATTAGATTAGATTAGATTAGATTAGGAGTGGTTGCCTTTCCCTGGCCAGGATTAAAATGTTGGTCCCTTTGAAGACCTGGAAAATATTCTCAGGACAAAATCTCAAGAAGTTGAAGTATGGCTGTGATTTAATTGGGCATCTTGTATCATTTAGTGTTTCCCTCACTGCTTAGTCACTGGAGTCAGGAGATTTTGAAAAGCCAAGATTTTCCTTTAAAAAGTAAGTTATTAGTCCTTAAAATTGCTGAGGAGAAAAAAAGTAAAGAGGAAGCTCCTCAGTGTTAATGAAACAAAAACAAAAACAAAAAAGTATTTTTGAAGAACTGGTGTGTTCCTATGCAGGTTTTGTAAAGCTGTGTTTGATAATATCACCCATCAGTAAGGAACTAATGTGGAAAACACTGTATAGTTTACAGTGATAATTTTTTTAACCATTTTGTACTCCTTGGTCCTTAGAAGAAAGCCCCAAACAAATAATGATCAGGAAGAAGAGCTCCAGCCTGTGTTGAAGCACAGTCCAGAGCTTCCTCCGCCCCAGCGCAGCAGACGGCGAGCGGCGCACGGGCCAGATTGCTCCAGTCTGCCACAGCTGGAACTGCTGCCTCGTTCCTGGCAGCCACTGACATTCACTGTGCTACCAACTCGATGGCAACCACCCTCAATCAGCCAGCAAATCAATGCTTTTCTATAGATCTCACAGCCGTGCTCATGCTCTGGGAGTCGATGTCTGTGCCAGCCTGTCCTGAAGGCGAGAGGAGAGATGTGCAGAAGGGCTGATGTGCCGCACCTCCCGTCCAACACCTACCAGGTGGCACCGGGTCTTTGCCTCCAGAGCTCAGCCTGGGCAACACCTGAGACATTTAACATCATAACAACCACTGTGTGTGTTTGGGACTGCCTCAATGCCTCTCTCCAACCATGTCCAAGAGGAAAAAAGCAAAAGGAGAAGGATGCAACCAGTAAGCCTTTCCTTAGTATAAACACTTAACTCTGTGAAATCTCTCTCCAAATTGCTGATTATCTTTGCAATGTCTTGTTGAAAAAACCTAAGGGTTTTTTCTGCCAGGAATTTGTCTAAATTCCTCTTGAACTTCCTTGTTACATGGAATTGAATTTCACACTTTGGTTGGGAATTATGTAAAGAAAAACAATTCTGTTATTTCATTTGCATTGGATATCTGATAATTTTGCAACTTGATTGTTGTGATGTACAAATAGTGGTTAACATTTGCTCATTATTCTCGTACCAGACATTGGTTTAATTAGCCTTCTCTTAATCCTTCTCAGCTTATGAGTTCTTTCCGTTTTTTTTTTTACATCTGGAAGCAATTCTCAAAAGGTTTGAAAAAATTTAGGAGAAGAGCTTATGAAAAATCCATGTTTTCCAAGATCTGTCTTTAGGAGAGATAATTTGGCATTGTCCTTGGTAATTAATTTGCCAGTACCACATGCCATATTTCTAACAAGATCTTTTTCGCACAAATTCAAAATACAGGAAAAATGAACTGACCATCTTTTTCCTGTGGCTGGATCAAAGTTTTGAAAAATATACAAAATCAGAACAACAACATTAATGTTTTATAAAGGAAGAAATGTGATATGACATTGTATCTTTTACCAGCAGTAGGAAAAAAAACCCAAAGAAATTTTGCTTCAAGGTTTTGTAGAAGCCTAATTTGAAGGAACTATTTATAGATACTGCATGTTATGTTAATTTGGCTTCTCCTGACACACAAAGGCTTCCTTTGAGAGCTTTTGTAGTAAAAGAAGGAAGAAAGCAAGGGGCGCTCACAAATAGAGATATGATAAAAGCTGCTGTCATTATAACAGATCATGAGAAAGAGAGAAGGAAATGCTGAGACATCATCCATCACTTTGAGAAATGCTCAGAAACAGCTTTGGGTTAGGTAGGACTAGCTGCAATTTTTATGAAGAGGGATGTGTTATCAGAAAAGTGCAATTTTTCCTTTTTTACAGGCTGTTTACAAACTCATCCCAATTTCTGCCAGAGTTATTTGCAAAAATTCATTCAAATACCTCACTCAAAACAGTAAGAAAGGATTCATTTCTATTTGAAAATAAATTTTGTTTCCCTGAAATGTTGTTGGGTTGGGGTTTTTTTCAGAAATGGGATGTGAAGTTTTCAGCTTCTAGACTGTATGCAAACAGATAATTTTAAATGGGTTGTTTTCATTGTATTGAGGTCATTGATCGCACTATTTTTTCTACTGCATGACTGTAGGCATGAAAAACAAGATTTTTGACATGGGAAAACAGACCAGAAATGATGAACTATTGACAATGCTTATGAATAATAGATAACAACCAGAAATGAGTTGTGCTTTGTATTATTTCAGCTAATTTTTTATTTTTGATAATTTAAAAGGGATAGTGGCACAGTGGCCACCTTCACTGATTGTTTAACCTCTAAAAGTGCATTTTTTCAGGAAGAGAAAAAGAAAATCTTTAAAAATGAACATCTGCAAACAATATAGTTAGGGTATAAGTGGCAGGTTGGAATTACATGACCATTAATGCTGCTTTGTGGCCAGGTTCTTTCCACTCTTCTGCTGACAGACATCAGCAAAGTGAAACCCTTTGCAAAGTGCAGAAGTCCACTCACAATGTAGACATCTTCTAGAAATGTGGTGTTGGGTTTATTTAAAAATATTAACAAAACACTAGAGATCATTCATTTGGCGATTATTACAACTCATTTATATGAAGCTGATTTTCCATTAGTCTAGTGCCATTAAGCAGACACTCAAAATCCCATCACCTGGGCAGTGCTCAAAGAGAAGCTTCTGTCCGGTCAATGGCACAGCAGCATCAGCCCCATACAGCTGCTCTGGGTGCTGCCTGTGGGCAAGGGGACAAGGCAGGAGGTGGCAGGCCAGCTGCTTGCCCACACAAAAAGTCCATCTACCAGCTGCTGGGGGTGGCCTGGGAGCACCCCAGAGGATTTATCTGGTATGAGCAGGCATGCAGCACTGCCCCAGGGAGGGCAGGAACCACAGAAGGGCTGACAAGGTTTTAAAAATTACTTGTCTGCACTCCAAAATCATCAAGCAAATCACATTTTGTATATTGCCCACATAACATAGACACATAATTTGAGCACTGAGGCTCAGAAGATCTGATGCCTGTGCAGGTGCTGCTGGCCACAGGGGTTCTGCCAGCTTGCACAGAGATTTTGCTGTGGTATGTGTGGTGTTGACTTAACCTCATCCCAGATATTATTTCAATAACATCTTGGAGTAGTAAATCTGTGTCTTGACCAGATGTAAAGATGTATTTAAAGCAGCCTCACTATCTCTTATAATTCCCTCTCCTAGCAGTAGTCTGTAGTCAGGCTGGAAACATGTAAAATTGGGGGTCTTGTCATTTTTCAGGTCAGGGATAGCAAGTAATCAGTAGCCTAGAAACATCACCGTCACACTCATCTCCTTTGAGGTAGCAGCTGATACCAAGACTACAGAATCAAAATTAATCCTTCTGGACATATGGTTAAGTCAACATAATTTTTCATCGCCCCATTCCTCAGGGATGGAGGCAGAGAGCTTCCAGACCTCCTGCATCCTACTATTATGGATGTTATTATCACTACTTGCTGAAAAGCAGTGTAGACCAAAAAAGGAACAATTTCTTCCTGCTAAAGGACCTGCCTTTTAATTTTTATTCTAGCATTGCTCAGGGTAGAGGGCGGTGCTATTAAAACGAGCTTAATTCTGCTGGGATAATGAATTCATTTATATTCTTCTGTGCGACTGTCTTTCCCACACTTAGCCTGTGAGCCACTCTGAATTTTCAGTTGATGCAACCAGATAGAATTGAATTGGAAAAAGCTGACATTTCCAAACGTGCCCAAGGAGGAAATGATTCAGTGGTTCCAAGGAGTAGAGCCAACTGTAAAAGACCATTCGTAACATGATACATCTGGAACCCTAAGCCACCCTTTTGTTTTACGAGCTTCTAATCCCACTATTTTAGTGTGTGATGCTTTCCTTTTCCATAGGAGAATTTTGCTCCCATGCTGGTTTCTTTTGCATCTGCTGTGAAAAATTTACACTGTAGCTGTTGAGGGAACTCATCATAGGGACAACCAGTGGTCCTTGCCCTCTGCAAACCCCACTGGATCCCAATCAGCCCAGGGCAGGCTGTTTAGGTAGGGTGAAGAGTACATTTAAAGAAGTTAATGACTGAGCCTTTGCCATTTCAATGATTAGACTTTGACCTTGGATTCAAAATATTCATTTGCATTTGTCACAAAAGTGGTCACTGAGGTATGCAAGTTGTGCTGGCTCATTTTCCAACAGCCCATTTTGCAGCATATTGAGGTATTGTATGCCCTGGGAGAACAATCAAAAGCTTGTTTTACCTAATAAGGAAACTGCTGAGGCAGATGAATAACCATTCTGTTTTCCAATACATTTCACACCGATTAATTTTCCAGTGTTATGAAACAAGCTGCAGTTATCTTTGAGTCAGGTTCAGCAAACCAGTGCTTGACTTTAAATAGAAAACTACTGATGTTGCTGGGCAGATGTGCACAGGCTTTCAAAAGACCAAGGCTCCCATCAACACTGAATGACACCATCCTCTTCAATCTCCCACTTGCTTTCTTCTGGCTGTAGCAACACTGACTTCCCTTGTAACTGAAGTATATTTTTATTTGATACTTGCAATATTATCTTGTAAGAACATGTGAATCAGCCCTGCAGGAGTTCAAGTTTCATAAAAGAAAAAATTAAGTTCAATTTTACTTTTCTAATTCCTTTTCTATGGTTTACAGGTTTCTCTGAATCAGGTCCTTTGTGGTAGAGAAGCTGAAAATGTGTTTGTCCAGCTGGCTGAAGGAACAGCTGAGCTGTTTGCTCCTCAGATGCCTTTGTGTTGCGATTCTGTCCATGAAGAATGTTCCATAAACTATCAATATTAAATACTTAGTCTTTCTAACATTACTGCTGCTGGGCACCACATTCCTGAGAAATTCATGCTTCTAAGTCACACAGTCAAGTCTTGCTTATGTTAAGCCAGTAGGAACAGAATAAACATAAAGCTCATGTCACTTGCCTTTTCATGCTCAACTGCCTGGATCTCTGCAGCACTCAGGAGAGCTGGTGTGCTAGAGGATCAAGCTATTGGCACATTAGGGAGGATGAGAAGAGGTGCCTGTGACATGGCTGCAGGAATCTTATCAGAGAACTTGCACAGTTCCCTTGCATTGCTGTTCCCTGCAAAATGGCATAGGAGCACCATAACTCCCTGTGTAATAGTTGTTCCTGCCAGCCATGTCAGAGCCTCACACACAGATCCTTTCCAAGGCAGTAGCAAAGGGTGTTGAATCCTCACACTGAGCCCTCCTGGTCTGTGAATGTAGAAGGACTCTGGCGTCATATTGACAGCACAGCCAGCAGCCAGGGAAGGATTCCACACATAGGTTTAAACATTCCTAGCATGAAAGGTGTCATTTAAGCGTCAGTCATCATGTTCACTGTTGGCAGAGGGCTAGGTGACTCATTTTATCACCAAGGCTATTCCTAGAAAAAGAAAATGTAAGTGCCTTAGAAAGGCAGAAGCGTTCCAAGTACACAAAATCTTATAACCTTTATAGGAGATCCCAAAGTATTGCCATTAAGCACCAATGAAATCCTCAGTAGTTAATGGTTGGAGGAAATAGAAACAAGTTTGTGTCACTGGCTGTGCAGCATTATCCCAGATCCCACAGCAGTATCAGAGGTCTGTGGTGCCAGAGACCCAGGCACAGGTGATCAGCATTTGCTGGAGTTGTGGATCTATGGTATTTTACAAACTGTTAACAGCTGCGTGAGAAATACTTCAACATCCTAAACTGAGAGCTCTGGAACAAGCACTGCTTTGTTTCCCATGAGTATTAGTTCATCTCTTAACCAAGCTTTTTCCTGCCAATGGGAATGATTTCCTACTCAGGTTATTGTTATATATTGTTAGAGAAATGGAGGGGGTATTACACTCAGGGAATGTTTTTAAAGTCAGTCACACTATCAGTCCTCTTTTTGTTTGCTTTGTGGAGCTGTCTCAGGGTATACAAAATGGCTTGCTTTCAGATTAAATTAAACCAGAAGACAGGCTACTGGAATGGGTTGTATCTAGTGGGCTCCAACCACTAATGGAATTAATAGCCTCCTCCATCCCCCACCACGCTCCACCCTGGATAGTGTGGACATTGGATCCTCAGTGGCAACTGTTTCACCCCACAGACCCACTGCTATTGCAAGCCACTACTCAGCAGTATGGGCATCCATTCAGATATTCCAGCCAGGCTCCTGCTGGTTTATGCCTTTGCTGATCTGGGCAGCAGTATGGGGCCTCTGACACTTCCAATTCAATTGGAGCATGTCAGCTGCAACATCTTCAGCCTTGCAGGTTGTAAACTTCAAAATCTGTAGACTAAATTCACTGACTGTATGTCATGGTGTCCATACCCTGTCCATGTCCATGGACTCCTCATGGAACTCCCTAGCTTCCAGCCCCTTACTTCATGATTCCTCACAACATTTCCTTATCACTTCTTTACACGAGTGGATGGATGCACCACCTCTATTCCTTCCCTGAAAAATACTTTGAAGTCATGCAATGCAGCAAACACAGAGAAGTTAAAATCCATTGAGTTAGCATGCTTGAGAAAGGGTATTATGGCAGAAAGCATTCTGATATTGCTTAACAATTGTTTTATCTATCTCAATGACCTGGTTTCAGCTAGAATAGAGTTAATTTCTTCTCAGTAGCTGTTACAGTGCCATGTTTTGGATTCAGAATGAGAGAGGTGTTGATAACACACTGATGCATTTTTTTGCTAAGTCATTTTATTCTAAGTCAAGGACTTGTTTTTCCTTGTCTCAGTGAAGAGATGCACAAAAAAAAAAAAAAAAAAAGGAATGGGAGGGAGCATAGATAGGAGGGGTGACCCAAACTCACCAAAAAGATATTCCACACCACAGAACATCATTCCCAGTCTGTAAACTGGGGGGAGTTACCTGCAAGCATGGCCAATCTGTGTTTGGGAAGGGAGGTCGGGAATTGGTTAGCAGGTGATGAGCAATTGTACTGTGCATCAATGGTTTGTTTCCTTTTTATTATCATTATTTTCCATTATTATTCTACTTTACTTTATTCTCTATTATTAAATAGTTCTTGTTTCAACATACAAGTTTTACTTCAGTTCTCCTCCCCATTCCACCAGGGAGAGGGGGATTGAGTGAACAGCTGGGCTAGTATTTTGTCTCCATCTGGGCTTAAAAGCATGCCTGTTTTGGGACCTGAACAGGGCAACCAAAGGTTGAGATAAGAACTAGAGTGTGTTAAAAGAAAATTGTTATAAACATTCATTGTATTAGCTTAACAATAGTTGCTAGCTAAAATGTGGACTTATTTGCCCTCATATTTGCAGTGTTTTGTCTGGGTTATACCTGTAATACCTCACTTGCAGTACGTGTTCTCTGTGGAGCATTTCACAGGCTGGGTTTATGATATGACAATGTTGCTTGTCAGGACACCAACCTAGTAGATGTATTGAGTATTGCAGGCACCTCTGTGCTTTGGGGGTCATCTACTGGGAACAACTAAAAATCACACCTTTGGCTTTTTCTCCTTTTTCTCACAGGAACAATGTATGGGGGAAACACCTTCCTATTTTTTCTTCTCCCTTCCTTTATTCCTTCCTTGTCCTCCAGGCTGATTATGATAGTCAAGAATTTTAAATATTTTGTATATCCTGTGACTACCCTTGAAACTGAGCTGGTCTTTTTGCTAGGACCCAGCATGTTGTTGCATATGGTTCAGGCCTTCTTTAAGGCCAGACAAATAAATAAGAATATTACCCAGATATCTGCCCCAAATCTGGATAGTTCAGAGTGGTGGGGTGGGTGGGATTGTATGAGCAAGTCCCTAGGGCAGTGGGCACCTCCAATGTGTTTGTACCTTACCCCTCATCACGTGCAGAATCCAGGAAAGAAGCAAAATATTCTTTAAAAGTGTCTTATCACCCTGACACCCCACAGAAGACCGAAATCTGGGTCTTCAGGATTCAGGTTTGTTGGGGCCCAGCCCAGGCCTATTGAGCCACGTTCAACAGTGCTCAGTGTCTTCAGGAGGAAAAGGTCTTTAAATCTGACAATGTGAAAACAGACTTTGCAGCTGCTCCAATCCCAGCAACAGGCACTGCCCCTACTCTACCCCTGAAAGTTACTCTGCATACTGCAGATCTTGTTTCTGTCTTCTCTGCATTTTTGTTTTCCTCAAAATGAATCAGTTCAGGAGTAGATTGCTTCCTGAAATCTGAGGACTGGCCAAAAGTCCTTTCTCAAAAATGACTCTGTTTCAGACAGAAAAAAACACATCAAGGTAATATATGGAGTTGACAACTCAGCTATAAGCACCTGTTCATGTCTTCATAGATGAAGTTCAGTTGAATGTATCTTGCTTCTAAAATTGTCCTGACACTACTGGGAATCTTGGCTCAGAGTAAAGGAAATGAGCAAACCCAGCAGCCCTGCCAAACTCAGTGCTATGAACACCGAATATACTGGGGAGCAGAGAGAAGACTTATCATTCACCTCACAGTCACTGTCCAGTTCTACTGTCATATTTAATTTTCCATGAAATTGTATTCAGACATTGGAGGGAAGTATCGGAAAGACAATTCATGTCTTGGCCAGGGTCCGCACAGAGAGGGGCTATCAGTGACAGCAGGTCTTAGTTAAAGGATTTGGTTTTTTCATGAATGAAGACAAGGTTTCCAGATGTGAACAAGTTCACATGTGGTCCCTACAATGAGAAGGGAGTTTTGCTGTCAGGTGAGGCATCGTGCTGCTGCCAGTTTCTTTGCAGCTGCTGCCTCTCAAAATAGTCTCCAATTAAGAAGATGCTAAAACAATGTAATGATATGAAGACAAATATAAGTAATACACTAAATGGAACATTGTAAAAGTACATACATTGAGTCAGAACAAAATTGCCTGACCTACAGTAATTGGACCCAAGCTTCTTCTGAGACTCCCAGTGGCAGAAAAAAGGCAAGAACCCATCCTTGACTAAGAAAGTTGTTCCTACAGGGCACCAAGCATATTATTTGCCTTGACAAAACCCAGTTTTTAAAATGAAGCTACTAAACAAGCAGGACAATACAGATGTGAAGCTGTTTCTCCAAGGGGAGAAAGCTTATGACTCAAATCCAGGTCTATTTGCAAAGTCTATATATTCAGACACCACCAAAAATTGTTGTCTACTTCACAGAATTGTGGTATCTGTTTTTCACTTAACTCTTAGGTTGACAAAAAAAAATTATTCTTCATACTCAAAAACTAAACATTGTTTCCATTACAAAGTTCACTTCTGAAGTGAGCTGCTAGAGGCTCTCCAATGGAAATTGGTGCTGCTTTGTCAGTGTCAAGGGAAGAGCTAACCTTCTGCGTCTGTAGACTGGAGAATGGTACATGAGAAGAGTCCTGATTGAAAAATGTGGCTTCACGAGAAGGCAGATAAACAAAGCCCGTGTGTTCAGGTTTTATTATACAGCAGCACAGCCACATGAAAGATACACCACATCTTTGCTTCTGCATTGATCTGTGAGTTGGGAAAGGGTTCAGATGCGGCCAGGAGGAAGAGCACATTTGTGTTTTCTTTCAAAGTGCACTCTTGCTTTTGTTGTCCCAATTCACTATTCTTAGAGCCGCTTGGGGCCCAGAGCCTTTTCAAGTCGCTTTTCTTATTTACTGTCATTTGCAGCTCATCCTGGCTCCTTCACTGTCACTCACTCTCAGGTACTTCCAGCTGCTGTTGCTATTGTCAGCTATTAGAAAAAATAAATATTTTTTTTTAAGAAATGAAGCATCTCTTCTCCCAGATCTGTTATCCTCCATATTTCACCTATAGAAGCTGCCTTTCACATCATTAAATTGCTTCACCTCCTCCAGCTGTTAGCTATGCCAGCAGAGCTTTTCGTAGGTCCTTGTCTCTGTTGCTGAATGAGGTGCACCTTTCAAAATAGCAGTGACTCTTACCTGGCACCATAAACCTTTGTCTCTTTCATCTCTGTTGTCTCAAGGGTTTCAATTACAGCCATCCCAAGAGATATTTGTTGCTGCTAACAACAAACTAGTCACTAGTATGGTTCATCCTGCAAATGCAGAACAGCACATTTTGGGATCAGCTTTTAGGGTAGCAGTGCAATTTTTCTTCAATTAATGTGATTTCTGGGGTTTAACTGTGTCTTTCAGACACATTTTAACCCTCGCATAATTTGAGAAGCATCAGTCTCCAGAAGCACAGATCCTCTTCACACTCACAGATCAATGTTATCCTTTTATCTTTTTTTTTCATCCAACTAATATTTTTACAAAGAGCTGAGAAATGTTTCACATTTTAAAACTATCTGTAATTCTATCAATAGCTGAAATAATTACCTACACTTTCTCTTGCACAGACGACATAGCTCTTCATCAGTGTCCAGAATATTTCTTTAACATGTTTCTGACTTTCTGACCAACTGAGTACTTTTTCTCCAGGGCAGGTGATTATAGACTGCCTGTGAGGACAAGGGGTCACAACAGAGGTGAAAATGTGCTGGTTTGGAGCAATCCTCTCAGAGTCAAGTGTCTGCAGGCAGGCTCAGAGTGGGCTACACAGAGTCCTCTCCCTCCCTAATGCACTATTTCTTCATGTTGTCTTTCTTTTTACATTTTCTTGTAGTAATGACTCACTGTGCTTAAAAGCTGTAATTCTGAATTCTGGAAAAAACTCCCAAGCTAAAGAATACTCCTTGATGTAAGGAGAAGGAATAAAAAAGTAGATTCAAAAGCAGGTTTTAGAAGTAGAAAGAAGTAGTGAATATAGTGTTTCATGGAGAGCCATGAGGTTAAAACTGCAAGAAATGTGACATTTTCCAGAAATGTATCACACAAGGGGAAAAAGTTCAAGTGATCATTATGTTTTCTGGGAAGACAACATATAAAGAAAGATGGCCCTGGAGTGGGTATTTTTTAAAATATTGTTACGAGACAGGCATTAGATTCTCGTGTAATCAGGTTGGCATAGGGAAGTGTTGAAGTTTGAGCCACTGATCAGGCAGCACGAAAGATGCTGAAGGAGTGTATCACTTCTAAGAGAAAGAAAGTACTCTTGAGAGGTGTCAGCTTTACTAGAGAAACTGATCAAAGGGGAAGAAATCCTGAGCCATGTATAGCAGATTCACAACTTGTCTTAACACCATAATCACTGTGTCAGAAAAAAAATTGTGGTGGGGATTAGATGTCATAATCAAGGGGGAAAATCCAATCAACAGTCTGGATTTAAACCTATGAAAAGGTAGAGATAATTTAGTACTAGCAAAAGAGAACCAGATTGCAAGAGTTAGAAGGAACAGAAAACAGTTTTACAGAATACAGAGTAAGTAAGCCCTTAGCCAATGAAGGACAGAGAAAAATTAAGGAATTCCTGGATTTCTACAGGCCAAAGACTGAAAATCATTGTTGGAATCAGTGTACAGCTGCAACCCTCTGAAACACCATGCAAGATGTGTGTTCAGCAATCATTGGCCAGAACTGTTATATTCCTAGGGGAAAACATTTAGTAAGAGCTTGCAGAATGGGATTTAATGCATCTATTAAAAACAAGGACTCATTCCCACTCTACACAGTGAAAAAGAATTTCTCAGAAGGGAATGATATGAGCAGAACCTCACTCTGTTAAAATTTGTGTCAGCTCAATACTGGCTTTTGAACTAATTTGAGATCTCAAAGACAAAACTTCATACTGCTGAGCACAGACCCACAGAATGGCTGCCATGGTGGGTGTTCTAGAGCTCCACACAAAAGGGCAATGACATCTTGAACACTCACTTTTAGACTACTGCAGCTGTTCTAAGGTGGAAAACAGGTCAAATAGGCAGGGTCATTAAAAAGTAAAAGAGTCCACAAAGACAGAAAGCAGATGCACAGATAGAAAGAATGATGGACACAGTAAAGGTCTAGAAAGAGCAGACAAAAAGTTTAATTCCGAGAAAGCAAACAAAGGACAAAAAGAAAATAATAAAACATACCATTACCATTAAAAGTGTAAATAAAAAAAAAAATCTTGTGTTTTATGTAGTGTTCAATACAGCATGAAATTAACTTATTAATGCCAACTCCTGGGTCATGGAGTCTCTAGTGGCAGGTCCAAGAAGTTGGTCAATAGGACAGGCCAAAGAATTAGGACTGAGCAGAGCAGTGCAAGGAACACTGACAGAACATCACAAGGCCCACAAGATGCTCTGAATACCCAAGACAGACTCAAAGGCTGAGGAGGTCTAATAGTGACAGGCACATGCTGATTTTAAGCAGTTGTTTGCATTGGTTATAACCAGCCTAACAAATGAGGGGACACAGTTTTTCTTCCTCCCTTATGGATGAATCCCTTTCAGCCTGGATTCCCTTCCACACTGAATTTGTGTTTTGTGGCTTGCAGAATTTCCACTGTCAAGCCTTCCCTTATCCTGTAATAAATTTCTCAAAGGAACTGCCTTTCTGTACCTTTTTCTCTCACTAAGATGTTTAAGTAGACTCATTAAGCATAACATTTGGACAATACCCAGGCAGCAGAGATTACCTCTTTTCTGTTAGCTAAATAGAAGTGCAGAGTGCAATTTTCTTTACTTGTATTTCAGAGGGATGCTAAGAGGATTTCATAGCAGGGAACTGGGGATTGGGGGAAGTGATGCTGCAGGTGAAGGCCAGTCAGCTGTTTGCTCCAGTTTCTGAAATGTATGCACATTTTATTCCCTCAAATTCTCCTGATCCTTCTTTGACCTCTAGAAGTGAACAGTATTTACAATGTTACAAGTGATTAGAAATGACATGTGCAGAACAATCAGTTTAAGCCTGGATTTCTATGGATTTTTATCTACTCAGCATTTCATCACAGACCCAGCAACTTCCTAATGCCTTTCTCTCTCAGCAACCCGAGATCCTGCTCTTACATATCTGAAATCCTTGCTTTGTATTGCATCCCCTAGGTGCCAGCTAGAGAAAGAGCAGGGGGCAGTGGCTTGTCCAGAGCCTGTTGGTGCTGGCAGGGCAGCCAGTGTGTGTACCCCAGTTTAGCGAAAGGCAAGTCCATGACCAGCTAATGATGCTGCCTTTCTTTCATGGTAACATTCACTTGTCTTTTTCTTCTGTATTCAAGTAAAAATTTTCTAAAAATAATTTAGGAATACAGTGTCTTTGAAACACTGTTGTCTCTTTTTCATGCAGCTGAAATTCACAACTGGATTGAAAAGCCATTGGAGAGAGGACATGAGCAAGTATGAATTGAAAGTAGAGTCACATACATGTCACTCCTTAGGAAGCCTCTAGGAGGTGCAGAATTTCTTTGTTCTTCATAGACGAGATCCTGAAAAATATAGGATTGATATTTTCCTTTAGAGATAGCCTGAAATGTTTTCCTTCATTTGCTCCAAGTGGGACTTACAAGCCCTGGAAAGTGATCAGTTTTGGAGAGCGATCTGTTTTGCAAAGTTTCTCAAATGAATGCTGATATGCAGCAGAGATACAACAAGCCTCCTCCTGATGGAGCAGCCTGTGAGCAGTGCGGAGCCCTTTATCAGTGTGCCTCTAGGGATATGGTTTGCTGAGTATGGTATTTATAGCCAAAGAGGCTGGAGTGGGGTTCATCTCAATTAAAATTCGATGTCTACAAAAGGTTAAAATACAATGTCTACAAAAGGTTAAATGAACCACCCCTTTCTCTTCCCTGATGCTAAAGGGAGGGTTGTGTACCTGCCCTGGCTGCAAACATCTGCAGCATAAAAGTCTAAAGTTCTTTGAAAGGAATCTCACCTTAATGTCCAGCCAATAGCTTCCCCTTTATTTTGCTTCCACGTAGCAATATTCTCAAACAAAAAAATACAGATAGTCATAAAGCAACATGACAAAACATTTTTAAAGCCCAATCTTTCTATAAAATGCAGGGGTGCAAATAAATCTGTCCCCTTGGTGACAAAGTCATCAGCATCATCTTGACAGGATGCTATCATTCAGCTTGAAGGTGCTGAAGTTCCAGTGCAGTAAGTGGACTGCACTTCATTAAAACCCTTTTCTCAGTACAACCACTGCCAACACCAAGATCTGTCTCTGCAATTATAAAATGTAAAACGATCCCCTGCAGAGAAGAGTACAGTAGCAATGAAGGGAACAGAGTTAAGCCCAAACCTAAGCCAGCAAATAATTTTCTTTTTACAGCTTCCCAGAAAGGACTTGGCAGCAGACAACAGAGCACAGTAAATTGAAGGTTTTATCATGATCCCACTTCTCTGTCATGCTGAGATGCATTTCACTAAACTGCATTCAAAAATAAAAGATTTTATATATGGATGTATGTACATATATATATGAATATGACTACGAATGAATGCACATATTTACTTCAAAAATGAGTACTTTGTAACTAACTCCAAGGTTGCAGCAGTCACTGCTGTCAAGACTGACTGCTTCTGCCTTTTTGCCTTGTAGAAGGAGCATGACCAGCTAGTCACTGACACCATTTACCCAGGGAAACTCTGAAGTTCAGTTCCATGATGTGTTTTTCTGCTAGATTCTCATTATCACACATTCTGATCTGCCTCAGGCAGCTATTAAGCCCCTTGTCAAGTCACAGTTACATATTGACTGTGAATCATATCTTCTTTTAGCCCAAATTACCTCTGCATTTCAAGAGTCTGAAATAGATACCGTGCAATTAAAGCATTTTAAAAGCATTATTTGACACTTACAGCAATAACTTATTTTGCTGTTTTGTGTCAGAAAAGCCATTTGTCTGCAGATACTGTATTATTATAATTGTTTTCAGCCTCCCCTTCAGTTTTATGTCCAATAAACAGCATCAATCCTTTGTGAAGACAATATAATGTTCTCAGTATCAGAAGGGACTCACATATAACAGAGGAAGAATTGTATTTGCTATAGCCTTAAACCAAGTAAGGCCAAGTACAATGAAATGAGAGAGTCTTTGATTTCTTTCAGCTTTCCAAAGAATGATCTAGAGATGCAGTTCAGAAAAGTTAAAGCAATATAGGAAAGAGAAATACACATGATGTGGGTTATAGCCACAGAGGGCCACATATCATTTGCTGTAAACTAGTAACTTCACTTTCTTGGCACTACATGCATTCCCTCCAAATGACCATCTGGTCCACTTCAAGTGTCAGAAAAAAATTGGGGAGACATGGAAATCTTCCCTGTTTACTTCAGACATGCAAGATCAGCATTTATACTTTGGAACTAGCTTGTTTTTACTGGGCACAGTTGTTAAATCCCGTGTTCCTACTTTCTAAACAGTTCATGTTGTCACTTCATCCTTTGTTTTCTCAGCCAGTTTCTTGTCTGTCACAACACTCAGCCTCTTTCTAAGATTCTGAGAACAAAATATGGTTCTTTCAGTCAATCATCCTTACCACAGGGCATAGTGGTAAAAATGAGATGAGTGAACTGTTAGAACAGGGATTATTTTAACTCTGTCTACACTCCAGACTGAAAGCATGAACCACTGCAAGAGTCCAGATTCATGGCAGTGGTTGGTTCCTTTCGAAGATCTGCCCCTGCATCAGAAGGTCTTGGAAGCTACCAGAGTCTAAAGCAAAATCCTTGGCAGAGGTGAAACTGAAATAGCTGGATCCTAATGAAACTCTACTTCAGGGATACCAAAAGGCTTCAGGGGAGTGGCTGTGTAGGTGTTTCAGATGGACCCTAGAGAGTTTTCTCAGTACAGAGCTAAGGTGAATCAGGGCTGATCTCCTGATGCACAGTACAAGCCAAACACTCCTTTGGAGATATGCAGTAAAAATGCAGGAAGAAGAGTTAGTTGGTTCCCCCGTTCAAGTTCCTGCCACTGTTCACCAAATTCCAAGTCAAATGCACCACAAAAGAAAATAGAAGCATGGCAAGATAGAAGCAGTTTCCATCACATTGCTTTTTCTTGGAAGGAAACAGATTAATTCAGAACAGAAGATTACTCTGTCAGTGACAGAATGAGGTAAAATTAATACACTGAAACCTCATTGAATGAGACTGTATTATTCTCAAATTGGGGATTAATTAATCCTTCACCCCCTCGTCCTCCAGCACCATTAGCTCGTTTTGTTTGACAGACAGAAGACTCAGGAAATCTTTCATCCAGATTTTATGACCATTGTTACAACAGTCCCTTGTCTGCTGTGGCCACTCTCTGCTTCTTTGGCTGTCTCCCTTGATGTGGGAGCCTCCACTGGCTGCTCACTGGCTTTTCATTCATCTTCTTTCACCCTCCTCCCTATACCCCCATCCCCAGTCTCAGGACTTGGAGGTTGCGCTAGCCAAGAATTTCCTCGGAAAAGAATGCAATTTTTTGTCAAAATTGCATTTTCACATTATTAGAATATTCAGAAAAAGTGTTTATTCTAAAACTACCTCAGAATCATAGGATCACAGAATTTCTAGGTGGGAAGAGACCTCCAAGATCATCTTGTCCAACCCAGCCCTAACACCTCAACTAGACCACGGCACCAAGTGCCACATCCAATCTTTTTTTAAACACATCCAGGGATGGTGACTCCACCACCTCCCTGGGCAGGCCATCCCAGTACTTTATCACTCTTTCAGTGAAAAACTTTTTCCTAATAGCCAACCTATATTTCCCTTGATGCAGCTTGAGACTGTGTCCTCTTGTTCTGTCCGTTGTTGCCTGGAGAAGAAAATCCCTCACTGTTTGTTAAAAACCTTGTTAAATAAACCAAAATTCTTTTAAATTAAAAAAAGGAAAACATCACCATTTCACACATCTTGCCTATTCAAATTTTGAACTATTCTTAGAAAAGCTCTTTTAAAAGTCAAGCCTTCACTTACTTCATTGTGTAAGTCAGCACGATTCCACTGAGGCATGGCAGCAAAGGATCTGGCCCCAGGATCTGTATCTCCAAACCTACTGTGAACTGCAAACCTACCCAGCTGTGACATTTCAAAATGCAATCTCTTAAGGGCTTTTGTAAATTATCACATCCTGCCTGTGCACAGTCTCAAGAGGTATTATTTGCAGATGAAACCTCTCAGTAAGTAGTGAACCCAAAGAATAACAGCTATTTAGAGCTCAGGGTAGTTCCATGGTAATTATTTCTCAGTTTTTTTACAGAAGAGGAGCTGTACAGGATGACACTGGTTAATGCTTGGGGCAATGGCCATCATCATGAGATGAGTAATTCACTACCTGTGGTTTCTTAGAGAGACACACTGAAATAATAGCTTGTCTGTAGCTGACTTTAAACATGTCTCATTATCTCATTCAATACGCACCTCTAACAGTCCCAGAGGTCCTAGTAAATTATGAAGTAATTTAACCCCCCAATTTAAGGTTTGTTGTATATCTCACAGTTTTGAAACTAAGCATGCCTTGATCAAAAAATCTCCGTGCTTACAATCACCAAATACAGGGTAATAACCTTCTTAACCAGAGGAAATACTAGGTAATTCTACTTGGGCTGTGAATGTTTTAAGATACATCGGTCTCAGGGAAATAATACACAATGAAGAAAGATCATCACTGGAGGGATGCTATGGGCCTGTAATGGGAGTATAACTGAATCACAGAAAGGTTAAAGCCTTTGAAAGGTAGAAATCTCAGCACTAGCACAAGATACCTTGAAGGTTCAAGCATCACCTCTGAAGTGAAGTACACAAAATATTCTTAAAGCAAAAAGACTGCCTTGGGAAAAAGGGCTTGTGACTGAAACTCTCAGCAAGCACTTACAAGAAACATATCCCTGAGCAGACTCCCCTCAAAAAACTTTTGAGGGGAAAAGGAAGTTTTGGTCAGAAAACTTTTAGACCACTGTTGGTGACCAAGAGTTTTGTTATTCCTCAGAATTGTTGGTCTGATATTTCTTCCACAGTTCTCACAAATAACTGCAGTAAGGAAGGAGAGGTCCCAGATTTTCAGTGTGCTAGGTCAACTACATATCTCCTATTTCTCTTTCATACATATTTTATTTTGTGTAATGAGATTTCATAGTGCAGAATGAATTAGAAGGTACGAGCTATGCTGGAGAAGATGACATCAGAAAGATGGGAGACTGGACTGAATGAGCTGCCAGAACTATTTATGGAGGGCACTCAAAACCTTAAATAGATTTTCTTCTGCTCTTTGAAACATTTGTCCTGTCAAGATGGAATCAGATCAGTCCAAGGTGTTATTTCTTCCAAGAAGTTCTTGACATCTCAGAATTAAACTACATTAAAAGACTGGCAGAAGGTGTTAATTCTTTTAACATGTAGAACCATGCAAATTGCAGGCACATAGTGTGCCCAGAACTGAAAACCAAGAGCAGATATATAAATGGTACTTCTCATCAGTGAAGCATGTCTCATGTGTCTTCTCAATACCAAAGGCTAAATAGCAAGTTTGTTCCAGTCACAAGAACAGCAGCCATCCAGGAGTTAGTGACTCAGAAACACAGTCTCCTTTTCAGTTCTCTAAACATACATCCTGCTAAAGCCACTCACTCTTCACCTAGCACACAGTGTTAGCTCCATTGTTTCCTGCTGGCTTTCTGCCCTTTGCATAGTCTAATCCTGAATGCTTTCCAGACCATAGGAAGGTGATTGAGTTACCTCCGATGTAGTGCTGTCTAACAGCCCAAGGATTGTAGCAAGTGTTCAAATGAGCCAGGGGAGTGAAAAGAGAACCACAACCTGACATTATTTACAGATGTCATGATTGTTTCCTCTCTGTCAGCATCCTGCACAGATCGAAAGGAAGCAGAACTAAAAGAGAAGCATGTTTAAAAATTGAATGCCTTCAGAAAGATATTCTCAAGTATAATGCTCACTTCAGACAGAAGGTGAAGTCACTGTATCTTTCCCACAAATGTGTGCAGTTAAGAGTTGAAGGATCAAGGAAGTTGACTACAGACTTGCCACAAACTCAAGGAACTCACATATCTGAAACAACAAAAGTCCACTGACTTTATATTCAGTAGGCAAAGGTGTAATTAGTTTTTAAGTAGCTATACAGGTGGAAATAAACAAGTAAGCAAACAAACCACAGACCCATTCACACATAATGGACATTTTTAGGAGGCAAGAGCATTCCTAGAAGATACCAGTATAGAATATTTTATCTTCATACTGCAATTTTTGGGAGGATAAATTTATTCCTAAAGACTGCAGCCATTGCAGCAATTTAGGAATATCACAATGAAGTGTTGTTCCAGTTGCAGACTACTGCTGATGTGTAAAATAGCAGGGCCCTGAGACAACAGAAAATCAACAAGACCATAGTCTTAGTTTTACACAGCAAAGAAATTATGGGAAAATAATAATCTAAAGAGTGGCTTATTTTTGGTTTTATGGCAAAATAAAAATATGATGGCTACACCACCTAATGTGGCTCTTAAGACAATTTTTCAATTTAAAAGCATTGAGAAATGGAAATACCATGCCTTCTTTTTTTCTTCCCACTTCAGCTGCACGTACCAGTGACACACTTCTACCACCAGTAACTTCTTATGTCTATTGAGTTTAAAAAATCCAAAAACTTCTGTAGCAAGTATGAACACAGTGACATTTATAAATGACAGCAGTGGACACTGCCTATGGATCAAATGGAGCTGAATGTGCAGGTGTGATATTTCAGCTACTCTTTCCATTTAGGCAGAGTTAGTTTGTTCCTCTGCTTTCTTTCTGGCAACCCCGAGATGTGATAATCTTTTTAAAGACCCAATACCAGCATGTTTAGTAGATGGGCATTGTTGTCTACATTTCCAACACCTTTTCAAACATTCTATTATTGTAGTAAGAACAGAGAACAAAATAAATAAATAAATCTTCAAATTATTTAAAGAAACATTTCTCAAGTGTATGAAAATGTTCAAAAGTGTTTATATCTCATGAAATCTCTAGAGGAATTGTTTCCAGGTTTGTTTTTTTCCTAGAGACAGAACTCTTTTGTTAAGAGTCGGTTGGATATAATGTGGAGATTGGAAGGTCATATCAGTTGAGCCCTGGTCAGAGGTGATCACTGTAAAAGACTCCTTCTGGCAAGAATTCTTTTTTTTTTTTTTATTCTCAGTATCACCTCACTTTGGACAAAACCAGAAGTAATGTTAAACACTTGCTTTCCATTGGCAGCAAGTGTCGGCTGCAAGATCCACAATACTGTCTCTGGTCTTCCCAGACTTCATTTACAGAAAAAAATGTAATTTGCTGTCTTTGGTAACAAAATTTCTTTTCTTTGTGAGTTGAAGGTCTATATTATACTATTCAGCTTCATACATGATAAATTAAAGGGCATGCAAATGTTACTACATACCCAGGGTTTGGGATTCTCTTCTGAGTGCAGGAAGGTGCATGGTGTGTGGAGCAGGACACCCACCTGAGGCTTTTCTTGCTTGTCATTTGCAATTTGTTCTACCAAATCTGGAACAGCCACTTAAGGGCAGGCAAAGTGCCATCTTGTGAATGTGGTCTGAGCACAAACCACCAAGAGATTATATATGAAAATCAAAGTTGCTCAGTGACAGCAGCATTTTCAAGCTAGGAAAGTCCAAGCAGCTGTGAGGGATGATCTACCCTGCCTAATGTAGATGTCTCACTGCGCCTAGATTAATGTCAGAAAATACTTATGTGAAGCGGGTTTTCTACAACTCTGCTGAATTCAAATCAGCATAATGCAATAGTGGTGTACTACCAGAGATTTCCAGGTGTTCTGGAGCATTCCACAGGGAGCAGTGCTGGGCACCCTGCAAAGCTGGGAGGAAGTGTGCCACTGTGCCACAGCTAATGCGCCACAAGGACAGGCTCTCCCCCAGACAGTGCTAACAGGAAGGCTACAGCTCACTTTCCTTGGTTAATCCAGAATTACACAGAACAGAATACACGAATGTCTACGTCCCATCACGCTACCATTGAGATCAGCGGATATTCTTCCACCAACTTCCACAGAAATCTGAATGGCTTGACCTTGGTAGAAGGCCAGGACACATAAATCCTGTCCTGTAAATTTAGATCAGAAGGCCATTTCTTTGACTTTCAGATTAGGAGATCTACATCTCAATTATAATACATCTAACAGGATTTAAGCTTTATATGCAGTTAAGCTCCTTGGGGTTAAAACCACTTGATTCCTAATTCAAAAGAAGTAGGTGTGATTCTGCTTTCTCATACTGTCATGGCAACAAAATCCTCATAGCTGCAATGTCATTGTTAGTCACATAGCAAAGGACAGCCAGAGGATATTCTCTGCCTCCACGCCTCTCAAAGGTTAATACCACAAAAAAGTCCTCTTCCAAAACACTGAAACATCCACTACTGGAAGATCTATTTCAGGATCACTGTAATGCCATTTTTTTTTTCATACATGTTGACATTCTCTTTAATGCCCTGTGTTTTCTGCTCTTCTTTGATAAACCAGTATTACTACTCAAACCTGCCTGTTTTTTATGAAATATATTAAGAAATATGAAAAGGGTGTCTGGGTAAGAGTAAATATATTGCAGGAGACCTCAAGATTAACTTGTGAAATAATTCTAAATAAAAAAGTATAACATTTGTAAACAGATACAAGTCTGGTGTAATATGCTGAGTGCTTATATGAACTGACTTCTACATGCTAAAAAAAATTTAAAAAATCAACTAGAACAAAGTTTAAAATGTCTTTTAATTGATGATTAATTTCTACAGTGCTACAGTATTAACAATCTCTAAAACAAATATCTGAATCTATATCTCAAAAATATTATAATTTCTGCAAGTAAATAAGTTATTAGAAGTATCATATTGTGTTGCTTTCCTGTCCGTGTAAACTTCTAATGATAATGAGTTTCAGAAGAAATAACAACAATAAGCAGTTGCAGTGCATTTACATTATTAAGAAACTTTAAGTACAATTCTATACATATATATTCTATACACTTAGATAATTTTTTCTGCACTTACACTTATACAAAGCCATAAATTCAAATACATTCAAGACCGAACAGAGAGGCAGGAGAGGTATGAATAAAAAGACAACAAGTTTCAGGAGGTACATCATGACACAGAAAGTACTGAACATCACCAGCCCCTGCCAGCTGCAGGTGGGAAATTGCCAACAACTCCCTAGAGAGGGCTGGAGTCACCCGACATTCAGCTCCCCACAGTTCTCTCAGGACAGTTCTCTCACTTGTCACATTTGCTTTTCTGACCTAAGAGTTTTCTGACCTAAGACCTGACTAGACAGGTCTTCTCCACCTGGGAAGTCATAGGGATGACTCAGCTGGGGACATCTGTGGAGCCGAGACCCCAGCACGGCACCAGTGGCACCGACCCGAGAGTGCCACCCACTGTGGAGCTGTGCCCTCCTCATGGAGCCACCCTGGCACACTGACACCTGCTGCCTTAGCAGCCTGGCAAAGCATCACAGGCACTACAACACTGCAACTCACTTGAGCAAGAGAACACAGAACTCTGCAGGAAAATGGGGGGGTTGTTTTTTAAACAGCCATTGTAACAAACACAGGATGTAACATTTTAATGGGCTTCAGTTAATCATCTATAAAAACTGTAGGTTCAGCATGAATTTAAGTTGTAAACTGGTGATAAATAATACAGTAGGTCTCAGCAGATTTTAAAATATACATTATTAAATAAACTTTGATTTTCAGAAAAGCTTTCACTATTTTTGTTCAAAAAAACACACTTAAAAAATCTTTTATGAACTGCAGCCAGTTTGCCTGCCTGAAAATTTTGATTTATGAAGCCCTACTGCCTAGTGCAGAACATTTAGTTGTTATAACTTTCCTTTCCTTTTTTTTTTTCCTATGGCAGATTAAGCAAGAGCTCGATTCAAAAACTGTTAATGTAATTTAAACTAATTTAAAACTATAAATTATTATAATGATTGTGAATTGGTTTCATTCTAGTTTATTTAGTAACCATGCACATATCCAAATATTCACTGAAGCAAGCTACTCTGAAGACTCAGAGTACTACACTCAGAGCAGTAGCTAGACCTAGACCTAGATTTAAAAGGTACATATTTAAATCTGGTCACAGAAAAGGTCTCCATGCATCTCTCTGTTAATCAGCCTTGCAATCTATCCATGAACATGAACCTGGCTAGATGTTATGTTCAATGGGAATTAGGAACAGCCCCATTTCTCCAAGGCAGTTTGTGCTGAACTGCACAGTGGAGATTGGTGTGCCATGCCCATCCTGGCAGGCTGGTGTATCTCAAGACATGTAGGCTAACAGACAGCAAACAGTAGCTGAGTGCAGCAGGACAGCCCTTTCTGTAACACACCCTTAGAGCACAGAGATCCTCCCAGCTGATCCCCTGAGCTCCCTCAGCAGATGGTAACGAGAGCACACTGAGCTCCCTCTCATCTCACATCCTGCAGGGTGGGAGAAATGACATCTATCAACTGCTGCTCACCACGGCCTCAGTGATCTCTTGGCAGATAATGCAATACCTCAGCACGATATTCCTTTCTGCTGCTCATGCCCTGGAGCTGGCATTTGACCTCCAAACATTCTGGGCTTGGGCTGTGAAACAACCCCATCTGTCCCAGACCAGCTTTTCACAGTATGTGAGTGCTGTGGAGAACCTCAAGAAATCCAGCTGCTTTCAAGTGGAGTTTATACAAAAGATGGTTTCTTTTTCTACCGGTAGTAGGAAATATCACCTGATTAAAAGCAATCTCCCTATTTCTGTGTACTGTTATTCAAGAAGTTTCCTAAGGCCATGCACTATATCAATTCATTTTAGAAGGCCTATATAGAACAAGTAAGAAAATACCTTTATAAAGACAATTTGTTAAAGACTACATGCAAACATTAGAGATGCTGGTGTTTGAATACATTCCTAATGTTATGTAAGCAGGAGGATTTAAATGGTTTAGAAAAGTAGGGATATTGCAGAGAGGAAGACAAAAAAGACAGATGTAAAAAAAGAAGTTGGAAAGAGAGCACCATATGAAAATCATACTTGGGTTTTAATGTCCATTTAACAGGTTAATTAAATGTTTCAAGATGGTATAATTTAAATAAGCTACCTAGGATAAAATCCTAGCTCATCTGAAGTCAATAGCAAGAAGATTTTATCTGCAATTCTCACTACATTTCAGAAGACATGCTAACAGAACAGCAACCAGCAACCAGACAAAAGGAAAAAGCCTCAAGCTGTGCCAGGGGAGGTTCAGGTTGGACATCAGGAAGAATTTCTCCATGGAAAGGCTTGTCAGGCATTGGAACTGGCTCCCCAGGGAGGTGTGGAGTCACCATTCCTGGAAGCATTCAAGAAGCAGCTGGACATTGCACTTAGTGCTATAGTCTAGTTGATGTGGTGGTGTTCAGTCAAAGGCTGGACTTGGTGACCTTGGAGGCCTTTTCCAACCTTACTGATTCTGTGAAAAGGATGCTTCAGTGAAAGGTTTCAGTCAAAAACAGGAGGAAGAAAAGAACATGTTTTTGTAGGTAAATGCCATGTAAACTAATATACACGGCAATCTCTCTGGTCAATGAAACATTGAATGGGATACTGTAAGTAATTTTTAGCTTTACTTTTACTAATTCATTATTTAGCAAGACTGTTTTCTAGCTGTAAATCCATTATAAAATTGCATCATTACCTTCTACTTTGTTGCTTTATGGAAGTGCAACCCAAGATTGTAGCAAACAGTGTTGTATTGTTTTCATTTCACATGTACAAAATGATACAAAAACAGGTCCTTGATTAACATATGATAATATCCTTAGGCCACAATGAAAACAAATATAATACATTTTTATAGTGCTTTTATCTACAGGATACTTTCATCTGATCAAGGATTTCAAAATTCCATCCTTAAGTATCCTGTGCATTTTCAATGAATTGATAGCTATAGTCTTCAGTGAGCTGCCCTGACAGTTAAAAAAGAGACACAGAACTTAATCTAATCCTAGTTTCTCATATTTCATCACACTATTCTGTTTGCTAATCGAGATATATTTCCCCAAACTGCCTTCCTCATCGTTTATAAAATAGAACAGAAAGAATGATGGACACATACAACTGCTAATCTGAACACACATAACACAACTGTTTTGTGATTCAGTGTTGTAAATGTAGTTCATATTTTAAACTTTTAATAATCTTAGCTGCATATAAAACAGAAGTAGTAAGTTAAATTAGAGCACCTTGTGTGAAATGTAAGGAATACAAAGATTATACCTTTTAAAATTTAAAGTGATACAACTGTTCTGTTTCAAGTCCACTTTATATATAAAGGACACCTGACATACAAAAGAAAACTCATTTACTTGTAATGAAGACATGCATAAATATCACAAATTCAAGGCACAACATGGAATTTGAAAGTTAGGGATATAGCAAATCCTTGCTTTTTTTATCCAATTACCTGATAGACCTTTTTCTGGGTTATCTACAAATTTCAAAAAAGCTGTATTATCATAGAATCATTGAAGCTAAAAATGGAAACGTCCCATTCAAATATGTAGTTCAACCTCTTGCCAACTCTAACTGAAAAACTTCCAAGACACTGTATGCATTGATAAGCACTACTATGTCATTCTGTAACCTAACTGATCTTATCAGTAGGACCTTTCTTCTGATATTCATTGGCTATTTGCCTTGTTTCAAATTCATCATAGCTACATCTCCATACTTAGGAAAGCTCTTCCACGTATTTATCATATAACAAAGAATTACACATATTAACGACTCAATCTTTCCGACTTCTTTCTCACTTCAACTAGTTTTGTTATTGTTCTCTGAGCTTTCACAAGATTATCCAATTCTTCACCCCTGAAGTAGCCAAAATATAAGACTGTACTCAAAAATTATCTCAGCAATCACAAGTATTCTGATTTACAGCTTCCTGATGCAGCTCTTCCACATATGTATACACTTCTTTTGACATCAGTAAAGCCAGAAGCAAGACAGGTTTGTTGCCTACATTTTCAAGGCTTTGCACCACTTTACCACACTTCCATCTTCTCTCTCTCACCAAGTATCCAAGTTTCCTCAAATGCATCACCTTTTCTCTGAATCTGCTAGGCTGTTAGATCAAAATCTTCTAATTTGTTGGACCTCTCCCACTCAGGTATCATATAGTGTAATATCATCTGCAGTTTCTATCAATATACTGTATATCCTTCTGGCAGATTATTGAAGACATGAAATAGAATTAGGTCAACACAGTATAAACAGTTAATGGGGAGGGAGCAATTAAAATTGCCCAATGGGATGAATCAAAGCACAATTTATATTTTAAGATGCTATTTTAAATATATTTTGTCCCACTGAGCTATTTAAAAGAAGTCAAATATCTCACCATAGCTACAGTTTTTCAATGTAAAACTGACTTTTCTGTATACATAATTTAAATGTAGAATAGGAAACATGCTAACAATCAGCTTTGCTCTGCAAAGGAGTCCCATTCCAGCCACTGATTAGAGAAAGGTAGACACATCCCGTCTACTCCTCAGGACAAACTCTTAACCAGTTAATATTATATCTAATATTCTAAATATCTTTAAAATTACAAATGAAAATACAGGGAGGTCTATATTTGCAGACAATCAAGAATTCAACTCCTTTCAAAAGTCCTTCTGGAATTCTGCAGTGTGATACTGTAATTCAAAAAATGTTGAACATGCTACAGTACTTATAATTGGAAAGGTATTACTTAATATAAAGCTTAAATACCATTCAATTCACCTAGTCTATGAAAAACATCATTACCTAATTTCCACTCTGATTTCCAGAAGACTCACTTTCAGTACAACTTATCAGCTCTCCTGTTCTTGATAATGACTACAGGTCATAACAGAACTTTCAGAACACAAGGCACAGTAGCCAACTATTCTAATTCTCAAAGCTACTCATCAACCTATTGAAAATAAGAAAATATTCCTTTGAAGAAAGAAACAATTAAAAACTAAAGTGAATCTGAGGATGAAAAGGTAGGTCTGAAAATATATTAATTGCAAAAATAATACAGTCCATGATATTTTAGGCACAGTTGTTTATTCTTGTTCCATGTTTTAAAACTTGGACTCAGAAAAATCAGAGGAAGTCTTGGGTTTTTACCCTCTCTTCTCCTCCTTTCCACTAAAAGCACCATGGTTACACAGCTTGATTCAATCGTCCTTTTCCACAATCACTTCTCCATGAAGCACCCTTCTTCTCTGCCGCAGCATGTGGAAGTAGAGTTGTGGAAATACTTGATCAAAGCATAAAAGAAAGCAAATTAGATGGGAAAATTCAACAGATCACATAATGGAAAACCACAATGTTACAGAATGATGAACTGAGTAAAAATTATGGCACACAGTGGTTGAGTGATTAAGGTGAACAAGTCGTGAACATTGCAGTGATTTAAAAAACAGTAATTACCCAAAGCTCAGACAAGGCCCCCAGAATAAATACCCTGTGTTCAAGGAACTTCAACAGTTTCCTTGTAGAAACAGGATTTAACCACGTTCTGGTAGTGCTTGAAGACTTCAAATCTGTCCTAAGTATTTTTGAATTAAGACTTGGAGGAGGATATAAATTTACCCTGTTTGTTCAAGTCTGAAGTAAGGAGATCCCTCTTTCCTGTCCTTCTGTCATCTATTACATTCTGTCCTACTGACAGAGTTTCTCCTTATTTTTAATGGCTAGAAAATTGGATTCATTCTTGAAGTCTTGTTACATAAACAGATGTAAAACTGTTAGTAGGTTATCACACCTTAGAATATTTTTATTGACATAAATCTCTCTTGTTAGCCTGCATGATTTCTTGGGACAAAAAAAAATTCAGTGTGTGTCTATATTGTAAAAGTCCATATTGAAGGACTTCTCAAGTGAATACCTTTCATGGATGCAGATCACAGACCTTTTAACTTCAGTTTTCCTGCTTTTCAATTTCTCTCCCTAATCTGCTGCCTCAACGTATAGATTAGAAAATATATATATATATTATTATTAATATTATCTAAAATATTACATTTGCCTGCTTGGGTCTAGTCCTATTCATGGTGGAATATCTGGTATATCAGGTTGCTTTCTCCTTGTCTTCACTGCTTAGGAAGCAGTGGAAATAACACTAGAAGTGACAGACAGATACTCTCTCTACTTTACCTCATGTACTTATACATAAGTACAAGAACAAACTGATGAAACCAGGGACTGCAGAGGGAAATTTCAGCCTAACCAAATAAAGCATAGTAAAGCTTGGAAATGCAGAAAGCGGGCTTTTACAGTAGAAGGTGTTCAGCAAATTTTAATACAGGCAGTGTTTATAGCATGGCTGAAGATTGATTATCATGTGGTTAAAATGTTTCTACAGTTAAACGGTACTTACATGGCACATAGGAGAACATGACAATAATAAGGAAGTAATAGTAGTCAAAGGAGACATTGTATTTGTTGGGAAGTCTCAGTGAAAACATTCCTGTTTTCTTCACATAGGGTAAAGCAGCATATATGGTTAGCAGTTCACCTGCAACTCCAGCAGGATACAAAATGATAAAAAAGTTGTATCTGCATTAAAAAAAAAAACAAACCCTTGTGAGAAATGCCCCGTAAACTTAAATTCTTCTCTTGTTATTATTAGTAGCACAGCAATGTCTTAAAGTAGTTCCTGCACCAGAATCAAGGATCACATCCTGATTTGACACAAAATATCAGTTTCAATACAGATTTGCTTAGATTGACAAGATAATGCATTCCTCAGTGCTTTCTTTAAAAAACAGTGGAGTATCAGAACATTTTTATGTCTTTCTAATGAAACAATCCTCAAATTTTTAGTCTCCAATAATGATTTTTTTTAAAATGTACTATTCTTACTCCTGTTGTCACTGACAGGATTCAGACCAGGACTGAATCTCAAATTCAGATGATCCTACATATTTGCATCACAGTGCACACAAACTGGGTCAAATGTATGTACTACAATTTTTTTGAAGATAATGAAAATATTGAAAAACATCAGAAGCCTGTTCTACTCACTGCAACGTGGGAATACTACATATACTACTAATGGAAATTGGAATAAAAAGAGAAAGAAAAACGACAGTGCCAGAAACTTATCAGATCCGTTTTAAAGTGAGATGATGTTAATACAAAAGGCAAAGCATCTAGCTGAAAGAAAATATGATTTGGCAGTCAAAGGGCACACAGGCAATGACAAAATGAAAATTTTAATCAATAGGCTTTGTGCTGTCCTTTCACACAGTGCACCATGGATATGCAGGTTTTCCTAAGGAACAATTCTCCAGTTCATACAGGGAAGAGCAATGAGAGCTGTCACACAGAGAGAAAGATACAGTGTGCACTTCCTGACCAAAAGAAATAAGATCCAAAACAGCAGCAACTAAGCATGAAACCCTCCTAGAAGCAGAAGTGCTTAGAAGACTCACAGGTGAGGGGAATCAGAGAATAGTTCAGGTTGGAAGGGACCACAATGGCTCATCTGGTCCAACCTCCCTGCTCAAGCAGGGTTATCTTAAAGCATCTGGCACATGGTTGTGTCCAGATAGTTTTTGAATATCTCCAGTGAGGGAGACACTGGATTGTCTCTCTGGACAATCTGTTCCAGTGCTTGGTCACTGCACAGTAAAGAAGCTCTCCTTCATGTTCAGGTGGAACTTCCTGTGCATCAGTTTCTGCCCTTTGCCTCTTGTCCTATTGCTTGGCAGTACCAAGAAGAATGTAGATTAGATAAGAAGGAACTGATGCCTTACATATTGTTTGTCTCTATGCAGTTAAAAGGAAAAGATCAGGAATTCCACCTCTCTTGGTACTGAATTCATGCCCAGTTGTGCTGTTTGTTTATCCATAAATCTTGATGGGATATTTTAAACTCTATGAAAAAATATCTTTTCAAATTCTTTGCTTATATTAATATTTCACCATATGTCTCTTCAGTGAGAATGTCAGTTTTCCCTATTGTCTGCATTAAGGAAACAAAATTCTATTATTTGAGGCACACTGACCTGATTGCAAAAATTATCTGTCAATATGTTCTGTTCATTTCTCTTTCTGCAGTCTGTATAAAAAACTACTGATGGTAGCTAATCTGACTATCTTCAAGTTTGTCATTTAGTGCTTAAACAAGTCTCTCACTTAGGCACCAGCAAAAAGGTAATGTTTTACAGGAATGGACATAAATATCAGACATATCAAAGAAGTGCATTAGAAGCATCAAATCTGCATTACCTATAAAACAAAATTAAAGGAAAATAACAAACTTTTTAAAATAAGAGTCATCTGTACTGAATGTTAGATATTTTTCTTCTAACATAGTAAGTTTGCCTTACATGTATTTTTCAAATAATGACTACATAGAATACTATTCCAGTTAAGTCTCCTGAAAAACACACAGAGTGTAGTATATGTGATCCAGTGGCCAACCTCAAGCATGCTTCAAAATCAAAATAGTTTTGATATGGAACACAACACTTGGTGCACTCAGCTAAGTCAGTATTTAACTTCACTACATGGATATAATCTTACAAAAGCTCTGATAAAGCAGAACTTCTTATAAAGTAATAATACAGGTTGAGTGACAACAATTCCCACATTTTCAAAGAACTAACATCCACAAAGACTAGCACAGGTGCTTAATTTTGGGCACTGTATTCAAGAGCATCATGAAGAGTCATACTGCAAATTAAAAGATGACTCCAAAGATAGAGAAAAAAAAATAGAGTAAGTGAAAGCAGAGTTCAAACTGTGAGACACAGAAAGCAAAGAAAAAACCATACCTCAAAAACCTCAGCTAAAATATTTTTAACATTTTAAACCAAGCAACAATGATCCTAAGTACAGATAGCAAATGACTTGGACTTTGCTGACACATAACCAAAGCTCAAACTTCTGCTCTCCAGTGTGTTAGTTCAGCATGCCTGAAACCAACATGCACAGAATCATGAGAAACTCAAGTGCAAGGCATCTCCACCTGGCCCATTTAATGAAGTATGGCAAGTGGTTGAGCAGGTTGAATGTGTAGAAGGAATATCGAGTAATCTCTGTCACAGTCCATACGACCAGAAAAAGAATAACGCTCTCCTCATTCTGGATCTGCAGAAGTATAAAGAACCAACATTTTCTTCATCTTTAGACTTCTTTTCTGTGCAAACTGCAACAGACTTCTTTTTAAGATACATAGAACAGAACTAATGTCTTACAAAGAAAAATTTTGGCACAAAAGTGATATGCTGAAACCATTACCATGTACAGTTCATTATCATGTGTGTTTACTAACATACAGACATTTGTCAACTGAGCAATCTTCATCCATTATGCAAATACCAAAATATAAAACCCAATAATTATGCTTATTCCTCCTCTTTATTCTCTACCTACATTCCACTAGACTATCTAACTATCCCTCTTTCATTTGTGGTTGACCTACTTGTTTATGTTCTTACTCCTCAAAACAGCAAGAACAACAAAATGCTACAGAGAGTATGTTCTTATCATCACTTTTTAATCATTCTGCATTTCACTACTCCATTTCCTAGACTTCTCTTACTTTTTACCTTGCTTCTTCTTCAATGTAATATGCATATTTCCATGAAACTTGAGGCAAAAGGAATTGCTTTATATAACCTACTAACTGGAACTTGGTCACAGAAGATCAAGTTTGGCAGACTTCAGGGAGCTCTAAGATAGTTGAGGAGCTGGAGCACAGATGGCTCTCTAAATGAAGAGTAGTTGGTAGATTGGGTAAACTCACTCAATCCCGTGTAAGATTGAAGTTCTGAGTCATTAAACTGCCTCATCGGTAGGTAGCACATCTCTGCTGTTTCAAAACACCACTTCTTTCTCACTCTGAGTGAACAAATAAACAAAAGTCCCCAAATACAAAGAAGGCACCTGGGGATCTATTACAAACACTACCTTCTGTGAGGAAGAATTACACAAAAGTAATTTTCTTTCCTTTAAGAGGGGAGGAATTTTGTAATGCACTTCTATGCCTGAAGGCTGAAAAGCTCCAGGGATGTTTGTGAAATAGAATAAAGAAACACAGGTTTTGTTAAAATTACAAAAAAGGGAAACAATTTTTCAAAATAAAATGCAATATGGTGACAAAGCTTAATATACCTCCAAGATGCTGAAAATCCACAACTCTGTCAAAAATCAAGAATTATAAGTGCTCATAAAATCGCACCCTCAATGTGTCAGTCAAAGAAGGTGCACTTTTAGCAGAAGGATGTCACCAATATCATAAAGAAATGAAGACATAAAAATAGCACCAAAATCACAAACAAATAGCAGCACCTGAAGAGCACAGACAGCCAAACAAATAAGCAAAGGTAAAGACAGAACTAGGCTGTTCTTTGCCTCATGCAATTAGAGACAAACATTGATAACTCAAACTTGGATTCACGTCACAGTGCTAAATCCAAGCAGAAGATCTTTTAAATAAGTATGCAGAGAATTCCTATCTGCTGCCTTGCAAATCTGCAGTCAAGTGGGGAGGTCTGGCTCTGGCTATTATCACTGACATGCCTCTCACCACCTAAAGTGACCCTGAACATTCAGGCCTGCTAAGCAATAACAGCATGAAATACAATCAGACATACATTCAAATTTATTTCTTTTTGGACACAGCTTGGCCTACACTAGTGTAGATAGAGGAAATAAAAGAAATTGCTGGATATGCTAAAGATTTAGTCCACTGCAGAGAATAAAAAATGGCGAAATGCAGTGCTATCGTCATGTATAGACATTCAATATGAAAATCTTGTTAATCTTTGAGACATTTTGCCTTACAGAAAAATATATGAAGTTAGCTTACCAAAAAAACCCAAAACAAAGCAACAAACCAAAAAACAAAACACCACCAACAACAAGAAAAAAAAAGAAAAACAAAACAAAACTATGAAAAGTCTATTTAATTTATTCCATGTTAAGAAAATTGACAGTAAAGGAAAAGATGCAGTGTAGAAAACAAGTCCTCTTGTGAAATGAAATGAAGATTTGATAACTGAGGCAGGTGCTAGGATAATCCATCTGCAGAAAGGCCTATGCCATCTGCTGGCGAGACAGTTTAATGGCTCAGCTTTCCAAGTTCTGAAGAAATCCAGGAGCACAAAATCAATCACCTCATTTTTTTACATGCCTTTCTTAGAGAGCACACCTCACAGACTGAACCTAATGTCCCATCTACTAGCTGTCAACGGCTTGTTTCATTCTCCTAATGGATCACTAGCCTTACAACAGCCACCTACAGCCAGGAAAATAAACCATTGTCATTTAAATAGGTCCTTGTGTGCCATTGTGACATAATGGATGTCATCGAACATTAATACTACCACAATATTAAATTTTTGAGAAGGTTTCTAAAAAATTTGCAAAATTGCAACCATGTTTATCCATGTGAATTCAATTTAAGACATAAATTTAAAATCATAAATTTACATTTTATTTAGATTAATTCAGCAAGTGTTAATTAAAATTTTTGAAAGGCAACTGTTAACACTAGGGTGGTTTTGCCTGTAAACAATAGGAGTAGTCATTGATTTCACTTAGGCAGAACACAGAGGGCACAATGCTGAAGACACTGGTGATTCACAGCTAAGACCCAGACTCAGTCTCCTGGCAGGAATCACACAAATTCTATTTTGTAACCCTAACTTCCAAAACTGCACTCAAATATGTTAGCACTCTCTACAGGAATATAATTAATTTTTATATTGGTCCTTCTTGTGAAATGAGAACTGTAGTAATAGCTTCTCCTTAAAAGCAATCAAAACATAATTTGCTCACACACATACCTGTTTTATACTATGTGCAATGAACCACACCATGAAGATTCGTGAACTCACTTGGACCCCAGTCACAAGCACAGATGTGCGAACTATTCCTTAAAAAGAGAAACATGTTATCTCTGTTCCAAAAGTCATGTTTTAACTAGTTACAGGAGAAAAGAAAACAAAGAACTCACCAACTGCACAGTGGATTACCTGTAAATAAAAGCAAACCAGAGGTTACTGATGTGCAGCATGTTACTAGCTACCCTATAAAGATGGCCTTTTGATATTAATGTAAACCTAGGCTCAATTCTGTTTTTTGTCTCCCACCAACAGTCCTTAAAACAAATACATGGCAGAGCCCTGGCAATTAGTGTTGGGATGGTCTCAATATCTGAGCTGTGCAATTACCTGAAAGACATTTGTTTTCCAAATTAATTGTAAATATTAGACATTTATATAATTACAAAGCATTTTATTCAACTAGTGAGCTTCTCTTCCTTTACCTTATTCAAAGAAGAATGTTACAGGACAGTGTAGAGGAAATCATATAAGGAACACCAAACACACAGTAATATTAAAATGTTTACAGATTAATAACATTATTATACTTTTGTACAATGACAGCTATGAAGTTTTAGATACAGTAATGAAGTTTTAGATCACAGTCAGTAATGTTTAGCAAATGAAGTGCTTTTCAGTATTTTGGCAGGTTTGGATAGAATTACTTACTGTGAAAATTTCACAGCACAAAAGCCTATGTACAGCTGGTGACATGATTTTAATAGTTGTTTGAACTAGAGATGTTGTAGGCAGATTGAGAAAAATAGTTAAAATATAGATAGACATTCTTTGTTGTGCCTGGGAAAGGACTGCAAGTGCTCCATAAACCCAGCAATAAAGCTTCATTCCAGAGATTTACCCGAACTGAGACCACTAGTGCGTAGTTTGCAAAAGTATTGCTTAAAGAATACTTTGCACATCTTGCACAGACCCTGTTGCAATGGATTATATGGGGTACATGAATCCTGTCTTGAAATAAGCAGAAGCAGGAAAGGCACAGAAGGATAGTAAGTCCAGTATAAAGAATATAAGGTGAGCTATAATCTCTGAGATGGTGATATCTACTAAAGCAGAGGGCTGATCTGTTGGCTGTGATGCCTTCGAGATTTTGCCTTTTGCATTAAAGACTCACAAATCAAAGCAGTTCCCAGGCACTGATTTAAAGAAACATTAGAATTAAGTTTGAAAAACATGTGCTCATTTGTTTCAGGTAATCACCTTGCCCCGCCCCCAAAATGTCATTAAATCATAAAGTAAAAAGAACTTTTAGTACTAATATAACAATTTATTTTTAAATTAAGGATATTATTGTGTTTTGCCTATGATATGCAGCATCCAGTAAAGCAAACTAATGTTTAAAATTTACCTCAAGCAAAGCAAATGTCTGGAAAAATTTAAGCGTCTTTTGAACGCTTCTGAATAAGCCTCTATGTGTTCCTTTTTGTATATAAAACCGCACCATGGCAATACCTAATACCAGCCACCTATAAAAGAAAGAGAATGGATACATTTCAAATTAGAACTCTAAAAATATCCATCCATCATAAATAATTTAGTGGAGTATTTTTCTTCACAGATTAACTATGATTCTTCACTTGTCGGTGTTCTTAGATCATCAAAAATATCTTTAGGCATAAATAATATATAATATTATGTAAACATTACACTCTTGAATTGGAAAAGAATGGAGAATAACTGGCTGCCTTCCAAGGACTGACTTAATTGAGGGAATCCCCCCAAAACACCCATCCATTAGACTTTCCTCTAGCAGCGACGACATATTTTTACTATTAAATCCTCATGCATCTTGACTATTAAATGCTATTATTTGAAACCACACGATGAGCTTGGCACTGAAGTCACTGTTTGGGTTGCAAGTTTGTAAAAGTAAAGGACTGGAATTTACACACATCAGTTTTACATTTTTACTGGCCCCTCAGCTCACTGATTTCAGGATGACTAGTGATCTTAATGCTCCTGTTTGTGATTGTCCAAATGAAGTTAACACTACAATTATGTTTTCCAAAGTGTTGAAAAGTGTTTTAAACTTTGACTTAAAAATCAGACTCCAAAATGCTGAAAGATGGGTGTTCTATGCTCCTGACTTCTAGAAGCAGATATATTTAACTAGCACATTTGAGGGGGTTGGATAAATTTATTTGGGTTTTTTTAGGAGACTGAACAATGATGCCAACTAATAACCCTTCCAATGTAAAATAAAGAAAAAGTAACAGTATCTTTTAATCATAGTTGAATTTGACATAAAACTTAAATTGAGATTTAGAATGAAAATTGAGAAAAAAAATAAACATCCAAATTGTGGGTTGATCCCACTACCAGCCCAGACTCTGTAAAATAATTCAAGGCATGAGGAATGGTATGAGGAATTCCTTCCACATAACAAACCCATTTTTATATAATTAAGATTTTCAAAACGGTGTACTTTATGTTCCTTAATCATGGGATTGATTGGGTAGGAATGGATCTTAGAAATCACCTAATTCCAATCCCCTCTGCCATAAGCAGGGACACCTTTGACTAGATAAGGTCACTCAGGGCCCTATCCAACCTGGCTTTGAACACTTCCAGGAATGGGGCAACCACAGGTTCTTTGGGGAACCTCTGCAAGTGCTTCATCACCCTCTGAGTAAAGAATTTCTTCCCAGGATCTAATCTAAACCTGCCCTCTTTCACTTTAAAGCCATTATACCTTATTCTACCCCTACAGGCCCTTGTGAAAAGTTCCTCTCCAGCTCTCTTGTGGGCTCCCTTCAGGAACTGAAAGGTCACAATTACATTGCCCTGGAGCCTTCCATTCTCCAGATTGAAAAAACCCAACCCTCTCAGCCTTTCAGACCTATACCTCATTGTCAAAAGATGGCATTAGCAAGAAGACTGAAAACTTCAGATTTCAATCCAAAAAGGCTAAGTATAAAAATGCTTTAACATAGACACAGGCATAAAAAGAACTACGGATGGCTATTTTGAGAGGTAAAAAAAAAAAATCAAAATTTACAAAAATTTTAGTTCAACGTATTCTCTGATGTTGCTGGGAACAATTCCTCAGTCCTCTCATTATTCATAAAGCTATAACAAATATATTCTACAGCAACATGAGCTCTGGCTAAGGAAAGGCCGAAGTGACAAAGCAGCAGGGTCTCAGAAATACTCAGAGGCAGATTCAGAGAGATTAGAATCATTCAGAGAAACGTTTACACAAACATTTGGATAAATATTTAACCCATCTTTTGCTAGTCCTCCCTGAGTATAAGGTATAGGTTAACACTGGAAACAGGGTACCTGGAAATTGTAATCTTTGGTGATCCTGACAGTTCCCCAGTCACCTCGGATGGCACGGACTCCAGTATCAGCCCCTTAACAACTCCTACGCACAGCGGCTGCTGCTATGCAGTCACTTGGTGTGCCCCATTCCAGCACTTCATGACAGCATTTCAAACTCACATACAGCTAGTCAGGCTTCCCCACACAGCAGGAATGATTCCCCTCTTTGATCCCTTCTACTTTAAGCCCATGAATCCGATCTGTCAGCGCTCCAAAATTTTCCCCTGCAAGTGTTACTTAGATTTTACAACGGATTTTAAATATGAGTGCATTTATTTCAGGTTGTCTCCCACCACTGTTGAAATGAGGAATTACTGGAATATTAGTGGTAGTCTTTCACAGTGGAGCTGCCCTGTTTTATAGTGAGGTGTTTGACAAGAGGAAGGTGACAGTAAGTTTACATCCAGCTGGCAGCACAAATGTGGCAGCAACAGCTCTGTCCGAGACATAGACTGAGAAGTCAAAATACATTTAACCTAACAAAGCATTTTCTGCATCTCATTCCACAGACAAAGCATTGCAGAGAGAAGTAATCTTGGACTACACTCAGAATCAAAGAGGGCAAATGGATTTTTTATAATGATTTTTTATGTGGACATAAATTTCTGTAGATAGATTTATTTAGCTGTCAGTAGCTTTGACTTTGAATCTCAGGAAAGCCCTGATACTGATTATTACAAATCACCAGGAAACGGAAAACACTTTCTGTAATAAAGGCAGCATCTCCAATTGGGACTTCCAGCAAGACTGAGTATTCCTGTCATTTTAGTCCCTTAAATCTGTTTAGAAACAAAGATAAGCTGCGGAGGGGTTTTTATTAGAACGGTTGTTAACATGCAGTTATTCCTTTGTTTGTTAAAACTCCAGAAACATTTTGCTATATTGCACTGCCTGGACAATTGGACAAATATACTGTTCTAGTTAAATATTTATCCTGTGTAGTGTCCCTGTTAATGTCCCTGCATTTCAAATACGTATTTTTCTCTTAATATAAGAGATCTCTTTATAGATATTTAAAGATAAATATCTATAAAGATACATTTTATCTCTAAAATATAATCATAAATCATAATAAGACTTTATTCTTATATCTTTTTTTCTTTGTTTCCACATTTAAAAAAAATTCCAATTTTGCATGTCTTAATTTATTTTGATATTAATGGAAAATGGGAGAGAAGGAAGTGGGAGATACTGAAGTGGCACCTAAGGTCAAAACTAATATGGTTCGATAATCTTTTAGAGACATATAAAAGTCAGTGGCAAGAGTCAGTGTTCATTAGCAAATTCACACATGGAGCACAAGACTGGTAATGAGGTAACATTAACCTCACATAAAAGCACTTTTCAGAAAGTGCTGCAGTAATATATGAACAGACTTGAATACATATTCAAGATTCATAGTTGCTAGTGAGAAGAAAGCCATTACGATCACATTCCTGGCTTTCTCCATCAGTGCTCGAGTTCTTGCCTCAATTGCGGTATGTTAGATTTACGGGATTCAAAGGGCAGTGAGATCGCCCATTAGTAACCAAAGAAAACTGTTCTTGTGATGAATATCACACTAGAAGTTATATTTTTTTAATTATTAGCTTTCTTTTAAGCATGTGGAAATGAATGGGTTGGGGTTTTCCCCCCAAGAGCTAGTGAACAGGGATAATTTCCAAGAAGTGAGAATACGTGCTTCGAGCGCTAACAACATAAACCTGACCGCTCCTGTGATCTGTTATTCACAATAAATACCCTCCTTCCTCACAGCAAAGCCTCGCAGCACGGAGCACAAGCTCAAATGAACCTCCTGGGCTACTGCAGCTCTTCCCCGTCCAGCGGTCCGTGCTCACCGCTGCCGCCGCGGGCCGCGCTGGCTTTGGACAGCTCTGCCTGCCGGGAGCCGGGGCGGGCTCAGCCCGCTCAGAGCCGGGGCGCACCGACCCGAGCGCCCACCCGCACGGCACCCCGGTCCTGCATCCCCGGGGGCACCGGGGAGCGCAGTCGGCTCCCCGCGGGCGGCCGGCAGCCCCCTCCGCACCCGGCGGGGCCGTGCCGAGGGACGCGGCTCCCCCGCCCGGCATTCCGGTCCCGGCTATACTTAACCTCCGCGGCGGGCGCGGGGTGACGCGCTGGCGGCTGAGCGCTGCACCGTATTAGGCAATGCCCGGCAGGCGAGGAGAACCCCGCTCCCGGCGGCTCCCCCGCGCCCCGGTTCTCCCGCCCGGCCCCCGCCTCGCCCCGGCCGCGCCGCCCCCGCTCCGCCGCTGCGCGCCCCACCGAGGCGCCGCGCTGCCGCCCGCGCCCGCTCACCCCGCGGTCATGGCGACGTTGTAGAAAATGAGCCAGGTCGTGGCCAGGGCGCCCAGCTTCTTCTTCTTCTTGCCATTCTCCTTCTCCTCCACCGCGCCGTTGCCGCCCCCGTCCTCCTCGCTGGACGCCATGGTTCCCCGGCCGTAGCGCGGCGCACACGGCGGGGAGGAGGGGCTCCCTCCGCGGCGGGGCTGGGGCCGCGCTGACAGCCGGACCGAGCGCTGTCTCTCACCCCATCTGTCTTCCCCGAGGGCCGCTGCCACCGCCAGCGGCTCACATGGCCCTGCGTGCTCCTCCCTCCGCGCCGCGGGTCTCCCCAGGTCAGCCGGAGCCTGCGGGGGCGGGTGAGGCTCCATCGGCGAGGAGATCCTGGTGGGATGGTACCTAGCCTTGCTGCTGACCGCATGCGAGCCCACCTCAGAAAAAGGGACAGAAAATAGCACAGCTCTTGGAAACGCAGAAATATGTGTCTGAGGTTGAGCACCTGGGAGTCTGGCCAGAGACCGATTGGTGGGAATATGCCCACGGCCCCACCTCAGAGGCCGAACAGCCACCTGCCAGGGTGACCTCGAGGGTCTGGTAGGTCTCCATAAATACCACCCTCAACACATGAGGCAGACTAAGGCTCACACCTGAGAAGGGGAGATTTCTTCCAAGGGCCTGAGGACCACCCAGGTGGCAGACTGAAGGATGAGATTTGAGTATGCCATGTTACCTTGTAAATGTCTGCTTTCTGTGCAAGTGCACAGGGAAGCTAAGCCAGCACAAGGTAGCATTGCTGGGACTGGCTCTGAAAGGGGGACAGCCTTAGCCTGAGCTAATGTGACAGCATGCTTCAAAAGTGTGAGCTACACCCTCTATCCTGACATCTTTCTCCATCTCTGCTAGCCGGGGGATACAGGCTCCTCATTTCCACAGCTAAGCATGATGACCATGGCCTCTCAGCCCAAATAACTCAGACATGGGCATATACAGACAGAAGAATTCCAAAACTGTGTCAGGATACCTTTGAAATGCTTTTTGTCCAGTAGAATTTAAAAAGTCCAAGTCTATCTACTTCAAGATGGGGTAGGTGTCTCAATGCTGAAGATACCTGGATGTCTCAGGTCGAAGGCCTTGGCCGGGAGGCTGTGTAAAGATAAGCAGATGTGACAAACAAAACTAGTCTCCCCCTCCTCACCAAAGCACACAAGCAGATGTTCATCTTTCAGCCTCAAAACACACACCCACTGCTAACAGCAAATGGGTAACATGCAAAATGAGTAGTTGGCAAAAGAGCACATTTTATATACTAGTAAGATTGGTACTAATTTTATACGTGCACAGATTTTTTTGTGTTCAAGTCATAAATATAATCTAGTTTGAGAATTCTGTAGTTAAAAAGTCAAGGCAAAGAATTTACACACAGGACTGAATGACCCAACTCAGTTTTTGCCAATACACGTTAATCTGAGCTTACGTCATCTCAGCCATAAGTTGGTTTAAACTGTAGTTTTCCAAAATATTTTCAATATTTATTATTTTAATTCTGGATATTCTTGCTATCTTACTTACACATTTTCTCCACTTGAACTGCTCTTCTCTCTTCAAACGATTCTGACTTTTTCAGCTTTGACAATGTAGTGTTGGAAGAAGCATCAAAATTAACCCCATACCATGAGTAAAGTGGTTTTTTTTCTCATTTGATCTTGTCAGTTTATGAATTCATTAACTGATGAAGACTTTCTTAAATTATGATACATGGAGAAAGGCATGACTCAATCCCAGATTTTAATATCAGTTATAATTTTTACTACTTTTAGCTGTCCTTTGCCATTTTTCTTTTGAGATTTTTCCACAGCAGATTTGAGGCAACAAATCCTATTTTCCTTTTGAAGCAAAATTTTTCCATCTTTAAATTGCTTCTTGGATGTTTTCCATGCTTTTGCTGAGAATCTTTTGAAATTTGATAAGCAATGTTTGTCTAATTCTCTTTAGAATTCTATATTACTTTCCTTCTCCTATTTATTTGCTCAGATTTATTGATTTTGGATGCACACATTATGTAATGATGTCTGGGTTTGTCTTCAGTTAATTTAGTCAATTCAGAACTTAGTTGTGAGGTTAAGCATCTCAATGGGCTTCCTCTAGTATTGTGGTTACTATTTAATAAGCTTAGAGTTTCTCTTGCTATCACACTACTCATTCACCCAATTAATGAAAACTTTCTGAAGTTGGATTTAAATAATCTTTTCTTGGATTTAAATAAACTAAACATTTTGTTCTATTTGCAAGTTTTGTCAGCACCATTTGGCTATGTTTTCCAAACATTTATTAAAGTATTAAGCACAAAACATATCACAGAACTTTCATAAACACCCCATTGCCCTAATTTTGCTGTAAGAAACTTGCTCTTTGTTTCCATTTCCCATGTTTTAATCCATGGAGATATTTTATTCCTTAATCTGTAGCTATTTCATATCCTGGGTAGTTCCTGTGTGACATTTTATCAGCAGCATTTTCAAAACATATTTGTTGTGTTAATGCCTTTTTTTACAAATATGTTTTTATAATTACGTGTTCCAGGAATTGCAATAAATTAGTTGAAAGGTAGTTTCTTTTTCATAAGTTTCCTATTGTTATTCTTTAAATCATTATCTCTGTCAATTACAATGTATATATTTGTGGTTATTAGTCTGCATTTTCTGAATCTTTTATTTAAAATGGATAAAGTGTCAGATATTTTCAAAGCATTAAGTACAGTATCTGTACTTAATTAGAAATAATGTTTTTTTATAGTAGGGAAATTATTTCGTCTAATATTTCAACTTTGGCTAGCAGCTTTTGACCCCCAAAAAATCTCAAAATTATTCATAAGATAGATTTTCTTTACATACATAAATTTAATCAATAGAAGTGAATAGGCTTATATATTAATTGCATTATCTAAATCAGCTTTTAAAATCAGTTATGACTGGCTTATCAACTGAGGTGAATTTTGCTGCTATTCAAACACAAACCAACCTTTCTAATAAATTTCAAGACAGTCAGATCAAGGTCTTTTATGTTGTAGCTGAGAGCATCATTGCATTTCATATTCATGCTCAACCTTCCCTGGCAGTTTATCTTTAATTACTCTAGCTGCAAATCATCAACACTGCTATACTGTTACTACAAAAATAAGTGGTTTTCTTCATCTTCTTCATGACTGATATTATCAATATATATTTTACTTCCAGATTCCTGTTGCACACACAGATACTCAGAACCTTATACAGCTGAATGGTTTTTACTTCCAAACTATTTCCAGAAATACAAAGTGAAGCTTATATGACATTATTTTCTAATGAAATGTTCTATGGTATTTTGGGTTTTTTTGTTACAAAATTTATTTATTCAATATGGAGACACTTCTATGGAATGAAAAATTGCAGTGCTCTGACAATAATATAACAACTTATCAGCTCCGCTATCACAGGGGAAGGTCATCTACTATTGAACTCTTCAAGAACTAGTTCATATGAACCCTGCAGGATTACCTTTATACTGCAGATTGGTTAAATGTTAGACAATAATCCTGGCAAGAGGAATTTGTTAAAAAATTTAACTGCTTTGATCCTGCTTGTCCTTCTGCCCTGTCTTTGGTTAATGTTCCCAACACTCTGCAAGAACAATGTGTTTAGACTACAGACTTTATATATACTGCTTGCACTATTCCAGGTTTAGGCATGTAGGAAAAAGTGAGGTATTCAAGGATAAATGCAAGTAAAGAGAATTTTGTCTAAATTGAACAACACTGTGTGTGTCTTTTTGTGCATTCATCCAGATGTGTATATCTATTATTTCATTTACTATGCTAGGAATTTGATAAAAGATGTTTTCACAAGATGTGGTATAGAATGGATTGCATAAATTTTGTGGGAAGAACTAGAAGATCTCATATTTGACACTTCTGAAGCAGTTGGAGTTTTGCACTGTTACTGCAAAATAAATGATTCATATTAAGCCTCTGACTGTACTGCTCAGTAGTCAGCAAAGGAAAAGAAGTGTCATGAACACAGGCTGAAGTGGAATTTTATGTTCCTGTTACAAAAATACAAAAATTCTGGTGTGAACATTTAAATTTTTTGCATGAAAATTATTGGTTCTACATATCCAAAACCCTCTGGTTTATTAAATATTCTGAAAAGCACATTAAGTTTGGGATGCCCTTGTCTATTGTTCTATATAATCCTCTCCAGGAACAAAACCCTAATACAAACTGCAATGTTGAAGAACAAACCCATGTTAAAGGGAGATGACTATCCTGCTCATCTGAGTTTGGTTTATCTGAGTTTTTGATTTATCCAAACTCATTGTACCTTTTGCTACAATAGACTAACTGAACTCTGTATAACAATTATTTTCTTTATGGGATATTTTAGATATGATGTGATCTGTGCAGTTGGAATCTTTGCACATTGCAGACTGGCTTTATCAAGAAGCTAACTCCACTCTAATATCCTAATTGTGTGTGTGTGTATATGTATATAAGGATTAAAAATGAAATTAGTACTATTAACTTCAATTGTACTGTTCATGTGAGTAAAATAAAATACACTTTGGAAATTTACTGGTAACATAAATATATTCTCAAATTCCCTTTTCTATGTTATGCAATAAAAGAAATATTCTTCTTATAAAGAAGCTTTTCTGTCTTGTCCAAGAGATGACAGGCAAATTTTTCACAAGGTTTCACAAAACACACTTGAATAATACAAAAAATTTCTTCTGATTTTCTGTATATTTCAATGGTAGCTTGTTTGTGTGAGAACTACAATCTCTATAGAGGAGACTGCTTCCATTATTGATTTCAGAGGCAATCTAAGCTTGTTAGTTAGTGTTATTTCAAGGGCTCTTTATTGAGTAAGTAGTGTTCCAATCTGATGCCCATTGTGGTCAGTAGAAGTATTTCTATTTCCTTCTTCACAGAGTGGTGAAGAACAAAAAAATTAATTTTAACCTCATCATTGGTTGAAATCTGGTCTGAGTTATTGGCATGAAAAAGTGACCATATTGGGTGTAGTCAGTTTGGCCACACTGAGAAGAGGTGTTTGTCCCAAAAAAAGCACTGGGACAAGTGGTTCCCTACAGCAGTGTCGGGAAGCTGGCACAGAGTGATGTTCTGGCCAGCATCCCCAGGGAAGCCCAGGCACCCAGATACCCCAGCAGCCAGTACAGGTCATCTGCCTTTCACGGGTATATCAAAATACATTGCCATAAGATTATTCAAGCAAATAGCATAAACATATTTTTGTGTTTGACTTCAATGAACTTGTTATCCAAAATCATTTAACAAAACTTCAGTGTAAATATATGAAATATTACTTCATGTGAGTTGCTTTGAATTCAGACTGAGGAAGATAGAAACCCTTGTTTCTGGCATTTGTGTGCAAATATTAACTAGAAGAACATCACAATATTTAATGTGGTCAGGGGAAAATGAATTATTTTATAAAATTTATTAGTAGAATCTTTGCCTAATTCTAAGATTACATGGGTTTGAAGGCACTCCAGTTATATGCTTCATATAATCCTACTTGCATACTGCATAAATATTAAGGTAAAAAGGGATAATTAAATAATTTTAGCCTGATTTCCTAATAGCAGACACCAGACTTACTGTATTGATATGTTTCATGTATTTTCTCTATACATAATGGAATAGATAAGAATACTGTGAGCCATGCTGCTTGGCCACTTGCAAAATATTAGAACATATACAATAAGATTATAGATGGGAAGTAAATCACTGTGGTCCATCCTGTAGTTAAAGCATCTACATGTGCTCTGTAACCAGGAAAAAATTTGTCTTCGCCATATCATCGTATTGTTATTCATTACAGCATCTTTTATGCCATCCAAAACATTTTGTACTTGCCCTGTCAAAGATAAAAGCTGTGACTAAATGGACAGCTGGCACTTGCTCTATTCTGAACCTTTCTCTTTTCCTTTGATTATCCTTTCTTCACAGCTTCCAGTTCCAAAAGCAATGTACACAGTGGACTATAATGAAAATGCAGTTAAAATAAAAGTCAGTGGGACTGATTTGTGAGACAATCATTGTTCTTCATATCTGTCTCCTTGCTAGAAGTGTACTGGCCTGACTTTTTCCTGGCATCATACAACTCATTTTTACAATGCAGCAGCTATAAAACTAAGATATGCTAAAAGAAATGGGCATGACAAATAAAATAGTACCCCAACAAACTGGAACTGCAGTGGCCCTCCATGGCTACAATGGCTTTGCCTTATTTTAAGAAAATGCTTGTCTAATGCAGATGGGTATCAATGGAGTGATTGTAAAGAACATTAGAACTTCCACAGTAATGCGTTCCACTTGTAAACACATATTGTTGTTTACAAGTTACTGCTCCTAAGTATCCTTTCCTACAGAAGACTATAGAAAAATGAATAATTGTATATCATCAGAATTCAAAATTTACCTTCACATGGATAAACTCTTGTCATAATGTAAAAAATAAGTCCTAAATTTTATAAACAAACAAAGCAAATTTAGAAATATGTCACATCTTTAAAATCCAGGAAGTGAGTTAGCTGGAAATTAAGTGAATGCCTGCCTTTATGAAACTCCACCTGGAGTTCTGCATTCAGCTCTGGGGACCCAAGCTTAAGAAGGATGTGAACCTGCTGGAGTGAGTGCAGAGGAGGCCATGAATATGTCAGAGGGCTGGAGCAGCTCTGCTATGGAGATGGGCTGAGAGGGCTGGGGCTGTGCAGACTGGAGAAGAGAAGGCTCTGGGAGATCTCTGTCCAGCCTTCTGGCATCTGAAGGGTGCCTACAAGAAAGCTGGAGAGGGACTTTTTACCAGGACATTGTAGAGACACAGCAATAAGATAAAGGGTAATGGCTTTAAACTGAAACATGGTAGATTTAGATGAGATATTAGGAAGAAATTCTTTATTATCAGGGTAGTGAGGCTCTGGAACATGTGCAGAGAAGTTGTGTATGCCCCAAACCTGGCAGTGGTTCAAGGCCAGATTGAACAGTGGTCTGAGCAACCTGGTGTAGTGGAAAGTGCCCTTTTCCATGGCAGGGGGATTGGAACCAGATCACCTCTAAGGTCCATTCTAAACCAAGCCATTCTATGATCTCTTAGTTTATCTGAACAGTAATATATAAAAAGAGAAGTGTGCAAAGAAAAAAGAAATGTCTACACCAGTCATCTGAGACTGCTTGCTTCAAACAAAACTAGCACCTATTTTTTAAAAAACACCCTACTTAAAACTTGCTATAAGGCTGTTTAGAGACAAGCCCTAAGTCAGAGAATTGTTGGACAGACAGGCTCATCTGCGAAATCAAGAGAGTCACTGTTGCAGAGGCCATCTTCAGAATGAGATCCAAAATAGAATAGATGAATAATCCCCTGGACATGCCTGTTTTTCCTGACCCAGACTGCTAAAGTACTGTCCCCAGCCATGCCTTCCCACCTTTTCACATGCCTGATCTAATTCCAAGGTGAGTCAGAGGTGTGACATGATCCAACAGGGAACTTCTCTGCAGTGAGGTAGTTTTCAGCTGGATCAGCTGATTGTGCAGCCACAAATGAAATGGATCAAATTCCAAATCTAATACAAGAAATGTGGTGGCAGCACATAGTTGTGGGCACAGGGCAGTGTTGCTACATTCTCTTTCAGCTGCAGATACCCCAAAATTAGATGCAATTTGAGACTCTATCTTTGAACTAGATGCCTTACTTTTAGATAGCTAACTTAGGCAGCAGTAGGAAATAATACAAGCATTTTGAACTACATCCAGTAAAGATGTAGTTAACACCTGTTTATTAATAGCATATAGATTAACACACCTGTTTTAAATAGCAGATTCATTATACTACTCACATATAAGGTGGAAAAGCTGGTTTCTATAGCCATTTATGTCTGAGAGGGCAAACTCCAAACTTCCTGGGAGAGCGTTCTATCTACCATCCATTGTTGTGTCATGGAAAAACGCTAGAGCCATGAGACAGGGAAAAGAGGGAGTTACAATATAATAAGGAGTTTTGGAAGGATTTCACACTGTATCCACAGTAAAAAAAATCATTACAGAATCAAAATATGAGCCATGATTACAGAGCCTTAAAGTGCTTCCTTGTATAGACTAATTTTTTTTCAAAATGTTGAGTATTGGGAAGGAAAGTTGAGTTGGAATGCTTTTAGGCTGAAGGCAGTCTAAAACCCCAGTTCTCCATGTGTGTTGTTAACTCTTCCTGCAGGACTATGGAATAAAAACCCTGCTTGTTTTGAAAGGATTCTACAATTAGTTTTGAAACCATCAGAAAAAAGGGATGAAAAAGGAGAAGATAAAACAGGCTCATAGAACATCTACCATATGTCTTTTGTGAACATAATGGAGTATGATGAATGGGGAGGAGGTAAAGCATCCGCTGAGAAATCTAATTGTTGAATTGAGGTAGAATGCAAAGAAAACATCCAATTCCTTACAAGTAGTCAGTTCTACACAGTAGATCAATGCTGACCTGCATTAGCTGCTGAAAACAGTTGCTATGGATAGGTAAAGAAGAAGAACTAGAGGTCTGGGAAAGAAAAAACCAAACCCAAAAACCTTAGTAAAATAACAAAGTGCCTAGTGATTGTAAATCCTTGTGGGAGGAGGCTTGGTGTGCAGTTTTCATTTGATGTGTCAGAAGTCTGCCTAATGCATGCAATCACATTCATTATTGAGCATGGTTAGTGCTATTGATTGCATCTGGTGTTTCTGCCCTGCAAACAGTACCTTTTTCATTTCTTGTTTGCACGCCTTTGATATGCCCCTGTTGCTCTGTGTCTCTTTCCTCAAGTGTATACATGAGCCTACTTTTACTTAATTTGCAATCCAACTAGTTTAAAGTAATCGAACAGTACTAAAAGGCCTTAAGGATAATGACTTGAGTTTTATGTGACAGCAAGAATAGGCAGAAAGTGTCTTATCCTACGAGTCATATTGTTAACGTGTGACACACCCCACTGAAGCCAGCAACAGAGGCTTACAAAGTGGAGCACCAAGATAGGCAACCAGAGGCCACGGGATATTCCAGGCCCTGTGAGCAGCTGATAGCTATTGCTCTCCACGAGATGTGACCGCGGAGAACTGGTCAGGCTGCCGTGCCATGCTGGGAGAGATGCTGGCACAGCCACCAGCCTGCACTTTGCTGCCAGGCTAACCCATGTCACAAGCACCATGGCATTACCAATGAAAATATTCAGTCACCCCAACGTACAGGGAAGCTCCAAAAATCTTCCATAGAAAGCAAACGTGTCTGGGCACAATACCGTCTCGTCTCCCGAGCAGGGGGGACGAAAGAGCTCCACATAACTAAACCATATAAACCTCCGCCTCAGGTAGCCGTGCCGGCGCTAGGATACTCGGCCGGGCCGGGCCGGGCCGGGTGTCGCTGCGGGGCCCCGGCGGAGCGCCCAGGGACAGCGGCGGGCCCAGCCTCGGTTCCCGGCGTGCTGCGCGGGAGGCGGCGCCCGGCCCTGCGAGGAGGTGGCGGCGGAGCTGCCCGGGGCGCGGGGAGGAGCCGCCGTCGCCGCCGAGGGTTGCTCGCTCTCTCTGTCTCTCGCCGCCGCTGCCGCCGCTCTGCCGGGAGGGGCGGCCGCCCCGCGCCCCCCGCCCGCGATGCCGCTTTTCGCCACCAACCCCTTCGACCAGGATGTGGGTGAGTGGCTCTCGCGGCGCCAGGGCCCGGCCTCTACCCGGGATAACCCCGCGGCCGGCCGGCCGGCCCTCCAACCCGCTCCCTCTCCCATCCTCCGCGGGCAGCCGGCCCGCCGTCCCGGCCCTGCGCTGCTGGGCTGGCTGGGGCCCGGCCGGGAGCGGGAGCAGCGGCGGCGGCGCGGGCGGGCCGGCGGTCACGGTGCGGCGGGAGCGGCCGGGCCGGGCCGGGCTGGGCCGGGGCCGCGTCCCGGCGGGGGCGGCGGGGGCCGGCCGGTGATAGCGCCGGGGCCCCTGAGGGCCCTTCTGGCCTTGGGGGCCGCGGGGACGAGCGCGGGGATGCTCGTGGGGAACGAGCTGGCCTGCTCAGCACGAGTAACGCTGCAGCACAGCAAAACAAGTGGTGAGAAAGGTCCGCGCTGGAGTGTTTTTGAAAGGATGAACAGTAAAAGCACTATCTACAGTTGCCTCACAGAGAAGCATGAGAAAATCATTAAAGCGTTTTGTATTTAGTTCTTTAAAGGGGATTCCTGTGGGGGCTTTCTCTTTTCCTTTCAAGTAAAACTTGATGTGCTGAACTCAAGTGTTATCCTCACCTTGCTTGTTCCAGGGCCAGACTAGATGGAAGGAAGTATCTGGCTTTTACTTGACAAAAATTGTGCTTAATGCTGATGTGTCGAAACTGAACATAAAATAACATATAGACAGTTAATAATTAGTTTTGTGTGTCTTATTTGAGATTGTGTAATATAGTTTGTTTTCTATCTGGTCCTGACATCTCTTTTACTTTGAGTAATGAAAGCTTTGTCTGGGGAATCCCATAATACAAAGCGACTTTTTCTCGTATGTATATAAGTACCACCCCCCCCTTCTCTGAGGTTATTTTCTTATGGCAGTGTAACATTGTATAAGTCTCTTGAAACTAATTTCTCAAATACTGTTAAACTAGCTGTAACTTTCAACTACAGAGACATTGTTTCTTAATGTTTATCAAACTTTACACAGTTAGGGCCCAATTTCATTCTTCTGTCTCTTTAAAGAAAGACCAAGTCAAAACCGTTTGAAAAGTATGTATCTTTTCAGGAGAAAGGATTAGTGAATTAAAAACGTACTGAGACACAAATTCTGCATGTATGTTATCAGAAATTCTTAGTCTGTTGCATCAAAATAAGACATAGCTCGATCTTCTCATTCTGAACTGTTAATGCTTTTAAGCCGAAGACTGCACTTCGATTAATGATTCTGTTAGCAAACTTGACTGACTTATTTTGGGAAGTAGTAAATAATTCTTCTTAGTTGTTCTGCTGTCTTCTAGCGTAATTTGACAGCTGAAAGTGAGGAAGAGATTGAGCTGCTTGCCAGTTTTCCATGGACTATTAGACAATGATTTGCACTAATAAGATTAAAAAGTGATAGGCTCAGGTTCTGGCAGGTGTTCTCTTTTTTCCCTTTTTTTCTCCCTAGTGCCTCTGGCTGGCAGGGAAGCTCAGACTGCTTGAAGGAGTCTCTCTAGAGCTCATTTCACTGGATGTGCTTCTCAGCACTGTGAGTCTCAAAGCAGGGCAGTAGCACCCATCAGTTGCTTCAGTGGCTCATTTGCTCTTTTCTAGGTGCAGAGGATGCCAACCCCTTACCTACTGTGCTTGCCTAATATGATCACCAGTAAATAATTTTCAAAAGTGTTATTCTGCATACTGTATGAGGAGATAGAAATAATCACTCAGTACCAAATTGTTCTTGGAAAAGCAGATGGTGGGCAATGGACTAACTTTCACTGGTAAACAGCCTCTTTCTTGTGGCCCCTTTCATGGTGTCCTGAGGGAGACTGAAGGAGCAGCAGGCTGTTCAGTTGGTGACAGCCTACTTTCAGGAGCCTGCTCCCTTTATCCATCACTTAATTGGAGTTGTGCCAGGGAGATGGGAATGATGAAGTCTCCCAGAATGCATCCCTGGGCTCTTCTTCTCCAGGGCCCCTTGGGAATGTGCTATTATCTGGATGAATTTTTTGGCAGACTTCATAAGATAGCATCAGCTGTAGAGTAAGCTCTCATGTTCTAATGAAACTTTCAAAAGTTGTCAAGCCATAGTGCTATTTTTCATTTGTTTTCTCTGAGTGAAAGTTGAGTGCTCTGCTTTTGTTCTTATCCAGCAAGAAATTTTTGAAAATCAGGTTCCTGAGGCAGAAAGGCAGTCACCAGCTATTCTTAATTTCATCTGAGTTTAGATGTTGGTGGTGTTGATAGTATTGCTGCGATAGCTGAGCTTTCTTGTCTACTGAACAGCTGATCAGTACTGTAGCTGGTGTAGCTGGAAATTATTTTGGAACCATTTAGGGTAATGGATTGCAGAGAACATATCTGGAATTAAATTGTTTTCCATTGTTTTGGGGAGCACGAGTATGTCTTACATTCAGGACAAATTTTGCAGTTTTTCTGTCCGGTTAGCAGCATTTGGCTAGGCCTCTTAACATGCTGCTGCAGTGGAACCTGGTCATCCATAATAGTTCACCATTTAGCATCAGCTTTGTACACCTGGTTTTTTAGGTGCAGTTGGCAAAAGAATGTTGTTTAAGACTGCTGTTAAATTGATAATATTAAAGAATGCGCTGAGATTCAAGGAGGATAACCATTGTCATCCTCAAGAGTCCAAATCTCTGGATGAAGCCCACATACTTTTCATTTTCTGAAGTTTCTTTTTACCATATTTAGGAATATTTCAACAGGAAGGGTGCTAATTAGTGGTGACACAAGTTTTCACAATCAAGTCAGGGAACATTTGACAGTGTGCCCATGTAAAGAACATAATAATGGAATTTGAAAAAAGAAAAAAATCTTCAAGAGACTGCGTCTGTTGAGAGTATAATTAAGAAAGTCTAATCTTGCATTTAAGGGGTTAGAATTAAAAGTGTTCTTATTAAGTTCATGGCTTGTCTGTTTCTGCTGTATTTCTGAATCTTAATCATGAAATTATTCCCAGGGAGTTGTTCCTGAGAAATCCAGATTTATCTGTAAGTTCGACTCAGGTAAAATAGTGGTTAAATGTGCTTTAAGAAAAAAAAAAGACTGTCTACTAATCTGTCATGACAGACTAAATTGTAATGTAGTGATGCTTAGGCTAGGTGTGATGAAGAACTTCACTGCTAAAGCAGTTCTCAAGTGTCATTTAAATATTATCTCAAGAATAAAATCTGTAACTTAGGTTCTGGTATAAGTTGTCATAAAAATCACACACGATATTAAAAGAAGGTGTTTAAAGAACACGGGGGTTCAGATTTTTTTTATTTTCTTACACACAGTAAAGGATGAAGGTTTTTGCATTTGCTCTGGATGTTACTCTAGTTCTTACTGTGATGGTTTGAGACAGCACAGGAGTGGGAAGAAATTCAGACTTGCCATTTACAATAGTAGGAAATTAAGCAGGTGGTTTAGTAAGATAGTAGAACTTGATGTGACTTGCAGTCATTTTTCCCATATTTTATTAACAATAGCAGTTGTTGATAATTTTATGCTACTGACTCTTCAGATATGTAATAATATGCTTGAATTACATATGATCAGCCTATAGTCTGATGCTGTTAGAATACAAGAAATGGTTTGACCATGATTCCCATGGTGCAATATCTTGAAATAAAATTCTCTTGCTATTTAAACTCATTGTTCTTTAGATATATCCCCTTGCTCACTCAACATCTTCAGAACATCCAATTATGTCTCTCTGAGCTGGACTTTCTGTGTTAGGCCAGGCTTGCTAAAAGAAGGGAAACTTGTCACAGGTGACTTTCTTGACCCCAGATAATTATGGAGACTGCAGGCTGTGAGTTAACATCTGGCTCCAAAGGAAGATGAATTCCAAGGACTGGTTCAGCTTGTCATGAGACTGGCACTTTTTTGCCTTCATTGGCCTACTGTTTTTCTCAGCTTTGTTTTAAAAAGGACCTTAACTGAGAGCTAACAGACAGACTGAGTAGAAAATGTGTGGAAAAGGGCTATAGCCACCCTTCTTTTCAGTAATTTATAAATATTTATGAAAAACAAGAACTTCATACTTAAAGATACCTTTGGTGTTAGGATCTCAGTGAAAAATGGCAATGCTGACAGGATAAGTCTGAGTGGAATACTCCTTCAGTATATCAGCCAATAAAAAAATCTTTTTCACTCTCAATTACCAGGCTCTGAGTTCAGCTGGGCACTTTGAAGCCAACATAATATGTTCAATAGTCAATGACAATACTTTCTGGTAAATCTCTTTCTTTCCTCATAGGGAAGAACTGTCACTTAAGTACTTCTCCTCCCTTCAGCTGTGACAGTGTGCATTATAATACCAAAATTTAGAAGAATCAAGGTAGATCTTCAACATGTAAAATCTGTTCCTCCAACTGATAAAAATAACATTGTATACCTGATGTGGAAAATTAAGTTTCTTACTGATCTTCCTTCTGAAATGCTTCTACTGTGGCTTGGCTTGTGGGGTTCTGCAAATGCATCCTGGCACCATTTGTTCATATGACATGCATATGATACACCTTGTTTATAGACTATTCATCCTTCTCATGTATCTCTAATGTGCTCACCTTCCTGTTGTGTTGTAATATTTCTGGGTGAAAGGTAGTTTGAGTTCTTTGGCTCTGATAGGTTTGGCATGAGGCATCTAAACATCTAGATGATTTCTGCTCAGATTGTCTTATGATTTCAGCCTTTTCTAACCAGGTTGTGAATCCCCATGTCTTCATTCTGCTCAGCTCATTGAACTGAGTGATGTTTGTTTTGGCTGGGCTGCCTCATGCACGGTGAGATCCTACACGGTTTTCTGAAGGAATGAGCTAAGGTGGCTTCAGTCACTGCTGCTTGCTTTGCCTTGGATCAGCTGCAGTGGTGTCATCGGACACCTTCTACAATTGCTCCCAGACGGACTTTGGAACACTGTAAATGTACAGTTAAACTGCAGAAGTCGGTTAATAGCTTTATCAAAGTTAATGGTACATGGAATTGAAGTTGTTGCCTGTTAGAAGTTATTTTCAATCTTGTCCAAATGGAATCTGGTTGGACATACTCTTCTTGTGCAGTTCTAAGCATGTTAGTGAAATGCAAAGTGGTTAATATTCAAGTGGTGGTTTTTGTAGAATGGGCCAACAAGTGTATTTGTTCTTTTTATTTGACAGACAAAAAGAAAAAAATTTAATTGTATTTAACTTCAGCGATGTGGAATGGTATGTAATCCGAATTTTTCAGTAAGTGCCTGCACAAAGAAAGAAAAATTTGCAGTCAGTTTCAGTCTTTAAAGACTATTGCTTTGCAATTTTAGTGTTTGCAATTTAATAGAGAAGGGGAAATTATTTATTTGGCCTTGTGAAGAAAACAAAATTTTGAGCAGAAGAGGAGGAGAGAAGGCTGAGGGGAGTGTTGAATTTTTCATTAAATCTGTCTTATTTACAATGACACAACAGACTTTTGAGGATCTTTTTAATCATGCTAGAAACTGGTTGTAATATGAGTCTGTGAGTTGAAGACTTTGTTTAGATGTTCTTTTGAAGACTTTCTGTAGCCATTCTTCTCTTTGTAGTTGAAATTACAACTTCAGCACTTCATTTTAATTATGTCCAACTGTGAAAATTATGTTACATCCATGAATAGATTAAGAGCAAATAATAAGCAGGATGGTTAAAAACCTTAGTTTGGTAAAATTTTCTGACAGATTTTACTGATACTGATTTTAAATGCTTCAAATAATGTACAGTTTAAGTTGGATTTGAGAGTGTTTTGATCTAGATTTGGTTTTTAGTTTTGAAATTCTACTAGCTTTAACATCTTTGAGACTTCATTGCAGAAAAATAGCTCAGTTCTAAGACTGGGATTTTTCTTTCAGAATGAACTTCAGTAAAAACTAAAGCTTGAGAAGCTCAAGCCTGGCAAGACCTCCCACTGAAAATGATGTTAGCAATGGGTAGTCACTAAGTTTTCTGCCCTAAGAAATGCATCATACGGTTCACTGCAATATCTGAACATAATGTGATAAGAGTATTTACTCTTGCAAATTTCTAATGAGGCAGTAAAATGCTACTGTTAAGATGCAGAACTAAGGCAGAGAAATGAAGTGACTAGCACATATTTCCATGGAAAATCTGCAGCAATGTTTGTATTCCTTTTACCAGCACCTAAGACATCAACCACTAAATCTGGCAATGGATTTTTTTCAGCATGTACTACCTTTCTTCTGCCTAACAGTACTTTGTAAATCTGATGATAAATTTCTATTAGGATAGGTATGAATTTTAGGAAATTTTTAGTTTTTCTACTGACAAAAGGATTTTTTTTCTCTTCTGTCCTAAAATGATTAACTGCAATGTGTTTTGTATATAATAGGGAACTTCAAATAGAATCACAATGCAAATATCTTTGCTCTGTTTATGATTTATAAATAATGCGCATAACCAGAGGAGCAAACAGAATTTTATCAATGCTCCAAGCATTCAGCTTTGTGTAAATTACAGGGAAATGGGGCCTCAAAACACTTAATGAACTTTACGACACAAGGAGAGGTGGGTTGATTTAGGTATTCCAAAAGAGCCCATGCAAGAGCCTGTGTACTTTCAATCAAAGTATAAGTAATTAAACTCATATATTTAGATATTTTTGACCTGGCTTCTCATTTAATAGGTGTAATGCTAGGTGGGTTTTGGGTACAGTAGTTCAATGAGAGTCTATGGAATTTGTAATGAGAAATTATGTTTTCCCTTGAAGCCAGGTGCTATTCAGTGTTGTATAAATTTTATTCAGAGGTTTACTTGAAAAAAGATACAATATATGTTTGGAAGAATGATTTCAGCATCTAGATGCTTTATTTGAAGGGACATTATATTCTACAAATTATTGAAAAGGTAAAGATACAAACATAGCTGAGATTTCTGTCATAGGAGGTGCATTTTGCTTCAGAATACTTCATTTGTTACATGTGTGATTTATGACAATGTTTGTATGGTTGGAGCACTAACTGACTCAGGAGTTACGAAGCTGCAAATTATTGGTCACTGAAAGATGTGTTGATAGGGAAGTACAGTTAATGCTTACCTTGTTCTCTTTTATGTGTTTCTAGGTGTCTGTTTTAGATATAATATGTGTTTTAGAGAGTGAATGTTGGACAAGAGGGAATTGGTCTGGCCCAGTATGGCTAGTGTTCTGAATGCAGAAACATGAGGAGAAAGGCCTAGTGATTCCAAGCTCTGTGCCTTGCAAAGTGGCCAAAAATGATATATTGGTTTTGTCTCTTTTGTGTTTGTTTTAGGAATTAAACAAATTGTTGAAATAATTTAGAAAGGTTTTCTTATATTGTGCCCAGTCTTTGTTCTTTTTGACCAAAGAACCCATAGATCCAAGTATTTTTTTCCCTGAAATTATGGTACTTACCAATTTGTGTGTCTATCTTTATGGAATTACTGGTAAGAAAATAATATTAAATAACTCCTGAAAAAACAAATGTGAGAGGTAAAGATGTGTAATGCAAAAAAAAAAAAAAATCCAAGGAAAAAAGCCAGTTTAAAAAATTTAAAACTACTATTTTACTAACTACTACTAATAGTAATTAGTATTAATAATAACTAATAATTACTAATAACTACAAATTAACCTTACACAACATAATATTGTACAGTCTTGCACTGCTTAAAATTACTATGTTCATTTTTAGACCTTGTGCTCAGAAAACAATGCCTTGAATTTGAGTGATGCAGCTTCATGGAAGAGAGCTACAATGCAGTCTTATTTCCTTTGGGTTTGGCATAGCATTAATAAGTTTTGAAGTATGGTGATTTCATGAAGGAGCCAGTAGTGTCTTTTAAAATTGTTTTTGTAAAGTTTGAAATGTTATCTGATCCTGGCTTGGCAGTCACTAAATTGAGTAAGATTTTGAAGCAATGATGAGGTAGAGAGATAGGGTCTGAACAAAACATTTAATATTGTTATGGTAGAATTATTTCTGATCAGGAATGATGAAGAATATTTCTTCTTTAGGTTATCTTCTATGTGCTGTGCTAACCTGTCCTAAGACTTTAAAGACAAATGTCTGTTCTTCCTCCTCTGTAAGAGTCCATTCCACTACTAAGACAGAGTCTGCCAGTGACATCAACAGTGACTGTACCTGAAGGCTGGGAGGGTGCCAGCTGTTAGGCAGGATAGGCAACTACCAAGTGCACTTTTTTTTTGCCTGTGAATGTGTGCCTCCTTTTAGGAGAGTCTTTGTGTATTTTAAGTGATAATAGTGTAAGAGAATAGATTTAAGTAATAATTTTGTCTACAAAACACTGATGCAACATAGGAATTTTGTCAACACGTCTTTATTGCTCCTGTTCCCAGAGTGGTGAAAGGTGATAGTTATTTGCTAATGCTCTGACAGAGATAGTGGGCTTTTTTGTGGAGAATCAGCTCAGACAGTGTGCTGCTAACATTCTCGGTATGCTCTTAACCCTCCTTGTTTGAGACACAATTTGTGTAACACTAGAGGCATTTTTTTTCTCATCTTACCATTATTATCCAATAGAATCATTGGACAATTGTTACTGCAGAAGACTGGAAGTATACAGTGAAACTTGGTTTCAGGCTGAAATTTAGTAAGAAACTATCTAGTGTTTGTTGGTGGAGGAAATACCCTGACTAACAAGGAGGAAGACATTGCAAGCAAATGACACTTTTTATATAGGACTAACTTCGACTGCCAAGAAAGAATGTGGCCACAACAAGAAACTTGTAGTTGTATTGATGGATAAATTTGCAAAATACTCTCATTGAGAATTAAAATAAAGGCTATCATCGGTGTGGTAAATGTAGATCAAAAATTTCATCAATCACTATCTTATTTGTAGTTTTAGCCAGTGTTTAAATTAGCATAAAGCACAGTTTGCTGTTACATTAAAACACTTAGCATGCATTAGTTTACTCCTTGGTTTGTAGAAGACATAATAGATTGCTATGCCATTTCTCTTTGTTGACATTGTAAGGAAAGAAGGATCAATTGTTGTCAAAAATACAGACAACTGTCTGTTATGTAGAACAATGGAAAAGAGCAAGATTTCAGTTCCATTGGATTGCTCATCTCTCTGCAAAGGATGTACTAACTAAAGTGCAGCATTAGGCATGAATGACCAGTCTGGGTTTGTGAGCTCCATATGTGAGCTTGGAGCCTGGCAGGAACTTAAGGCTTTGGAGAAAACTGTGCGTGCACACTTTGACTAGAGCTGGTCCAGCTCCAGTAGAACAGGCAACAAACTGAAACAGTGGAGTCCTGGAAGTAAACTGCCTCCATGTGGTCTGTTCTGTGTGTGAATGCACTGTGCTTACTTGCTGCTTTCAGTTTGGGGAATTCAGTGTAGGCAACTCAGGCTCTGTGTTTCAAAAAAGCAGCTCTGGTGCTGCAGAGTTGAGGCTGTCTTTGGTAGCAGAACAACTTCTGTGTGCATAGACTGCAATTTCAGAAGACTGCTTTGGCCTGTGATGCTTCATGCAAGACATTGAGTTCAAGTGTCTTACCTGAAAATCACAAATTTCTGTAATTGTTAGTCATAAGCATGATTTGGAACAAGAGCAGACTGAAAGGAAAATTAAGTAGTTGGTTGATCTCATCTGGTATATCTTAGTGCTAGATGTTAGCATGGTGTCTACCCGTAAGTTTTGACATTTCTGTTGATTATGACTACTTTTTCTAATCAATCAAGTTTTCTGATATGGTTTAGAGAGAAGAGGTAGTGCCATTTTACTTATCTGAAAGAACGCATAGAATTGTAACTAACGTCTGTTTCGAATTTCCCTGTACTGTTTTGCTCTTTCTCAGGCAGTACAGCTGATGTTTTACCATTTCAGTTGTATATATGTCAGTGTTGAATTTTTCCTTAGAAATACTTTTGGAGCAGAGTTTTGCTTTTCTGCATTTTTATTCCGAATGAATAAACTAATTAACTGTAACCTATGTCAATTTGTAGGACATTGAAACTCATTCATAAGAAAAACCATCAACTTAGATATGAATAATCCTTGTAATTTTGGAGTTTGGGCATTTTGCTTTGTCTTTCTCTTTGCAATTTTGCCAGTGCTAATCTAGATAATGAATCTCTCCTGGCAGATAAGTTTTTATATGGAATCTTTGGTTCCCTTCATAAAACTAAGTACTCCGAGACATTCCCTGAAAGATGGTACTCATTGCTGAGGCATACTTTGTGTTTTATAGATTAAGCTGTAAACATTAGATGAAGCAGGGATGTGAAACAAAGTTTTTACATTATTCTGTGCCCATTCTCCTGTTTGGTTACTTATCGAAAATGCTTGCGCATTGCCTTATACTCTGCAGTGCTGATCTGATCTATCAGTACTTAGATAATCTGTGGAGCTGCAGTGTAAGGCTCAGTTTCCTTTAATGCTTTTATTATTGTTGCAATAATAAAAAATTATTAAATTATTAAATAAAATTTCCTTTTTGTTTATTGTTATCCTTAGTGTAACTAAGCTTTTCTGGGGAAGAAATAGAGAGTCTATTTTTATTTCTGACATTGAATCTATTTCTTCTCTACCTGCTCTCTCTATTTCCTTAGTCTTCACCAGGGACTCTTGTCCTATTAAAAAAAAAAAATGGTAGGAAAAGTCCCAATGATTTATTTGAGATTAACTTTGATTTAGGTCTTTGTAGCTGAAAAGAAACAGTGAAATATGTCATCCAAAGCTGAAATAAGAAGGGGAATATAAAAGTTTGGTAATTATGATGACTTCTAAAATCTTTCTTGTTGAGATGTAATACATGAAAGGAAATGCAAGACACAGCATTTTAGTGTCTAGGAAGGTGATAAATTTAGTTGTGTCTGACTCTTCAAACAGTGAACTCATGCTTTGGGTATCCATATCTTATTAAACTTGATAGTTTCAAGTGGAAAAAAAATCTATTGGTAGCTATACTACTTGTGCCATGTTCTGGGTGCATCTTTATTATGTGGTAAAACAACCCCAAAATATGTTTGCTCATTAATTAAAATTCATGGTCACAAATGAATATTAGAAAATGTGAAATAATTAGATACAACATTTTTAATATATGAATTTTATTAGAACAGGAATTTGTCATAGATTTAGCAATATACAAAGAGGTAATATTTCAACATCTTTGTTGACAATTTAATTTTTTTTAAATTTATATTTTGATTTACTTATACTTTGTTTATCAGAGAAAGCAACCAGTGAGATGAACACTGCAGAGGACTGGGGCCTCATCTTGGACATCTGTGATAAAGTTGGACAGTCACGCACAGGGTAAGTGACTTTAGGAATTTCCTCCCCAAATGTTTTTAATTCTGTTATTTCAGTCTCATATACCCAGGTGAGAGGAATGAATTTTTTATTATCTTTTATAAACTTCTGCAACAGCTGAATTATCTTAAATTGATTACAAGTGAAAGGAAAATGACTGGGGTTTCTGCTAAAATATTTTGCAATCCTTCCTTTGGAGATACTGGCTGTTAAAATTAGGACTTGTGTACAGCAGCTTTTTGGCACTGTAACAGACTAAATGAATTGATATGTTTTAGCAGTATCACTGTAAACCCAGGAGGCTTCATGAGGCATTTTTCTTACAGAATCATAATTTAAGTTGGAAGTGACCTCCAGAGGTCGTTCAGTCCAACCCCTCCAGCTTCAAACAGGTCTAATTAGATCAGGTTGCTCAGGACCGTGTGGAATCTTGAATGCCTCGAAGGTCAAAGGTTCTACAACTGTGGGCAACATGTTTCAGTATTTAACTAGTTCTACTTACTAAGTAAGGAAATGAGAAAAAAAAGTCTGCAATCTGATTACAATTTCCCCTGTTCCAACTTGACTATTCCATCTTGTCCTATGACTGTGCAACTCTAAGGAAGAATCTGGCTGCATCTTCTGTATGTGCTCTGATTAATTGGTTGCTGAAAGCAGTAAGGCCCACTTTTTGTCTGCTCTTCTCAAAGCTGAAAGCACCTCTCCCACCCATCTCTCCTTGTATGTGACCCTCCCTGACCATCCTGGCACCTATCCATTGGACTTAGGGCAGCGTGTAAATAGCCTTCTTGCACTAGAGAGCCCCTAACTGGACAATGTGTTCCAGATGAAATCTTACAAGTGCAGAATGGAGGGGAAAGGTCATTTTCCTGACTTTGTTGGTTGTGCTGACCAGTAGTTTGACTCAGGATGTAGTTGGTTGTCTCTGCTGCCAAGCTGCACTGCTGACACCTCTCACCCAATAGAACATGCAGATCATTTCCTGATTTTCATGTTGTCATCTCCTGGCCTCATTTAAAATGCAATACTTCACCCTTGTTCTTGGTGAACTTCCAGGCTACCCATTTCTCCAGCCTGTCTTGGTCCCTCTGAACAGTAGCTGAGCCCTCCAGCATATTGATTGTTCAACTTGCTCTGGTCAGTAAGTTACAGAGAGCACTGTTGGTCCCAGCAGAAATCCCTGAAGGATACTGGCTGCTAGCTGGAATTTGCACTACAGGTGACAATTCTTTGAGCCTAGGAGACCAGTTTTCCACCCACCTTTATCCAGCCTGTATTTTGCCAGCTGTGTGATAAAGAGACTATAAGGCCTTCAACTGTATGTCAAAAATTTGCTAAAACAAAGGTATAAAGCATCTGCTGCCTTCCATTGTTCAGACTACCAGTGTCTTTGTGACAGAAAACAGCAAGGCTTTGTGTTTCTTCCCCTTGTTTTCCAAAGCTATTCTCTGTCATCAGGGCTTTCATAGATGTACATTTTGAATCTGTGATACTAAATTAAACGCATCTTAATATGAGCTGATAATGTTTCCATTATTAAATATTTACTGAGCTCTTTCATAGAATTTATACATGAATTTACTTTTTGAACAAGAAAAGACAAAGTGTAATTTGAGCTAGCATTTAAAAAATACAGTTTAAAGGCATAATTTCAGTGTATTTATACTGCTTTCAGTCAGTGTAGTATTAGGATTTGGAAATGTTTTAAATACACCTTCTCAAAGCATTCCTTGTAAACAATTCAGGTAAGGAACAGACTCAAGAAGAGAGTTTTGCCACTGATACTGTGAAAGGCTGCTCTGAGAGTGACTTGGATTGCCTTGTAAAACTGCCAGAAACAGTGTGAGATGCCAGACAGCAAAGTTCCACCTGGGACTTTTGTTCCAAAGGACAGGTTTGCAAGTAAGCTTATTCCTCGGGATTAATGATGGTCTCTGGAGGAGTACTTAAAAATAGCACAGCACATTGAGACTTCTCTGCTGTTGTGTATAACTGTAGTTAAGATAATAGTTGGCAAGTTGTTAATAATGTTTCATATTAGTCTTTATATGTAAAACTACATTTCTATTCCTTGAGCATGTTGATGCTGAGCTTGTAACAGTAACTGTATTATTGAATGTTTCAGTATTCTATTTATTGACTGAAAACCTTTCCACACATGAAATTTAGTCTCACAGCAACATAGTCTGAACAGTGTTCAAATGTGTGTAGCTGCAAGAGACTTCAGTACAGACAAAGCTAGAGATCTTCTGGTAATCTGCAGCTAAACTCCTGTTAGGATTTGTGAGGTTTGTTTGTGTTGGTTTTGGTCTTTTTCTTTTGTCTGTTTTGTATTTTAATATTTTTCTTAATAAAACTGTTTTATAAAAGAAAAGTGGGACTTTAAACATTGTAATATTTATCCTGCTTGTAATGGGCTGCCAGCTGACTTGTTGCTTAAATTCAGATTCTGTTAAAACTTGCTGAGAGTGAGTTTTCTTTGGTTTTGGTGGATTATGTCATAGAGTAGCAAGGTAAAGCAAGACGATGTTTCCCATTAGGAAGTTTAAATGAGATATGCTTAGCTGTTTGAAATTCTCCTGCAGTTTAAATTCCTCTGACAAGGATGCAAGGCTTCTTAACTGGGATCGGTTTTAATCTTTTAACCAATTCTGCTCCAGTACAAGCTGTTTGTTACTGTTTTTGGCAGAAGTTTAGATTACAAAATCTCTCTTTTATGGAATTATTTTGTACCCATCTGTAAGCTTCATTGCATCCTGCAGCATTCTAGATGTGGAGTGCCTTACACCTGAAGCCGCAGCAGCCTAGAAAAACACTTATTCATTAAGTAGCACTTCTGATACAGCACATTGTCTGCCAACTTGTTGGTATCCAGATTAATTGTTGGAAACCTGTTATGCTAGAAAGGTGTTGCATTTTCTCATAAGATAAATTAGTTACAGTTCCATAACATAATTGCTACTGTTAATTTTTATGTTGTAATACTTTCCATACCGAGAATTACAAGTTCTGAATATGTTATCTTGCTTTCTTAATCCAAACAACTAAACCAGATTTTTAGCAAGTTAGAGCTTCACTGAATCCCCCTCTTTGACTTCTTCCTCTGTTTTTTGTGAATTTCAAAATTAGAGTTACTAGAATTTTTATAGAAAACACAGGAAAGACAGAAGTATGTCAATATTTTAAACTATATTACTTGTTTATGAAATATTATATGACTATATTTCATATAGTCATATGAATATGACTATATTAAATACTACTCTGTGTAGTATAGAATTAACTTAATACTTTCTGAATGTTTCATGTATCAGGTTCTTAGATGATCTAAAATTTGTCTAATGATGAGACAACATATTTTTTTAATCTCTGAATTTCATTTAGTAGCTCATACAGCTCAGCAGTTGCGCATCACATTGTTTGCATCCTATTTTTTGCCAATATTAGCTCAGTTGAGCAAGCTGCCTTTTCAACATAGAAACATGATTAAAACAAATGTTTTACTCTTCGAGGTCATCCTTTCTGTCTCCTGGTTTTGTACAACATTCTTGAAAACTTGTTTATTTTAAAAACTTAAATCACACGGTGTGATCTTGAGGCTGTCCTTTGCAGGCCCAGGAGTTGGACTTCAATCATCTTTGGCGGTCCCTTACAACTGAGGATATTCTATGATTGTATATTTGACTGGCATTTTAAATCTGACTACAGGAAAGGTATAGATTTTTGCATAGTGTTGCTTTTCTGCAATGAAAATGCTTACAAAACTGAATCTGTAGTTTATCGTCTCAGAATAAAATAACATTATAAAATTCAAATGGCTCATTAAACAGAATAAAAGGAAAAATTAAAGGACAGGTATGGTATATTTTGGCAAAGAAGCCCCTGCTTCTTCAGTCTTTTCAGTGCTAGCCAGTTCCTAACTCTCATCATGTTTGCATTTTGCTTTGAGACAGTTGTACTGTTTATTTTGTGAGACATATCAGGCTACATCGAAGCTATCACAATTTCAGGTTTTTTCTAGAAAAGTTACTTAATTAAAAAAAAAGAAAAAAAAAAAGCTGGAAAAAATGAAGTCAGTGGCTGAGAGACTACGCCAAGGGCTGAGAAAATAGAAATGTTCATTGCAGCACTCTCTGTTGGGGATGGGTATTGGAAAACTGTCACTCAGAAATGGTTTGTTCATATTGCTGCTTGCCTAACTTTTTGATTCCTTAAGGATTAATCACTGCCTCAGCAAGACAGTATTCTGGTTAGCTGTTTCTTCTTTGGTTGTTTTTGTGCCTGTTCATGCAAGAGAGAACAGCAAAATAGCTTACTTGATGGTTTTCTGACGTGTCTTCCATTTTTCCCCCCTCAAATTATGCAATCTTGGTACCTTTTTACATTGCAGTGTGTGTCTAGCAGACTGACCAGGAAGATTTATGACCAACCTATTTCTGCAGGAGCAAGGAGGAAATCTGACTCCCACAGAGTTACCTTAGACTGTAAATGAACAATAAATTTGTGAACATATCTGAAATGTTTTGTGCAGAGTAGTATTTTAGATTGCAAATGCTGCTAATTGTGTCCTTGTTAAATAAAATACAATCAGATTTTTTTTTTTTCTATGTTCTAAAGATAAACCTGAGCTTCACTGTGAATATTTTCTGTATATATTGGTATATGATGCCATATGATGCCACATAAGATACATGGCTTCTATTGTATCTTGCCATACTTTCACCCTCCTTATTTGTTATTACTACTCATTGTAGTGCCTCTGAAATTCTGATCATAGAATCATTGGAGCAGAACTGTGGCCAAATATTTGTAAAGTATGATTTGGAGAGATGCCTAATCAGTAGATAGAATTCTACACTCATAGACTGCATGCTTCCTTCTCGTTTCTGCATAGTGCTTCTCATAATTTATACACTAAATTGTATGATGAATTAACTAGAAGTAAAAATAAGAATTAGAGGCCTGTCTAGAATAGGTTTTCTTACTCTGTGTGACTAAAGATTGGAAGACCTGGATTATTTTCTTTATCTGCATGCAATCAAAAGATTTCTTATTTAAAACATTTGAGTATTTAAAAACACTTAGCACTCAAGTATTGATAATTTCTGTTAAATATACGAACACACAAGTAGGTTGTACTTGAGATGTGTGGATGATCATTTGGCTTTGAGGCTTTCTTATTACTTTTAATAAGACTTTGGATTCCTTTGTAAAAAAAATCTTAGGCTAATTGTCCTGCTCCTGAACTGCTAAGCTCTTGATCTTGCAGCCTGCCTTCATAAATATTGGCTTCACAATGGGCAAGCACTATCTTGAGCTTGCAATCATATCACATTTTTAATCCTACTCATAAACTAATGGTTAAAAAAGCAGTTATTTCTAACAATTTTGGCCTGTATTCTTTCTCAATTAAAGTGAATATATGAGAAGTCTTGGGTAATAGATGAAAGGTAGTAGTTGCCTTAAAGCCTTCATCTGTAATAATTGGTATATGAAGGTATACACTGAATGATATGTACTTGTGCTGTGTGACAGCACTTTCTATAATTAGTGCCACTAAATATGAGGTGGACATTTCTGTAAAATGTAGACACTGCCAAATATAGTATAGCCAAGCAGTGGTGTAACTTATACCTGAGTTTCATTTTAGTTTTTTGGTATCAGATCCACAGAAAAATACTTTTGCTTCCAAAGACAACCACACTATAAATGTGTAAACTCCGGAAGTGTATAAAATCTCTTAGCTTAGATTTATCTTCTCTTTCCTCATTCTCTACTACCCTCTTTCAGGGTTATCTTTTCGGGGCTCTTCACCAGATAATGACTGTACACCCATAATAATTTCTACCTCAGCTTAGCTCAGCTTTCCACTACTTTATAGATGGAACAAAGTATCAGAATGTCACACAGATTTTAATATGCTAAACTTTCTGAAAGCCCCTTTCAAATTCTTTTTTGAAGTTGCTTTCCATGTTATTTCTATCTACCACAACATAGGTAAGACTTGAATTCTGTATTTAATTGTTTTGAAACTTTGATGTAGATTGTCTAACAGGTTTTTTTAGAAATTATTTGTTCATTACATGTCTTCTTTATAAATGCTATTCTGCAGATTATAAGAGACTCTGAGGAACATGGTGGTAATTCAAAATAAAAGTAGCAAAAGGGTGTTGGTAAATCAGTGTGTAAGGAAATGCCTTTTAACCAATTCTGCTCCAGTACAAGCTGTTTGTTACTCTTCTTGGCAGAAGTTTAGATTACAAAATCTCTCCTTTGTGGATTTTCTTTGCACCAGTCTCTAAGATCCATATATATCTGAAATATAGGGGAGTAGATGCATGGACTACAGAGAATTCCAGTTCTCCAATTGTAAGGGATTTCATGCATTTCTGGAGCATTTACAGTAATTGTTCTAAGTACAAGGGGTAATGTAAATTACTGAGAGGTTTTGATAATTAAGAGAGCTACAAATTCTACAGATAGAAATGGCCACAGCTGTTTATGGTGTTTAATTTACTTTTAAATGTTTTTGTTTTAAATTATAAGCTACTAGATAATTTACTCACAGTGTTCAGGAGATCTTGCTGTTAATGTGGTCAGCATTGTCATGTGTGCAATAGGAAATGTTCATTCCATTACATATTTTTAAAGCTATCTTGTGTTTTTAGGCCTAAAGACTGTCTCCGCTCTATTATGAAGAGAGTGAACCATAAAGATCCGCACGTTGCTATGCAAGCATTAACAGTAGGTTGTTTTTAATGTAGTTAATTTCCTTACTGAAAAGTTATATTGCAAAAAAAAAACAAACTCAGAGTTTTAATCTTTGTTTCATTAGCTTCTAGGAGCATGTGTATCAAACTGTGGGAAAATCTTTCATTTAGAAGTCTGTTCAAGAGATTTTGCCAGTGAAGTAAGCAATGTGTTGAATAAGGTAATGTACTGCGTTGATTTATACGTTTCACCTATAAGTGAAATCAGACAGAGCATTGGGGTAATCTGAAAGTGGAATGGAATCTACTTTTAAAGAACTGGAGAGGTGGGGGAGGGGAAGGAGAGAAGATTACTCTAAAGACTGTGGTTCTCAGAGCTTTCTGAATGCCACTTCATGTTTGGGGGAGGTGTGGCATGTTGATTTATAAATAAGCTACTATATTTTGACTTTAAATAACATCAGTAAAACACTAAATACAAATATGATGAAATGGAGATAAAACAGGATTTCTATGTAATTATATCTTACTTTATTTTGGGCCTAGCACATACTGTACTGGTACAAACACAATGCTGATGTATTATTCTCCCTTTCTAATAAAGACTGAGTGCTAAATTTGACTACAACATGAAGTATCTACATGTTTTATATTGATAGTAACATGCAATTACTTGGACTTAAGAATAAATTCCTACATTATTTAACTAGTTTCTACTGTCCATGCAGGGTCATCCAAAAGTTTGTGAAAAGCTGAAAGCCCTTATGGTGGAATGGACTGATGAATTCAAGAATGACCCACAGCTTAGTTTAATATCTGCTATGATAAAAAATCTTAAGGAGCAAGGAGTTACTTTCCCAGCTATTGGTTCACAGGTATATTAGATTTTTGTTGTTCTCAAAGTGTGTCACAAATTCTTTTTATCCTCAGCTCCGTGTTTTACAGTTTGTAGTCTTGAATTCTAGAATGTTTGACAAATGAAATGAAAACTACCTTGTCTTAATAAAACTTTTCTTTGAGGAGTGAAATGCTCTCGATTACTTTAGAATTTATGTAGCAGATGAATACAGAGCAAAATGGCGAACTTAATGCACTGTCAGTTTTTTGTTGGATTCATTTTTACATCTTTTATTTTGGCTAGGCTGCTGAACAGGCAAAAGCAAGTCCAGCTCTAGTTGCCAAAGATCCTGGTACAGTAGCCACCAAAAAGGAAGAGGAGGATTTAGCTAAAGGTGGGTGCATTTATTTGCTGATGTGATACATATTGATTTATTTAAAAGAACATTAGCCAATCTGTACGTGTTACTAATGGTTTCTTCAATAGTCAACCTACCAAAGTCTACTTTTAAAGAGATCTGTGTCTCAAGAGCATATCTGCATGAGTTTCATAATGTTTGTGTCCACCCTGCCCCTTCTTAAATATGATCCATTTTTTCTGCAAACTTGAGGTGTGTTTAATATGAGTGAAACTTCTCTGCTCAGTTAAATTTAATTGAAAATGACCCAGAAATGTGAAATTATTCAAGGAATGATAGGGAGGAAAAAACAGGAAGGGGCAAATTTTCGCTTGTTTAATCAAAAATAATTTTGTTATTTATGAATTAAAGAGGGACTTTACGGTGAAAGTGACCAAGCACTGGTACAGGTTTCCCAGGGATATCATGGTGTCTTTATTCTAGGAGATATAAAAAAGTTGTCCTTGGCAGTCAGCTATGGTGACCCTGCATGAACAGGGGATTGGACCAGATGACTTTCAGAGGTGCTTTCCAACCTCAGCAAATCTGTGTAAATCTGATTCTGTGAATCCAGGTTAAAGGCTCCTGTCTAACAGAGAATCAGTGTGCTCTGGAACAGCTGTATCTTTTTAATGTTTCAAGCAGTCTGGAAAAGTTCAACACAGTGTAAGATGTAAAGTAAGGATGTAAATATTTTACATGAGTTCAAGGTTGTAACAATAAGATAATAATAAAAATTGGATGACTTTGTGGAGTTATTCTATTTGTGCTTAAATGCTAATTATTCATCCTGTCCATGTTGGAAGCTTCAGTAAATCCATAGACAGAATTCTGCTCTCTTTTTGTTATTTACCATTAATTCTAAGAGAAAGATGAAAAGTCATTAAAATGCAACAGGAATAGAATCATACTAAAAGTTTTCACAGAATTAAATTTTCATATCAATCAACCCATTAATATGGGGAATTTTCATCTAAGTAACTCTTCTTTTGTAGCTATTGAGCTGTCACTAAAAGAACAAAGGCAACAGCAAACAACACTTTCCAGTTTGTATCCAAGCACCTCAAGCCTTTTAACAAACCACAAACACGAGGGCCGAAAGGTTCGTGCAATCTACGATTTTGAGGCTGCTGAAGATAATGAACTAACTTTTAAAGCTGGAGAACTTATAACTATCCTTGATGACAGGTAGGTTATATAGAATGCCTATTAGAATTATGTCAAACTGTAAAAATTAACTAGAAATAATTGTATCTTCTATGTAAAAGCATATCTCAAAGTACAATGAATGGAAACATATTTTTGTATTAAATACTTTATCTCCTAGATTTTTTTACAAATAAATGTATTTGCATGAAAACTCTTGTATAAAGATTTCTGCATATATACAAATTATTTTTATGTTCTAGTAATATAAAAACCTTTACTGTGCAATTCCTAGGAGAGTTCCATGTGAACATGGGATTTCGGGTGTATGGGGGCTTTATTTATTTATTTTTTTTTAATCTTTAGTGATCCAAATTGGTGGAAAGGTGAAACTCATCAGGGTATAGGATTGTTTCCATCTAATTTTGTAACAGCTGATCTTTCTGCTGAGCCTGAAATGAGTAAGTAGCATTACATTTATGTATATATGTTTAACCCTGCCGTGGCTTATGGGTGATTTACTTTCCCTTATGATGGAGTTCAGTTGCAAGTTAATGTGATAATTGAAGTAAAACTGAGGAGTCCTTGCTATGCTATCACAAACAACCATCAGACCAAGGTTGCCCAAACTGTCTTCTGCTAAAAAATGCTGCTGTCTGCTGCTGCCTTTGTCAGCAGCTTCTTTGGGGCTCATGGAATCACTCCATTGACACCTAGATAAACGTGGGCAACAGCAACTTTTTTCCAAATTGCCTTTGTCCAGTTGCAATGGTGCATATCTAATTGGGATGAAACTGAAGGCCCCACGGCAGATAGGACTTGGAGACAGATTACCAGAGTTCAAATAGTTCAGGAAACCTACATACTGTAGGTATGTACATGTGCATAGTGGACAGAGGGATTTTTTGCATGCGGCTTATTTATTTGTATCTATATCCATCCAATCTACTTAAATATTCAATAAAAATATTAAATATTAGACAAGACTTCAAGATTCTAGAGCTGATTACTGTAAATATCATGGGTTTACAGGATTAATCTTCTGTGGTCTCAATTTGAGGGTGCAAGAAGTATGAACAGGTCAGCAGGATCATATGCTGTAGCAGTCATTTGTGATATGTTAAGACTATCTAATAAGAGTTTATGATAAGAGTTGTATTTGGCTTTTTTTTGCTAAATATAGAGCATTTTGTGCTATGAGTGAATGAGATGCTTTGCATATAGGATTTGGTGAAGAAGGAATAGAGAAACTTGAGACCTTTTCATTGTGTACTTTGCTCTGGATAAAAGAAGGCTGTTTGTCATAGATGATTTTACCAGTTTTATTTTAAACTTGGCATGCCAGCCCTATTGCTTCCAATCCCTCTTTCCAAGTCTTTTTAATCGTGATGACTTTTTAACATGTATGTTATGTGCAGAGAGACTGTGATAAAGCCATTTACTTGCTAAAACATGTTTCTGCTGTGCTTGTGTGCACTGATCTAATTTTTTTATAATGTGATTTACAGGTAGGAAAATTATTTGGTTCTGTGGCTTTCAAATGTCAATAAAATACCAATTTTTAAAATTTTCACAGTAGAGGTTTCAAATGCAAGGAGCACAGGCAATATACTAGTTATATAATATTTATGTAATTGTTTATTTTTTCTGTTATAAAATTAAATCTGGCTCTTTATCTTACAGTGAAAGCTGAGAAGAAAACAGTGCAGTTCAGTGATGAAGTTCAAGTAGAGACAATAGAACCTGAGCCAGAACCAGTTTATATTGATGAAGTAAGCATGGTAAAAATACTGATTGGTCTAAATGCACTGCTGCGACATTTAAATGTGTGATGTTTAACCCTTTCATCTTGTACTTCAAAAATATGACAAAAAGAGAATGGAAGTAGAGGTTTCTTTAAAGTAATTTAAAAAATCTGGAGTATTCTCTTTTCTTTAAGAGTCTTGAAGTTCTTAGGAATTTCAAGAAACTGAATTTGGAACTTCATTCCATTTAGGGCCTTGCTGGGAGTTGTACATCTGTTTACCTCCAAGCTAGAATCTTAGTGTTGAGTGGCACATCTACTTTCAAATTTTGCTTAAAGTACTTCAGGGTACCATAGAGATACCCATCTTGACTGGTCACTTAGATTTATTTCCAGTATAACCACCACTGTCTACCCTCAGACTAAAAGATCTCTTTCTGTCCCTGAGAAGTCTGAAATTCTGTTCCTCTGTAAGTAATATTTACAATCTCACCATAGTGATCCTGTAGGGTTTCCAGGAACATTCAGTCCAGGAAGTTTTTCCCCTGCCTTTTTTTTTTTTTTTTTTTTTTTTTCCTTCAGCTTGGGTTCTGTTATTGTTTTTTGAAATGAGAAATCAGTTACTGCCTTCTTTAAGTCCTATTTAAGTCCCACCCCAAAAACTCTTCTTCCCAAGAGATACTAGTTTGTAACCTGCTGAAACAGATTATCTGAGGCCTGCCTTGAGGTGCCTTCCAGCTTTTGTTTTCTGTAAATCTATTGTTGATTTTTGGTTTAGTGTCTTCTCTTGCTTTTAAGTTTGCCACAGTATATTTTTAAAGGAAGTAAACGCACCTTTCTGTGGTTTAACGAGGACAAAACATGGTTTTATTTTCTACTTTCATACAACCTATATAACTCAATGTGAAAAAGTCTATTTATTTGATAGTGCTAAGCTAATAAATGATTAAAATAATTTATGTATAATATTTTTGGTACTTTACCCAAAATAGTTCACTCCAAGGCATATTTTTCAAAGACTTTATGCCTGTTTGTTTTCTAGCCTTTGATGTTTTTATTATAAAAGGATTGCACTTAAACTCCTTGCTTAAGCTTGTGATTTTCTGAAGTAAATCCTGAAATGCCTCCAAACATCATCTTAAAACAACACTTCCATATACATTGATAATTACATGGTTCATGTACTGAATAGGCTTCATGCACTTAAAATTGCTTTTCAGTTTTTGAATTTGAAGTACTCTCTCCATGTATTCTGTCAAAACATTTCCACTAATCCCACTAGGTGGTGGTATTGCATGCGTAATTACTAGGCTGGAAAAATAGGAACTGTTCAGAAAATAACACATGTTTAGAAGGAGTTTTAGGAATGATGGAGTATTCTGCACCTTCCACTTGTTACCACTATTTTTTCTCATCTGGCTTTTCCTTGTTCAAGCATCTTCCTTCCTGTAAAGTAGCATGTATAATTTGTATTTTCTTAAAGTTACTCTAGTTGAGTCTCAAGTGCCAAGAGATCAAAATGGCTGTTATGAACAACTGCTTTAGTTTACCATCCTGAAAGAGCAAATTCCCTTGCTGCCATATTTGCCCTAATTATGCAATTTGTATTCTAGGATAAAATGGACCAACTCTTGCAGATGTTGCAAAGTGCTGATCCATCTGATGACCAGCCAGACCTCCCAGAATTGCTTCATCTTGAGGGTAACAAAAAGAATGAAATTTTCATTGTTGTTTTCCTCACTGGTAGTTTTCTGTATCAATGCAAATTGAAACTAAGCTGAGACTACTTCAGCTTCATGAGCATGCGAGAAGCATGCCTGAGAAAAGTGCCTGAGCCATAATTATCTTCTCACTTCTTGTTTGCCACATCTATGAGACCACAGTGCGAAATGTTAACTTAAAAAAGGACTACTTTTCTCTAAAGAAAACTTTCCTATATTATTTTCCTTTTCAAGACACATAAATACTTAATTCAGTCATATTCATCCATTATTTTATTTCTTTTGTAGAGTAGCACAGCATGAGTGGTGAAAGGAGTATCAGGAAGATTCCATGAGAGGAGGAGGAGGCAGAAGTACTACAAATGTTTAGAATAGACCTGTGGGTGTCCCACATGCTTAACACTTGCATGTGTACTTCTGGAGGTGTTGCACATTAACAAATACCTCATAGAGTGCTACAGATTGTCCTGCTCTTTTAGAGTCAAATTGTTCAGACTACCTCTTCATAGAGGCAATATAAGATCATTTTACCTAGGTTGCTAAATGGCCTAAAATATTTGGAGTGGAATTTGGAAAAGGCAGAAAGGAAACTTCCTGATTATGACACAGAACATAGGCTTAAACTGACAATTCAGATGATGCCAAACTTTGTTAAGAAAATTGGCAGTTTCTGCATCTATCTAGAATTTAATAATTAAAAAATGCATAGGTTTGTAAACTTTTAGATACCTCCCATCTTTCCACACCCATCTGGTTCACCATGTCTGTAAATGAATCCCATTTTAGGAATTCACATCAGTGACATGTCTGTACATATTCTATTTCCCCTGAAACTAAAGTGGTAAAAAGAAACATGACTGCTTTTATTCTTTCAAGTCCCAAATATAGCTATAGAGGCTTTTGTCTAAGAAGCAGATTGCCTGTATCTGATCTAGGACAGAGGCAGAGAAATTAAAAGTATGCTTGTCAACCAGCCTACAGAGATGGCTTACTTAAGAGTTCCTTCAAAATGCATTGTGAGATCATTAAAGCAATGCAAAATTTGCATTTGAACCATGTGACTGCTCCTAGAATCTGAAAGTAGTAGTGTGGTCAGATGATTACTCCTCAGCTATCTGCAGCAGCACTTACCAAACATATGGCTACATATAATTCTACAATGCTAATTCAAGGTTACTTGCTCTACACTTAACTAGGCTTTGGTGAACTGTTTTTGGCATACATTCTGAAAATTTTCTATAGATGCTTTTTGAGTCCTTGGTTCCTACCAGTGGTGGCAGATGCTGATCAACATTTAACAGAAAAACCACTTCATTTTCTTCTGCCATCCACATGTCCAGTCATAAATGTCTTTGAGTTGGAGAGCTCATCCTGACATGTTCAGGAGCCCAGGGCTTGTGGTTGGCAGCAGAGCACTCATCATGTTAACAGACGTGTGAACAATCCTTGTCATGCCCTTTGCCACACTTCATGACTTCATGCTATACATGAAAGTAGGCAGAGCTTGGACAGGTTTTACTTTTCCCAGCATTTCTGCCAATGTATTACTGACCCCAGGTTCGAAGAAGCAGATGGGTACCTCTCATACCTCTTTCACCTGGAATTGCCTTCAAGAAACTCAATAATGATGTCCTTTCACTCATCATGGCTCAGACATTTTCAGAACCTTCTGCATTTCTAATATGCAGAATTTCCCTTTCAGCTTCCACGTCTGTTTATTTTACATTTGACAAACTCTGCCTTTCTGCTAATTAGCCATGGTTTGCTTGGCAGTTAGGTGAGCTCCATCTCCTTGTGGTGAAAGAAGGCATGGGGTGCATTTTTGTTTATTTTAATGCTTTTTCATTCTGATTCTGGTAAGCTTTTGTGTTGGTTTTGCACATGTCAGTTTGAAAAACCCCCTTCCACCAGTTAGAATTCTAGTGAGACTAATGTGCTATTAGTGTCTTTGATGTGCAGATGATTGAATCATTGCAACAGTTTCCTCCTTCATTTTTTTCATAGTTTTTGTAGTAAAGTTAGATGAGCATATGATCTAGGTTGCAGTGGCAAATCATCTTCCTTGAAGAAGAGATCACCTTTTGATTTACTTGAACGTTTTTATGCAAAATAGTTTCAGTTTTATACTTCCTGGATGTTAAATGTGGCATTTTTTCACTTAATTTTAAAATATACTTTTTAAATTGTACCATACTGCAAACTTTAGCTGAGTCTCATTGCTAAATTGTTCATGATGTTACCTGTGTTATTAACAATTTTTTGACATACAGATTATAGTAATGAACTAAAAAAAATGTTGGGCTAGCATCTGTTTCTATCTATTTTTTTAATTGCTTTCTGACCTTGCAGTATGGAAATGTTTAATACTCTGATATATTTTAATGTCTTTCTATTCTAGCGATGTGCCACCAGATGGGACCTCTCATAGACGAAAAATTGGAGGATATAGACAGGTAAAAAGAAATGTCACGTGCTTTGACTGAAATTAAAATTCATTCTTAGAAATACCAGAGTTGTTACTTGATAATATCTTAATTTATGTGGCAAAGAAAATATTTGTATTTATTTGTAGTTTCTCTGAGAAGAAGTCTGAAGATTTTTTTCCCATATACATAATAATCTATAGTGTTGTACCATTTGACTGTCTGGCACTTGTCAGGCATCACTTCACAGTAAGAAATTGTTATTTAACACACCTCATGAAATTACTCTGTGTTGTCTGTCCTCTACTAAAGTTATCTAAATTGTAGAATAAACTGTAAAATATATTTTCTAGGAAACATTCAGAACTTTCAGAACTCAATGTTAAAGCAATGGAGGCTCTTTCTTTGTATAACAAATTGATGAATGAGGACCCAATGTATTCCATGTATGCGAAACTACAAAACCAGCAGTATTACATGCAGTCATCTGGTGTTTCTGGCTCTCAGGTATGGATGTAACCTTTAATAGCCATTGACCTTATCAAATTCACACTGACTGAGCAGTGTTTTCTCTTGGTTTTTTGCGAAAAAATAAAAATGTTTGTTTTCAGCTACAAGCTTTGGATGCTCTCCTTTTGTGGGTTCTAATGCTTTTTGTGTTTTTCTGTTCAGTTCCTTTTGATCAAGGAAAAAGCCCATCCTGGGCTTTAAGTTGCATAAAATTAAAAAATAAAACTGGTGTGGCTTTGCATAGTGGGTCAAAGAAAATAAACAACCAAAGGAATACAATTTCTCTCCATCTACTTATAGATAATTCAACATGAAACTGATGCCAAGAAAGAATTACCATTTTTAACTTATGTAATTTAAATGCTAAATGCTGTTCACTGATATTAAGAAAAAAAAGAAACTAAAATATCTGAGAGGATGTTTTTAAGTTCTGAAGTCAGATATTAAATAGATTTTTTTCTTGTATTTTATTTCTAATATTGTTTTATTTAACTTCCTAGGTTTATCCAGGGCAAACTCAAGGTAATGCATACTTGGTGGCAGGGAGTGCACAGATGGGCCACATTCAAGGTTACAATCTTCCTTCAGAACAGCTCCCTTCTCTCAGCCAAGGCACAGTTACTCCATCTGCCAGCTCAGTAATTCCTGGTCAGCCTGCACAGACGTCTTACACAAAGTAATTTTAAATACTTTTCTATTCAAGTTTAAATCAGTTTTAAACAGAGACTCTTTTGAAAATTACGGAAGTATAATTATAAACACAACTGAAAGATACTTTAGTGTAATTATTTCCAGAGTGCTTTTTATTGGTGTCATGTATTTGGTAAAAATTCCTGACAAACTTCTTAAGTTTTTAATTTTTAAAAAAATTTATCTAGTTTTTAATTTTCTGTATATGAAATATGTAATTTATATAGCTCTATACTTTTTTATATATAACATCGAGAAAATTATCCAGACATGATTTAGAAGCAGTGGTAACTTTTAATATACTTTTAATGAAGAAGATTATCTGCTGCTCTGGCTGTCTTTGCATAATTTCTGAGAGTGTATATTCTACTGTTCCTTTGTCAAATATCTTACCACAGAAGAATGGGGAGAATTCTGTTCATTTTGGGAAAGAAGTGAATGGTCAATGAATACTTACTAAAGCTTATAAAGCTTGCCCAAATAAAGAAGCTAAAAGAGGCTTTCTACATTGTGTAGATGGCCAAAGACACTAAGTTGTGGTTAAGTTACCTATATTGTGAAAAAGTTTGTGGGTTTTTGTTAGTTGGTTTTTGTTTGTTTGGGTTTTTTGGTTTTGTTTACTCTCTGTGGAGAGTAATTTTATTCTAACAAGTTGGGAGAGACATCCATCTTGAGTCATTAATGTGTTTGTTAGTCTTTGTCCTCAAAGGTACTTAGTTGGGATAGTAAAGCATATATTGATAAAATTACTTTCTGCATATTCATCTGACTTGTTTTGCTATTTAAAACAGTTTGCTGGGTTTTGTTTTTTTCACTAACAGAATGGAAGATAGATGGTATTCCATGTTGCACCTTAAAATAAAACAAGTACAGATTCATGGTCTAATTTTAAATCCATGGGGAGTGTCTATTGTTTGTTTAAATCTGAGGAGTGTGTTTGAGCTTTAATGAGAATACTCATTGGCTACAGTTTTAAATATACAATGTGTACAAAGTTAGAAATTTTTGTGTGTATAACTGAAGAAGCAATAAAGTTTTCCTTTTCTGTTAGTAAATTGTTTGTTAATTCTACTTTAAATATTTTTGCTCTCTTTTTTGTTGTTTTTTTTTTTCCTCTTTTCAGCACTATGGTTGGTTCTGTTGCTGGAAGTACCTACTCTAACCAGCCTTCAGTGTATAGTCCACCTCCTGGTACTGTTGATGTTGCTGCTTATCAGAATGCTGGAACTAATATGTCCCAGGTGCCAAACTATAACTTAGCGCCTACAGCTCTGCCACAGACAGCAGGCAGTCAGCAAGCACCTCCACAACAACCACAGCCTCCACCACCTCAACAACCACAGCATAGTTACTCACAGAAGGCTCTGCTATAGGATCCAGGACTTCTGATTCCTAATCTTCTTTAACCTCTGCTAAAGGCGGTTGGCGATTCTATGAGTTTCTTCATTTGATCTCTTAAACTTTGTTTATCCTCAGCTTAATAAGAATCTCTCTTGGTGAACAAGTTCAATTTGCACTGACTTTTTAGGAATTTTTTTTTTTGCAGAGGAACTGATATATTTAGGAAATTTAATTCCTTTTAAAATGCCTAAAAGTTGGTACAAGATTATTTATGTATGGTTAAATTGGCTAGTTTGGGAAAACTCAACCATTGCAAACTCTTGTGGCATATATGTTATGTACATATAGTGTGTGATTGCAGTAGTGCCCATTTCGTATAACTATGGTGGTCATGTGAATATATTTAACACTATGTTTAAAAATAATTTGCTTTACTATTTTATTTTAATCATGAACTGACAACCATATTTCATAGTTTTGTCTAGTTTTAAGACAGATGCAATGTCTTTTTCCAGTGCAGGAAAAACAGTTATTCTGCATATCATGGTTACAATTACAAGCTAAGGTCTATGTATGAATTTACAAACTTAGATAAGTTTCACTACTTCTTGAATTGAACACAAGTGTATCATGACTATTAGATAACTTATCTACCAAAGTAAACTTGTTAACTGGTAAATGATTTGGGGGGATAACAGCAAATTATGATTCTGCTTTGGATATAATTACTAACTTAAAACTACTATTCAGAGGCTGCTAAACATATCATGGGACCATGAAACAGATCAGGATCTTGCATTTCATCATGAGAAGCATGTAATTTATTTTTCCAAGGTTTGGTTTGTTTTTTTTTTTAATGAGAACCGGAACTGTATTCTGTGTGTGTTGATAAAGATTACACCAAAGAAAGACAGAGGAATTGATTTGAAAGAGGAACAATGGAGTTCTAAACTGGAATACACAACATGAATTACACTATTTTATTCAAGTCTTCTTAATTAGAACATGGAGAATTATGACATGTAAATCACTTTGCTGAACAAACCTTCAGGGCTTTGTTTTATCTCTTGTGGCCTTGCTTAGCAATTAGTTCTGTTTACTGTTCTAACACAAACACTTCTGCCTTAAATGTCTGTTTCAATTTCCAGTTGTACCATTTGAGTTTTTAGCCTTTCTAGAGTTTGAATAGTTTATGAGGCATCTCATCTAAATCCTCGTTTAGGTTACTTTAAATTCTCTTCTGCAAGGACATGCATTATCTTGTTTTAAACCCTTGTGTTCCTCAGGAACTTAGCCACATGGCTTTGTAAAGCATGATATTTTCTTTCTGTGGATGAGGTGCTGCAAAAGAAACATGGTAATGGAAGGCAGCATTTCAGGTGTGCTTGAGCAGAGTTTCTTGTACAAAGAGTGTTGTTACTTTGTGTTTGTATTCCATCCAGTAACCCGTCCTGGTTTCGTCTTTTCCAGCTGCTCTAATTCCACTAGAGCAATACTGGATGGCTTCAACATCAGATCTGTTTTTAGTCCTGTGTATGTCAGAAGTTGTTTGTTTTATGTACTATATTTTAGTGTGATGCTTCTGGAATTAAATGTCACAATTGTACATTACACTATAAAATGAGCTCTGTTATTCCATATACTCCTGCATCTGTTCACAGTTACCTAACATGCCTTTGTTTCACTATTTTAATGGACATCAGTGTTTTGCCAGATACTTTCAGAGACTGCTTTGCATAGCCTCTGACTGGGATGGTTACAAAACGTGCCCATGGTTGATCTATTCCAGTTGGGGATGTTCTAGCCAGCTGGTTGATCTAATGCTAGGATTATCATGTATTTGTTTTCCCTAAATTTTTTAAGCATCCTTGCAAACTGTCATTAATTATTTCAGTGCTTGGTGTCATCACAAAAGACTGTGGAATTTGAAAGGAAATACTAAAGAAAAAAAAATCCAACATACTGTGTCATGCATGGATGACTTTTTATGGATTGAAGAAGTGATGTCTTTAGAAAGGACTTGTAGTGTAATTTAATTAGTGTTTTCTGTATGCATTAGGTATTTTATTCCAAAACCAGATATTCAATGTGTATAGAAATATATAATTTATACACGAAAGTGAAAACAATTTTTTATTCCATTGTTCTTAGTCCCTGATTCAAGGAGAAGTTTGAAGCATGAAGATAGTCTTTTTGATATTAACTATTATATTCTTAGGTTTTCACATGTTGTGTCACATGTTCCCTAATGGGGCACATGGAACTTCTGTACAGACATGACCCAGAAAAAAATACATTTTTTTAGTAATTTGTCATTGTTTTTAAAATTTTAGAAGCTTTTCCTTGATATACAGAAATGCTGGATCCTGGTTTCTTATTTGAACAGTGAAACCTTATGTGTATCACAGTTTGTCTGCTCTCCAACTTGCTTATTTTGGCCATTCATCAATTTTTATGAAAATTAAAATCACCTTTCATGTTCATCATGAAAATTCATGCTAAAATTCAGTGCCCCTTTAAATTCAATATAATGAAAGCTGTGAAAAAAAAAAAGATGGACGCTTTCTATTTTTCTTCATAGTTTTGTTGAAGTCACTGCTCTAAGGTATCTCCTGTAGCAGGCTGGGAATTTTAGCTGCCTTTGAAACAGAGTTCATTGTCTACAACTGGTGGAGTAGGTCACTATAATTTTAAGTTCTGAGTCTTAGGTTTCTGTTGGAACCTACATTTTCCATTTCACATGCAATTTTCAGATTAAATTGAATTTGGAGCTGTATTACTTCATGTTGATTTTTCTTATCAGAAAATGTCTTCCTGCTTGGTTGTGCCCTGTGTGCTCGATACTCTGAAGTGATGCCTTCTCCTATTGTGCTAGATGCTGTCATTGCATGAATTCCTGCAGTCATCCTCTCATACTCTTCTGACAGCTTGGAAATGATACTTCAGTTCACCTCCTCTCTGCTGGTTTGTTATCATGAACCTGGAGATGCCATTGCTGGTGCTTCTCTGCCATGATTTATTCTCAGATTCCTTGTTTATGCATTGTTTTGACCAAGTTCACTTAAGTTCTACCTTATTATGGTGTTGAATACTGAAATGTTAGTGAGCAGTGGAAAGTACACGTACAGCTACTGTGTGGAAAAGCTTTTTAGCAATTAAATAAAGTGTCAGAATGTAAACTATTTGAAAGTTAGGAATCATTGGAAATGTTATTCATGTTCCAATAGAAGACCTGATTTTTGAATGTCTTGTTTTTTTACATGTAAATTGTCAATTTAAGGCTAAAACATGTTCAAGATATTTTGCATAACTCTTTTTTACTTAACCCTTTCATTAAGGAATACAAAAATTCCAATTAACTTTAGAAGGGGTAGTTCAGTGGCTGGGTTAGCATGAACTGGAGCAAACTCTGGAAAGTGCCTTCTGTGCATTTCACTTCTGTGAGCAAAATTTTTTTAGCCATGTTTATCATCTCAATTTATGTGGGCATAACAAAGGTGTCAAGATTTACTGTAAAACCTCCCAGGAAAAATCCTGGGGTACTGTGTTAAAATTTTCTGTACTGACATCATGGCAGTGTGTTCCAGAGTGTGCAGCTGCAGGAACAGTCACAATGTTTTTGCCCACCTCTGTTTAGTAACTGGTGCTGTGTAGATGTGTCTGTAATGTCATTTGCCAAGGCACATGGAGACAGCAGTAAAAAGGAGCAAAATATAAGAATTCCTGCGTGCTTCTCAACAGATGTGGAGCAGCATATTGCCCTCATGGTACAGTTACTGTTCATGATTTTGAGGCAGGGGGAACTGAAATAAATTTGAACTTCAGAAAATTCTGCCAGATTGCAAATGGTTAGATTTAACAGAGATAGATTTGCTTTTAATACCATGTACATATTTTGCTGATCAAATCTAGGCTGCTACTATAGTTCTCTAATTTCCTCTAGATGGCAGGAACATCAGATTTAGACTGGAGAACTGCTTAATACCTCATCCTCCAATTTTTTTAGTATTTTCTCTAATATCACTTTATTTTTCACTCATATTTCAAAGATATCTGTGCAGTCTTTATGTACAAAGGTCTTACTGTATTCCTTCTCTGCTGGGGTTCACAGAATGAAAAAAGACATCTCTAGTTAGAGCAGCTACACTGGCACTTTGAATTACATGTACAACTGCACCCTCCTTTGGAGAACCTGTATCTGTTTTGAAGAACAAGGGAGCATAATTTTTCCAGTTCAAAACTGGAAGAGATATTTTTAAAGAAAAAGGTAGAATGAAAGTTACAAAAACCTCCATTGCCAGCAGCAGGCAGAATCACTTTTTACTCTTATTCAATCTTAGTAAAGCTGATCAACTCCACACTACAGGTATTCCTTTCTCATTTTCAGCTGCAGTGAAGAATATTGACCTTCATGCATACACTGTCCAACACCACAGGAAAACATGGAGAAGGCCTTGACATTTGAACTTTTTGCTTCAATATGTAAAAAACACTATGTGCATTTTTGAAGCCTCGTTTCTTAAATTAGGATGGGTGTGTTTAAAAACATTCCATTTGCTACTATGTAAATTGCAGATCAAAAGTTCCCTTTTCATGCTGCTACCTTGGCAAAAAGGTGGTAGGAGATTTTGTTCTATCCTGCATGTTCTTCTGGAATTCAAATAATTTTTGTCTTTGTCATGAAAAAGAAAAACCTGCTGCAGTCTGCTTTGGTTTTAATAAAGTGTACACAGTAGCAAAGTGCATTTTTGTTTGGCTTTGTTTTGATGCTCCCTTTGATGTTGGCATATGTATATATTTAGATATACTGCACTGTTGTACAAGAATTGTTTTAGTAAATAACACTATTTGTAAAAACTGTTGTTTTTGGTATGAATGCAAAATATTAAAGTTGGAGTATTTAGTTCATTATGTGGCAAAGTCAATTTATAAATTTTATGTAAGAATAATATGAAAAGGACTTCTTTTGATGGAAGGATAGAGATACAATAAGCAAGGTCAGTTGGAAGTATTTAAATTTTCTGGTTTCAGATGGGGTGGAGGTGGGATTTTTGATTGTTCACAAGTGTAGGAGGAGGTTGAGGAGGATTTGTGGGGTTTTTGTTCTTGATTGATGTTTACACATAAATTACATTATCTTTTAAAACAATCTGTCATTGATTTCCTTCAGGTAACCTAAATATTCCATTGTAGATATTATTTCAAGTATGCTGCATGTCCTCTATCTTTTGGTAAATTCAGCATGATTATTTTAAAGGGATTTTAAAGAACAAATGGAAACAACTGTGTCTGTACAGTCTAATGTATATATTTGGTTACAGATGAATAAGCAGATTCTGTGGTAGCTTGACAGTTAATTCCTTTTTTGGTGGCAGCAACACAAAGTAGTGTAGAACCTGGTGTTTTGATCAACCTGAAATGTCTTGAAGATCAGGCTAAAACCTGGTTTATGAATCTTAAAATGTGGTCAGAATTGAAGCTGAATAGATTTGACAGCTGTATGCTGTGTTCTTAGAACAATGATAAGCATAAATTTCTTGCTTAAACCAATGTAGACACCATGGGACTTTGGGAGCAGTGGGCAGCAGTATCAGTTTGACATGTTCTTTGGGTCTCTTCCTAAAAATGTGGGCCAAACCCTTTAGGACAAGAGGTTATGTGGATTGTGGGTTAGTTCAGTAGGATAACTTTTGTCTTTCAAGAGAATAGTTATTCATTTGACAGAATTAAAAGTCCTGCAGATTGTGTGGAAATGAAACTTGTTCTGTTTTGGAACAGGGAGGGGCAATTAATGTTAAGTTTGCTTTACTGCCTGTCTCTTTTAGATAGAAAGCATTTCTGTTGAGATGATTCTGTGATGAAAATAGATTCTGAGAATTTGTTTCATAGTATTTAAAGTTTATTGTAAAATCTGTTGCCATAAACCTGGGTAAGAGGTAATATAAGCATCAGTCATATTTAAGGAGCTGGAACCAGCTCTTGAACTTTTGAAGAGCTGGTTCATATATAATCTCTCTTCATAGCAGTCACTTCATATCACATTTGTGAAGCTGGAGACCTTAATGAATTGTCTTATTACTGTAGCTAGTTTTTGAAATCTTATTCGACTCTGTTGTTGTAGGATAAAGATTTTTCTCTCTCATAATATTTGTACATTTAAATTTCTGGATTACTTTAAGTCAAGTCTGGTTTTGTTCATACTGATTGTGATCTATGTTTTAAGTGAGAAATGTGAATTAAGCCATTTTGAGGGAACCTGTGGGAGAACCTTAATCCATTGATTAAGGCTGATTTTACTTTTTAAAATTCCCATCAACCCTGGGAGTGTGCATGGGCAACACGCAGTAATGCTGATAATCATATAGGGCTAAAAAAGGCAAATGTGTATTTTGAGTTAAAGGTTTACAGCATTTTTAGCATACAATCTTCTGATACATAAGGAATGGGGTGCTTGTAGCATCTAATATTTTGCTTTGACTTTGCTTTTAACCCTGTTAAGCATGGGTTTTGAGTCCTTATGCATGCACTTTTGATTGCTAGCAAACAGTGCAGCTCCCCTCCCCTCCCATGTTCCCAGGCTTGGAACATCCTCTGCCTTAGCAGCTGTGCTCCAGACCCTCGTAGAGGAGCAGAACCCAGCAGGAACATGGGGAGTGCTTGGCAGAGCCTGTCGTCACTGGGACACTGCTCAGCAGCACAAACTCTGACTGGTCAGTGTCTCTGTTGACCACTTTCTGGCTGCAGGAAGCACACATATCAAGGAATGGAACCCTTCAATATATACATACCTGGACCACTCACAGTTTTGAAGCTTGATTTACTAATGAGGGTCTGACTGATACGGAAATCACACTGGAATCTATTTCTAGCCAGTTGTGATGGCTCACCCCTGCTGACTCATGCATCCTCAGGTAGTTGTGGATTATGCAGATGTGTTTTATTTCTATATGTCAGACTGTCCCAATTTACTGTGCTTCTTAAAGGAGTGTGAACATTTAGTTCCCTTGGTTTTAATGGCTTTTATAGTTGTGAAAATTTCCCCAAATGAGTCTTTCTCTGTGCCTTGTGAAATACTGTCATAGCTGATGCTGAAGAATGGTTAGACAAATCCTTCAGCAAAAATCATATGGCCTGATGATTTATAGGTAATACAATGATTTTAATGGAAATATGTATGTTTACATAAGAACAAATGGAAGTCAGTGAATGGCAGAGAAGTCATGGTTCTCTGAACCTGAGTTTGAAACCTGAGTCAGGACCAAGCATTTCACTGAAATGTGTTATTGAGACTTTCAAACAAGTTGGTTGGGTTTTATTTTAAGAGAAATCATGGGTGGTGGCTAAAAAACTCTTGTTAGGAGTGTGTTTGTTTAGAGAACTCTCTTTCCTCCTGGTGGGGTGAGACAAAACAATTAGTGAAGAATTTTTTCTTTGTTCAAGTCCACAATCTACTTTTTAGCCAGTTTCTTGCAGCTTCTCTGGAGTCATGATTAAATTATCTGATTGTGTGGCTAATGACATTCCACTATATCCACTGGGTACAGCATTAGTAATTTTTAAAGCTCTTCCTGTTCACTTAAGTATAAAGTAGGTGATTTTAATGTTTATTTAGTTTATTTTAGTAAACTTGTTCTTTCAAAACAGACCTACTTTCTACTCTTGAGCACTACTTATCTTCCAGATAATCAAAGCCTTCTGTAAATGTTAGCTGTTCCTTCCAAAGTTTCAGAGTCCCACTGATTACTTCGGGGGCAGCTATGTGTCCTAGTTGCTCAGACCAGTTCCTAATTGCCTCTTTCAAGAACTAGACTCCTCGAATTTGTCCATCCATGAGGTTCAATTTGACACTAGATTTGATCCTAAGCTTTCTTCATTCAAGACAGACAGTAGGTAGCATGAAACAATTTTTTATATTTGTGAACAGCACTGAGTTGAGCAGGATTCAGTGGGATCCTGTCCTGCAGCAGCAATGCAGAAAGTCCAAATCCCAGCTCTCCTCTATATATACTCAATCAGTTTCATGTAGTATTATATTTCCTATCTCCTTTCATATGCTTTCTCATACTTGATCCTTACAGCAAGCACGCCCAGAAATACTAATGGTTAATCATAAATCTAATTAATTTCATATATGCACATAAGATGCAATCCCTCTTTCCCTCTTTCCCCTTTTTCCCTCTTTCCCCTTTTTCCCTCTTTCCCCTTTTTCCCTCTTTCCCCTTTTTCCCTGTTTCCCCTTTTTCCCTGTTTCCCTTGTTTCCCCTGTTTCCCCTGTTTCCCCTGTTTCCCCTTTTTCCCCTTTTTCCCCTTTTTCCCCTTTCCCCCCTTTTTCCCCTTTTCCCCCTTTTTTCCCCTTTTTCCCCTTTTCCCCTTTCCCTCTTTCCCTCCTGATATTTCTAGTCTGCAGACTGTCCTTCCCCATAATGCAGGTACCTTATGGAGCCTTTTACCTTGTTTTCTGAAATGCAGACAAGTCCTGATCTCTAAACTCTGAAGTACTCTGTCCCTCATCACTGGTTCAGTCACACAGTTGCTGTAACTGAGCTTTGTATTTTTCATGTTTCTGCAAATTCCCTTTGGCGTCTCAGGTATTCTTTACACAGCACCTTGCCATTAACTTGGGATCATTGCTTTCTTATTCACTTTACTTTCTCTTCATCAGTGGTGCAGTTTCACCAAGGCAATTGGCCAGATTTCAACACAGGAAAGGAGCTCCTCTGTTGTTGGGGAACAAAGTTTGGTTCCAAGTTGTTTAGTGATACTTACTGATAGTTCCATCCTACTTGCTAATTTTATTCATTGCAGGATTTAGAAACAAAAATACTGTAGTATGTGTGGCAAGTCCATCAAAAAATTTTTATGAGTAGTTTGACATACACTGCGTGTTCCTTTTAAGATTAACACAATCATAGGATGGTCTGTGTTGGAAGGGGCCTTAAAGATTATCTAGTTCCAAACCCCTGTCATGGACAGGGACACCTTCCACTTCATAAGAACCACATTCAGCCTGGCCTTGAACATTTTCAGGGATGGGGCATCCACAACTTCCCTGGACAACCTGTTCTTAACTGTTGTTAAGAACTGTTGTTATTACATTGCAATAAAGCTTCACATGTATGTAGCAGTCAGGTGAAAACAGCATTGACCTCCTACATGTTCAATTTTATTTTTATAATGTTCTACTGCTGTATTAAGGAATATGATCTCCTGCCAGACCAGTTTTTATCAGCAACCTTACTGCGTGTTCCACAACAGTAAATCCTGTAGGCTTAAAAATATTTCCTATCAACAAAGTCAGAAAAAAATCTCCCTTTCATGATTCCCTCTTAAACTCTGGGATCTTTCAGGATGGCTGTAGCATTGTCTACATATTCACAGAATACTTAAGCCTGCCTTGTACACAGAGTTTACTAGAATATCAAAAATTTTCTCTGTTTTCTTTTCCCACTGGGTTTACAAAGTCCTTTGGAGAATAAAGGACTTGGCCCCTGAGGTATGATAGTCTTGAGTTAATTTCTACTAAGAATAATAATCAGTTCTGCATAAGATCAGTATCTGCAGCACAAGACTAAAGAGATTGTATTTGAGAAAGTTGGTAAGAAAGGATCTCTGCCTTCTTGATAGAAGAATGCTGTATGCAAGTATTGATACAGATGTCACCTTTTGGCATGTGCTTTGCATAGATAGTAATCTTTCCCATAATGATTTTTTAGTCTTTCAGTGATTGTGACTCCCAATACAAAACTTTAAGGGATGTTGTGCTGGTAAGTGGATCTTGATTATTCTGTTATAATTACCCAGAAATGTACTTTGTCTGAATTTCTCAGCTAAACTAGACTTGACAAGTTATCCATGGCTTGTTACAGGTATTCAGTCTTTTTTATTTGTAGTATTTGTTTGTGTTGCAGAAATGAACAGAAGATGCAGCTGTTGAAGGTATCTCTCACAAAACATGGAATGTAGTAGTCAATATTTTTGGGTAATGTTCTACTTTGGAATAGCAATGACAAGCAAGAGACCATCAGGAAATGTTTTTAATCCCTATTCCTATTTTTTTACTGCCAGATATGGCTTCACTTTGATTGCATAACATGTGGGGCAGGGTCTCAAAGAATTGAGAAAGGTGGAGAGATTGAAAGACAAAAAGCAAGTGAGAACTTGAGGTGAATGATGCAATTAGGAGAGACAAAGAAGGAAGAAGACTTTGTGCAAATAAATGAATCTTTAATAATAAAGCTTTGTTTCTAGGAGGACACACATGCTTTGTATAGCGAGGATTCATGCATAGAAACCCTCAATTTTTGTAAACCAACCAGTATTTTAAGTCTGTGTCAAAAGTAAACCAGGCCTCTAAGTGAAATCAGTTATGACATGTTCTGCAATTTCAATAGATTTGCAGAAGTTTTCTGATTTGGGTGCAGTAGTTAAACATCTCACCCAGGAGAATTATTAAAACAAACAAAATTTAAGGGTGTTTAAGACAAGTCCTTTTGGATTGTGTTTTGGATCCAATGTCATGCAATATGCGAAGCCCTTAATGTTCACCTTCAGTAGTTTACATTTGCACTTAGTAGTTTGTAGGGAGAATCAGGTTTTAAGATTTATGAAGCTCTTCAGCTTTCTTTTCTCCCTATACCTATGTTTTCTGTTTGCCACTTGGGTCTCAGCTTCAAAAGTGTAAAGGAAGTGCGGGATGTATATGTGGAGCATGGTTTACTATATCCTGCTTTGCTGCCTGTGTGACATTTGCTGATTTGGTTTCCTGTGAAAACTGATGGATCAGCTCACTTCTGGTCATAGATAACAGGCAGGAAGACCTGCCAGGATTCCTAAGAAGAATAGTCCATTAAAATCCTGCATGCAGAATAGAGCTGAAGTGAGTATTTTTATTTTAGGAAGAAAAAGCAAATGTCATGCTTTGATACTGCAGAAGGAAGCTGTTCTCAGAAAATACAGATATTTTGAGTTCATGATTTTAAACCCATTACTCTACAGAAAGCTTAGATAAGGTGACAATGTCAGAATGAAACACAGAGAGGACAAGGCTGTTGTCTTCTTGTTGTCTGGGTTGCTTGGCAGGCTGCCACAGTGGGGCTGGCTGAGCAGCTATACACTGTACTGGGGGAAATAACAAATGGCACAGTTGCTGCTGTACCTTCAGAAACAGACTCTAAGATTCTCTTGTACTGAATCTGCAGCTTTAGATGCTGCAGATATCTAACTTCTGGTGGAGGTAGGCTAACTTGGTTTAAATGCTGATAGCATAGCTAGCTACTAGTCAGTGAAAAATCAGTTTGTTTTATCTTGGGACTGTCATGGTGCTTGAAATAACAGAAGTAATTTGAAATATTTGAAAATTTCTTATATGAAACAGTGGAGATGGAAAATTGTAGAAAAGATATAAACAAAATAAATCTCAAAATACCTACCCTATCAGGAAACTATTCTTAACCTATCAGAGTAATTATTTCCATTTGATTTATTTTCTTGTTTAACTGCCATTTAATCAGTCTTGCAACTTCACATTTAGGATCAAACTAACATCTAGGTTTCATATTTTCAAAGTTATTATTATGCCTAACTTCCACTGAAATGACGCATCAAAATAAATCAGCCACAACTGTGGCTGATCTCTTGCTATTAGCCAAAGCACCAGGAAAGGCAGATGCCAGATCCAAACTTGATCTGGTTTGGGATTCTTATGCCTTTCCTCTAGATATCTTTTATAAGACATTTTTTCCAAGTTGTGAGTTGTGTTTTGAGGTTTTAATTTGTTCAGATTTTCCCCTAGGGTTTTTTTTGTTGTTTTTTATTTTTTAAAATTTTAAATTTGACTTGCATAAGAAATGTTCATCCATGGAAATACCAACAGAAATTGGAGTCTAGCCCACCCATAGACAACCTGTATCTGTATGAAAACAGGAGGTAAAGCTCTCCTGGTAACAACTGCTGCTATTTGGTAAGGAGGAGGTACAGGACTGTTTTGTAAGAGAGATGGGGAGATTGTATGAGGCTCCTCAGCCCTGTGTTGCTGTCAACATCCACATGTGTGAGGGCTGATATCCACTGCTGGTGCAAAAAAAGGATATAATGATCACAGAAAATACTGTGGAAGTATTGTACCCTGAATAGTGTTATTGGATAAGACATTTTTCAACTAGGACCCAGGTGCTGCTGCCTTCTGTTTTGGTCTTTGATGTGTTTTTCAGACCCACCTGGCTCCCTGCTCTTCTGAGGGAAGCTTTCATGATTGTACTCAATTGCTCCATCTGCAAACATGATGTAACTATCCCACCTAGGAGCCACCATCATCCTGCAAGTATTGATAGGACACTCAGGACACTGCATCAGCTTGTCTTAAACTGGAGAAATGAGGCACGTGGTGGCTTGTGCCACATACCATGAACATGCAGAAAAATGGAATCTGAGCCCCTTATTCAGGTGTTTCTGGCCTGAGTCATTTCAGTACTGGTTCACCCAGGACTTTCAGGGTGGCAGGTTTTTCAGGATGGTGTAGGGCTGAACATGTATTTAACAGGTTGCTACATTTTTTATTGCCCTTGGAGCTCTTGCAAAACTTCTTAAAATTCAAGGCAAGACTGCTGAATTCCACAGAAATTATTATCTACAGACTTAGACTCATCCCTTCTATGTTATCAAAACATCATAAGAGGAGGAGAGCGACTTAAACTTCTGTTTTCTCTTTATCTTTGTCCCACTAAGCCTTGTGCAGGAGACACTGCATGGAAATAGAAGAGCTCCTAAACTCTATATCTCTTGTAGCCACACTGCCCTGAAGTTCAGTTACAGAGGAGCAAATGGAGGAAGAAGTGAAAAGGCTAATTACTGCAATTCCAGCAGGGTCCTGAGATCCAGGGAAGGATTAAGCCTCAAAATATGCTTTATTTGATTATTTGAAGTTTAAAAGCTCAAGCAAAGAAATCCCTAAGTAACCCTCTCCTCTGCAAAGAAAGCCAACCCATACTCTATACCTGTTTATCCCTTAACCTCCTTCTAGGAAGTTTCTTCTTAAATGCTTTCTCCTATTGTTTTATTTCTCTCCTAAAGGATGACAGTTCTTGAAGGACCTCTGTGCCCATATCATGGCTATATTTAGAGCTGATGTTGACAATGGATATGAAGACTGCTGTTTCTGAATTGAACTGGATTTTCTTTGGCACATATATTGTGACATAACAAATAGAAACCACAAATCAGCTCTGTATCTTTTCCTATCATCTGATATTTTTCCTATTGTGGATCATCTTTTGCCATTCATTTCTAAAAATAACTATTTCTCTTCATCCTTTATTGAACATTGTTTCATATGTTTACTGCAACACTTCTGCATCTCGTTTTAAGCATGATAAATAACTGGGAATGAACATAAAGTTCAAAGGCAGTAACTGTTATAAGTAGGTTATGGCATTATCTTAATTTGAAGTGTATCATGCTCTACTCCCACTCAGTTCAAAATTTTACATATTAGATTTCTTTTTTGTTGGAACAGTGGTTGGCATTGGTATAAACTGGCCAAGGAGGTGATGGACTCTTCCACTGTCTCTGGAAAAATTCAAGAGATGTCTGGATTTGGGGATTTGGTTTAGGGGAGATTATAGAGGTGTTACTTTGATGGTTGGACTTGGTTATCTTGATCTTCCAAACTTGATGATTCTCTGTGAATATTATGCTTGGAGAAATCTTATAGACCACTGGTGTACCCATAAAGTTATGAGCAGGATAAAAGATATGTATTCATTTTTTTAGGGAAGTAATCTTATTAAAAGGCTTATTGTGCCTAGATAAAAAGACGTGGCAGTCCAGCATTTGTCTCTTGTGTAGATAACAGAGCCATGGGTCCCACTTCTCTGGGTGTGTACATCTCTTTAACATGTAGAACACTGTAATTATAGAAAAATTCCCACAGTGTTAGTTAGAGTGATTTATTACTACTGAATGAGAAAGAAAGTGGAATAGGCTGTGAAGATCAACAAACGCTTCTACAGTAGAATTCCCTTTCTGCCTTCTGGCTGCAGGAGATTTGTAGTATGGATTTCATGTAATTAAAAAAGAGTATTTTATAAAAAGAAGACATGTAGGGTTTCACAATAAGGGCTTGAGGTGTTGTCTTGAGGGAAAAAATAGGCATTCTGATTTAATATTTATTCTTTTGTACTACTTAGCACAATGACGTGTGTATCTTGTTCAGGAATGCAGGCTCAGGTTCAAGTTAGGTAAGACCAAGCATAAGAGTACGACATCTAAATTGGTCCTCTATTTATTTCTCTTCCTTTGCTCCATCCCCTGACAGCAAAGGGAGGTTAAGATGACTGTACTGAGGTTTTAAGACATGTAGAAGATGAATATATTTGTGTATTTTCTTTTTTTTTTCTTTTGGTTTGTCTTTTGATGTGATTTAATGTGACTACAGAGCAATGAATTTAATTTCTTGGCAGTGTGTTGCTGCATTATTTATCCTGTTTTTTTTTTTCTCATGAGTGGTCTCAATTTGTTGTTGAGATAATGGTATTGTAAAACCAGTGTTGGACTGGATCCTACCTATGTGTTGTTTTGTTCACTGTTACTATTAGCTGTGTTGAGTGCTTGCAGAAGTCAACAAGATGAGCTCAAGCCTTGCAAAGCAAGAAATGAGATCAAGAAGTGCTGAAGGTGTTCACAACCCTTACTTGTACCAGCTCCTGTATCGAGGAAATGTGTCTGGTTCAGCTTTAGCTACACTTGAAATAAACTGTGGTGGTTGTTGATCCACACTCAGCATTCACAGGTTTGTATCCTGGCTCTTTTCCTTCATCCTTCATATTTAGTTCACTGTATGAACTAAATAATTTTGCCTCAACTTGATAGATAAATTTAGTTTTACTGTCATTGAAAATTCTTCAAGAAAATTCAAGACTTCTGTCTATTTTCTGTGATTTTCCTCTTAGCTTTTAATTCCTTTTGATCCTGAAAAATTCTGGTTTAAATGAAACAAAAATCACTCCTAAATACTAATTAGAATGTATAAAATAGTAAAGTTCTTGAAACTATCTTAATAAATAATGTTTTAGTCTGTGTCTGTTGTAGTTTAACCCCAGCTGGCAGCTCAACCCCACACAGCTGCTCACTCACCCTCCTGCAGCAGGATGGGGGAGAGAACAGAAGGGTGAAAGTGAGAAAACTCATGAGATAAAGACATTTTAATAGGGAAAGCAAAAGGCTGCATGAACAAAACAAAAAAAAAGGATTTATTTCCACTACATTCCAATGACAGTCAGGTGTTCAGCTACTTCCCAAGGAAACCAGGGCCTTGGGAAGACAGACACCGTAACTCTGAATGTCCCCCTTCCTTCTCGCTCCCCCAGCTTTCATGGCTGAGCATGACATCATAGAGTGTGAGGTATCTCTTTGGTCCACTGGGATCAACTGTCCTGGCTGCGTCCCCTCCCAACTTCTCACCCACTCTAGCCTCCAGAAAAGGCCTTCAGGCTGTGCAAAAGTGTCCAGTAATAGCTAAAACCTCCCTGTTTTATCAGCACTGTTTTGGTCATAAACACAAAACAGATCACCATCTGAGCTGCTACAAAGAAAGTTAACTCCATCCCAGTCAAAATCAGTACAGCATCTAATTTTAATTATCTTCTTACAACAGTACAATCTTCTAGAAAGCTCTCTCTCCCAAATCATTCAGTAGTGTGACAATGTTATTTAAATACTCTAGGATGACTTATTAAATACAAAAATGGTTTTAGGCCTCCATTGCAGGTAACCCACTGCACCACCCATGCAAATAATTAGTAATGTGTAGATAACTATTGAATACCATCTGAGAGATACAGGTTCCCACAGGAAATATCAAAAAACATCTTGGATACAAATGTAAAAGGATGGATAGTGATCCACTTGTTTTTCTTCCACATGTACAATACATATTGGCATATTACGTTTCATGTCTGGATATGATTTCATTTAGGACTGAACTTTCCGTTTTCCAGTCTGCTACAAAAGTCAAGGGCCACTATGGCTTCAGGATTTCCATGTATTTTGCCAGGAAGAATGACCAGTTGCAAGAACTGGATGTGCCACAAGAAAAGAGGGTCTGACCTGTCTCAGAGGAATTCAAGCCTTTCTGTTCTGTGTAAATGTCAGCTGGCTTCCTACCCACAGGAAAGATGAAAACATATGTCTATCTAGGACATGTACCCTGCCATTAGTTATTCAGCAGATTGAGCTTTTGGTAACTTTTTGCCTACAAACCGCTACAGCCTGAGACTTTGCTGAATACTTTTGTCTCAGAAGAGAGAAAATCTTTCCCTTCGACTGTATCAGATCAGAATATATGATTCATGATGAAAGAGGGAGCCAGATCCAGATAATTACTGATGAGCATGCTGCAGATGAGACACAGAGGCTACGTGAATAAACTCATCAAGGCTTGTGCTGCTCTAGACAGGGGATATGCGTAGACATGTGTATACACACATAGACATAGATGTGTGCATCACACACGTCTGTGTCAAAATGGCTTTGAACTGGTAATATCTCCAGTATATCCAGTGAGTGTAAGGGACAGTGACAAAAAGGCAGTTTCCAGATCAGGAAGGGAGGCTGGAATACTTCTCTTGGAAGTAGATCTTCTGAAGTCTCATTTTGGTTGCAAGAGACCTTGTAATGTCACCTAGCATGACCTCCTCTCTAAAGAACAGCTGATTTGGATCAGGTTTGCTCAGCATCTTGTCCAGTTCAGTTCTGATAAACTTGAAGAATAGCCTAAAACAGGTTCTTCTGTCACTTTGGAGTTTAGCTCATTCCTTGTACAGCTGCTGACAGCCAAAGAGTTATCATTGCTCATCTACTTAATTCCCTTTTTCTGCCTTTTTGTGCAATACATATATTCATTAAAGTTACGTGCAGCCTTTGCTGCACATAACCATCACACAAGCAGTCTTTACATAACCATGTGAAGACTTTGATGGCAGTTTTATTTTTTTACATTGAGACTGAACTTCACACAGCATCTCCCTTCTCTCTTTTATCTTGAGCCAAAAGAATACCACAAATACCCAAACACTCAGTGATAGTCTTAGAAAGAGCAGTGTTCTCTTAGGGCAGCAGCATTTTTCTGAGTCTTCTGACTTGTTCCTTCTACCACTAGATGCTTTCCTGAGCTTTTGAGTTTTGCAAATAATTAGGGAAAAATAAATATCTCCCATACACTACAGCAAGAGATTAAGTTTCCCACATGACAATCCATCAACACGACAACACAGAACATTGTCGATTATGGCTGAAATACTTCCCACCTCCTGTCCCTGGGCCAGGGTGTTCCTGACCTTTTTGTGGTTCTACAGATGTTGAGACAAATTATAAACCACTTCCTCTTTACTCCTCTCACTTAGCCCCCAAGAGGACCCAGCACAGCTGAAGTGCCTGGCTAGAATCCTTTCCAATGTTAATGGGAGTTTCATTGACTTCAAATGAGCTTCCTTTTCATCCCCATTTTTTCTTCTCCTCTCATAATAGTGTCAAAATACCTTCTTACTCTGCTCTGCCTCTTTCCATACTAATCTCATATTGGTGTTTCCCTGGATGTGCTGCACTTTCTCACTCAGAACTTCCATCAAGGAGGATTTTGACAATGTTTTAATTCTTACCAGAGATTTCCAAGTGCATGACAACACAGGGGTACAGCCTGCTGCACAACAGGCTTTATACACATGGTAGGTTTGATGCCTTACAGGTTCACAGAATCAGAGAATTTTTAAGGTTCGAAAAGACCTCTAAGATCATTGAGTCCAACCATTAATCCAGCACTTGCAAGCCCACCAATAAATCATGTCTCTAATTTTTAAATACTTCCAGGGATGGTTATTCCATCACTCCCCTGTTGTAGTTCTTGACCACTCTTTCAGGAAAGAAGTTTTTCTTGATACCCACTCTAAACCTCCTCTGGTGCAACTTCAGGCCATTTGCTCTTGTCCTGTCACTTGTTACCTGGGAGAAGAGACCAAGCTGTGCCTCACCAAGCCTTCCTTTTAGGGAGCTGTAGAGAGCAATAAGGTGCTCCCTGAGCATCATGTATGCCCCATTAGAACACCCAGAAAGTCCCATATGTTACAAAAGCCTCTACGTAAAAAACCCAATAAAACTGACGTTTTCAATCCATTTGGGGCTCTTCAGACTGTATATTGATAGTGATCTCGAAGAAATAACATGCTGCTCTGTATCCAGCACAGCAAGAAGTCATGAAAACATCAAGGGGGACTGTGCTCTAAAGGCACCTTTTCAGAAAGATCATTTAATTCCAGGCAGGAGCTTCAGCTTGTGAAACCCAGCTAGCAGGCAAGGTTTTGTCCTTCCTGCACTGATTCACGAGCAAGATTTGAGTCCTGTTAACAGCAGATAGAGCCATCACTGTCAACAGAATAAACAAACAAACACATCGGCTGAAGTTCTTTATTGGACTTAAGGCCCCTCGTCTCCTCGGGCTCCTCCTTGGCAGTCCCGAGCTGCAGCCGCGCCTCGCTCCTGCTGGCGCCCGGCGGAGGGATGATGGGGACGGGGGCGCAGCGCAGATCCCGGGCTCCCAAAAGTAGGTCTCTGCTCCTTCTGCAGTCCTCGCTCTGGGGAGCAACCCGGCCGTTCGAGCAGGGTTTTCTTTGAGACTTGGGTTTCTTACCCCTTATCCTTTCTCCTTTCCTTACCCCAGAAGAAAAGGAGAGGGATATCCTCCTCCCTCCGAGCGGAGGTGGCTAATTTTCTTGAAAGACAAACCACTGACCCAAATGCAAAGCTGTCAGAGTCGCAAAAGGCATAGAAGGAAAAAAAAAAACAAAACAAACCAACAACAAAAAAACCAAATACCACACGCAACGGCAACAACAACAAAAAGCAGCGCTCCTCTCAGCTATCACCGCTTTATCACCTGCACATGCCTGGAAGGAGGCTCTTCCCTCCGCTACGGGAAAAAAAAAAATCAGCTTAGGAAAGCAAAGTTTGAACAGCGAATTCCTGTTATTTTAAAACTCCCCATGTGACAGGATATTTCCTTATCATTTGGAGCGCAGAGTTTTCCCCTGATCCACCAGCCCTTCACAAGTGCGGCGGAGCTGCCCGGCGGGACGCGCTCTCCCCTCAGCCGCGGGGCGCCACGGGCGGAGCCGCGGCCATGGCTCCCTCCCTGCTCCTGCTGCTCCTCGGGCTTCTCCCGCGGGCTTTTCCGCTGCTGGGTAAGTGCCCGCGGGGCTTTGCGGGCCAGAAAAACCACGGGTCACCGCGGGCACAGAGCCGAACCTGACCTGGGGCTTGCGGGGGTCGTGGGGAAGGAGCGGCCGCCAGGACCATTTCAGCCCTCACTGCGGCGGCTGCTGGAGGGGCCTCCCCTCGGGACCCCTTCCTCGCCCGCATCTAGAGGTGCCCGGTGGTCAAAGCTGCCCGGCAGGGCGAGCTTCTGCGTGCCCATGGCGCTGCGGACGCCCAACAGGGCTGTCACCGGCGCTGCCTCAGTTTCCCCCGCTGCTCCGATCAGTTCCTGATTGATTTAATACCATCACGCAGATTCCCCTCACAGACAGACCTGCTCACCGCAGAGGTTTGCAGAACTGCCTGGTGCTGAGGCTGTGCCTGTTCTCAAGCCCTCTTGGATGGGCCCTGCTTTTGGCACATGGCTTTTGTGGGGGGATGTTAAGGTAGCAGAGGTGCTGATATGGTTAGAGGTGAGAAAACAAGGGGAAGTTGTGTTGCTTGATGAGACCTGGGGTTCCTGCTTACTCTGAGATTTACCATGATTTCCACCTCATAGCTATTTTTCAGTGAAAGTTTTGCACCTGCCCTTCCTGAAAACCTCTCAGCATCCTCTCCTCTCTAGATCGAGATCTAGCGATGCAAATCTTCATAACACTGCCTTGTGACCTTTCTTCCTTTGTGTAATTAGCAGCAATCAGTTTAGGCCATCTGGTAAGAAAGAGTCTGTGTAGAGGAGACAGTTGTGCTACCTGCTTGCTGCCTCCTTGCTCCCTCCTCTTTTGCTTGTGGCTTTTGGTGTGCTCGTCTCGTGCTCTCCGTTAGTGTTTAACACTGGTAGCACTTTACTGGCTTCACAAATTACTTTTGTGTTTATAGTCACATAATCTGTGATGGTTTGCAAATGCTGCAGAGTGTGAAACCAGTTTGGCATACTGGAAATCTCTACCGTGGAAGTGATACTGTCTGGTGAGATTCTGTAGTACTTGGCACAATTCTCAAGATAAAACTTGAGACCAGAGATAGATAAGCAAATATCTAGTGTGGTAGATAAAGAAAAGCGAAAGTCTGCGAGAAAGATTCTATTGGGATCTTCTTGGGACATTTGAGGGAAAAGAAGCTAGATCTCCCTCCATGGCTGGTTGTGCACAGGTAATGATGAAGTTGTTTCCTAAGTCTGGCATGTTCTTATGCATTTTAAAGACCTTCCTTCCAGGAGTAAGTTTCAAAATATGAATTACTGTTAGGAATAGGTTTAATTCAAAGTACTAACACTGTGGTACTCATGAGCACACTCTGGTGGACCTTAAAGTGTTCCACCCACGGTTCATCTGTAGTGAAAAACAGCACACAGAGCTCTATAACAAGTGTTGCTACGGAACAGTGAAACAGCTGACGGTAATATGTGTGATTCTGCTTAGCCCATTTTACAGATACAGCTCATCATGTTGGCAAGAGTGGTATCAAGTGTTTACAGAGAGGACTTGGCAGGGCAGAGGAAGTGCTGCACAAATACCTGGCTTGTTTCTTCTAGACTATCTAATTACTCACACAGATACTGTTATATGGGAATCCCCTTCGGTGACCAAGATGGCAGAATAAGTAGAAATAGCTTGAGCAATACAGCACTAAGTTATGAGTCTGCTCAATGGCCATGGACTAGAGAGGAGCAACACTGAGGGAAAGGAAATCCTGCAATTACAGCCTCAGCTACAGTTGATCCAGCATCCTGCTACCTCTTGCTCTACTCTTCTGTTTTAGTGTCAACTTATTTTCGATGCCTCCTTGGCTGTGTTGGCCTTTTAGCTGCTTACATATGTACTACTCCCTGCATTGGGAGTATGCACTTGTATAAGCAGGTGTGTTGGGTTTACACACTACTAATGCTTTGTAAAGGCTCTGTCAGAATAGCAGATGGCCTAAGTTTTGTCCCCTCTCCATTCCTACTGGCCAGACTGCTTTGTTCAGCTTTTAACTTCATTTCGGAAGCCAAAACTCTGCATCCTCTCATGCTTGTATGCAGCAATCCAGGCTTTTGACTTAGGAAAGCTTTCTCATGCGCATAGCATCTTCTCTTTAACACCACAAGAACCAGAAAATGAGAACTGTTGTTTTAGGCCACGGATACAATTTTAGCAGTTTGAAAAATTGGGTAGTGTTTTCTACACATGTGAAATTGTTTGACATCTCTTTTATCCAGAAACTTTAAACACGATTTCAGGAGAAGGAGAGTTGCAAGCACTGCATATATCAGTTTATAATAACATTGTGCTAAATGCTAGTAGAAAAGCAGAATAAAAAGAAGTTGTCACCAGCAGTGATAATTATACATTTCCTTGTATTGTCTGCGGGTAAAACAGATTGGCAAAAGACAACAATTTCTGCCTCCAGTGCTCATCAGTTTTACATTACTTCCCAGTGGGTTGGAAGCCAAAGTACAAGAGAAGGAAGCTGAACTATAGATGAGATAGGTCTAGGTCAGCTCTTTCTCTGAGAGAGAGGTTATTTGTTCCCAGATTGTTCTTCTGCAGAAAAATATGATCATTTCCACATTAGAGCCTCAGCAGAGAAGGGAGGACTTTCTGTGGTTAACCTACTTCCCCTTAACTATTTCTCCATTATAGAATTTTTTTTAGTTTGGTAATCATACAATAAAATGAATAGCCTCAATCCCCAGAGTCACATAAATTAATATTTCTCCTTCCTAGCTCATAGCCCAGTTAAAATACAGCTTTAAAATGTTGCGCATCCTGTTACCTTATGCAAAAGAACATGATTAAGTTGTGCTAAAATGTATCTCAGGTGAATCAGAGAGGAGAAATTTTCAGTCTTTCAGCAAGATCAGCTCAGAAATGTTACATTCCATCGCATAAAAGTGCAAAGGATGCTAAAAACTTTTCAAATGGCTACAGTTTTGAAATCAACCCTGAATACGTGAAAATGCATGCTGTGAAGCACTGTTTACTATGAGGGAGAAATAACCTGGGAAGTTTTGAAGAGCTTTGTATATTTTTATAAGTCATGAAGAAGCATAACTGGTGATGGCAAATCCCATTGCTGTTGGTATTTGAGTCATAATGGAGAGACACAAGAAAGAAGTCACTGATGAATGAAGTGGAAAACAAATATGTCCTACAAGAAGCTTGAATATAAAGCTTAAAAACATATCCTTCTCCTCAGTCAATACTTTAAAGATTTTAGAAGTACTTTTGAGAACAGAGCTCCCCACTGTGAGGAAATGAGCCTGAAGAATTAGTGACTGTTGTCGTATCGTCATGCCTGGGAGCCAGTGCTGCTGGAGAGTTCAGTGTCAAGATCTGCTCTCTACAGTGTCCATGCTCCCTCATTGCAGCAATTCCCATGGGTGCAGTTTGGATTAACACCATGAGTGTGTTTTCTCTCTTCAGTTTAACCCATGCTTTAAACCTACAGGAGACACTAGGTCTACACTTCTGCTGCCTTGTGTTTTTGTGTGTAGATGCTTTCACTGGCACGAAACAGTTGAAATGTCCTCACATCTAAACTAGTAGCATCATACAGCCACTTTAAGAGGTGTAGTCCACACCTCCTTTTGCTGAACAGATGATGAGATTTTCACACCAAGAAAAGTGTCCAGATTCATGTTTCATTTAGATAGTAGGTAAGGTTACTTCAACCCAAATCATTCCAGTGTTATTTCTCTTACAGATACTAGCACCTTTTTAATATATAATGAAGATCACAAACGCTGTGTACTGGCTCAAAGTTCTAATTCAGTGACTACTGCTCCTTGCGTTCAAGAAAATGAGTCACAAAAATTCAGGTGGGTCTCAGATCACCAGCTTATGAGCATAGCATTCAAATTGTGCTTGGGAGTGCCTTCGAAGAAAGACTGGGTTCCGGTCACTCTGTATCCTTGTGACAAGGCTAGTGAACTCCAGCGATGGGAATGCAGAAACGAGACTCTTTTTGCAGTCCAAGGGGAAGATTTGTTTTTCAACTATGGAAACAAACAGGAAAGGAATATTATGCTGTACAAGGGATCTGGTTTATGGAGTAGGTGGAAAGTCTACGGAACCACAGACGATCTGTGTTCTCGAGGCTATGAAGGTAAAGTTCTGTAAATTAATTTCTGTATTTCAAACTCATTTTTATGTGTAAATAGTTAAAGTATTTTACATGTATAGATGAATTATCTTCATTTTATTAATGATCAGTGAGTGTGAATTCAGGTGAAATCAACAATACTTGAGTGGATGCGCTTTTTGTTTTTTGAGTAGTTCATTTTGATTTTTGTCAAACTTGTCAAAGTGCTGAGAGATCATGTGAATTACTATTTACATAGTAGTTGATGATAGCTTTTACTGCATATGCACAGAAAGATGTTGTGTAAGTGTTTAGTCTGTTGGTTATATATTTTTCCTTGGGGTGCAAATATTAAGTGGCAGTAAGATATTAGTTAACTCTTAATACCTCCATTTCCAATGTATTGCAGATGTCTTCCTAAGTGTTTGAAGGGAGTCTCAGAGTTGGTGCTAAAATGTTAGACAAAGAAATGAAATAGTTTAAATCATTAAATTTGAAAAAGTTATGTATAATACATCTCTCTATATATTTATGATAAGTATCTGGAATTACATTTGACTTCTGATTTAGTATTCTTTGATAAGAAGAAATGGTCATGGAGGGAGGTATGGATGCAGTTTCTGTGGTTTACACCATGGCTGATTACAGTAGTAGTCCTGGCTAGAAGCCAGAATAAAACAACCCTAGCAAAGCAAATTATGTGAAAGAAGGCAGGGGGGAGATGTAATGATGTCCTGCTATTCCTTCCTCCTCTGTTTTCTAGCAGCTCTGTGAGACAGTGACCCTGGTATGTCACCTCTCCAAAAATCCTTGTCAAGTACAGTTCCCCTGTATGTCCTTCCATCAATGAATGTCCATTACATGTGCACACACAGAAAGCTGCTTTATTTACTTTCATAAGTTTCGTTGAGTCATGTTTCTGATAAAACAAAAAGTATCTTTAGATGCAAATATAAAATTTATTTGGGCATAATGTATTGGAGTCACTCCATGATATATGTCTTTCAAGTTTACATGTACGTGCTCTTCCATGTCCAAAATGATGAGTAGTTGACTGACTTACTGACAGAACACTCAACAGTCTTTTGCGGTTTAAAAAATTATGTGTGTGCGTTTTATACTTTGGATTGTTGTGCACGGGAAATTTAGCATGGGAACGTACTTGTCTTGGCTCAGTCAGTTGTGGTCTGTCGACTCCCTTAGCAACATAGATTTGTCTCACTGTGAATGTGGATATCAACTTAGACCTAGAGTAAAATGATCCATGTTCCGTTTCCAGTACAGTTGTATACTAAGCTAGCAAGCTGTCCTTGCTATACTATTTTGTAATAGGATCATAAAGATGAACTCTTATATATCCCATGCTTATTAATTTTTATACATTTTTGAATTGTTGTGTTTCCTTAGATACCTACACAGTGAAAGGAAATGACAATGGAGCCCCTTGTGTATTTCCTTTTAAGTTTGGTGGTAAATGGTATGCTGACTGCACAGATGCTGGCAGATCAGATGGCTGGTTCTGGTGCGGAACCACTTCGGACTATGATGTTGATAAGAAGTATGGATTTTGCCCAACAAAGTGTAAGCTTTTTATATTCACAGTTCTGCTGTGCTGTTATTCAGCTGCCTGGGAATATGTCCATAACGTGCTTTACAGTTCGAAATGGTTCAGTTTGTGTCTCTGTTTAGCCTGCTTTCCTTTTAAGAGGTACATAAATATCCAAATATAGCACTCAGCATAAAAAACATTGTCCAATTATTTTTGGATGAAAGTGTGTTAATTGTATTCTGCAATCTCTGTGTACATCATTTAGTTAAACAGAAAGTCAATTAGATGTAAAGATGTTAGATTAGCATAAGAAGTATAAATAAAAGGTCAAAAAGTAAAAATCTGTAAAGTGGAACTGAAAGATATAATACAGTTTAATTGAAAATTAAAATTACTTTAGAGAATGAGTTGCCCATTAGACATGAAGGAGCTTTCATGAACTCTTTAATGCATCCCATTATTTCCCAAATCTGTGTACTATATTTTAGTTCTGTCTTTTAAGTCAATTAGAAGCATTTGTATTCTAAATTCCCTGGTCTGAGTATACTTAGTGTTTAAAATGCACTATTATCAACATGCAGAACTTTATTTAGTTTAAATTTTAATCAATTTTCTCTGGACCTCTGTTAAATATGTACTAAACATTTTGTCTGCAAGCTGCTTCTGTCATGCTGAGAAGGGTAGCACTTCTCCCTCCTTTCTTCTTTATTACTGTGTTTTGCTGTAAAGCTCCAGCTGACTGCAAGCAGAGCTAAGGAGGAAAATGTGCCTTTCCTTTGATGTGAGGAAAACTGTTTGTGTTGATCTTAACTGGTTTGATGACAAAATACTGGTGTCCTTGCCTGGTTTCCATGAATGTTGCATTCAGTATTTCCAACTAATAAAAATCACACTTTTTTTCTCCTATGGCAGTATCATTTTCAAGATAATAAAAACATGCTGGAAATATCAATCCCATTAATAAAGAACATGCAAAGTTGACTTAAGAATACTCCCTGCCTAGTATTATTTGAGTACAACAAATAGGAGGCATCATTAAAATTTTGTTTAATTCTTTGTCATAATTCAAGGAAATCCATTCAGATGGCAGTGATTGTTTTTGGGAAAAACTTTTATGCTGACTGCCTGCATGTTTCCTTCCTGATTCTTAAGTACTGGCTATAAAATATTCAAGTTTGGGTCATATGTTTTAGGGAGAGACAGGCCATGGTAGCAGAAGTTTTAGTCATCCCTATGAAAGAGAAATAAGTGAGATATGAGAGTGTGATAAGTTCATAAACTTCAACAACACCTTTAAAAATAGCATGTATAAGTTAAAGTTTATTTACTAAGAATAAAGTGTGGTTTCTTGAACTGTCCAGGGGACCAAGGGTGCCAGCATGAAAATATGTAATGCAAATTATTACCGCTGCTCATGCTGGGGCCAGGACCTTAGGTGAATGTCTGTGGCTGACCCAGTCTTTTCTCATTGGAACCAAAACCATCTCAGACATTCTCCAAAATGAAGGGGGAATGTGGCTGTACTTGCAACAGTTATCAATAGAGGTGGAGAAATTTTATCAGTGGAGTTGACATAATTGTGATTATGACCTTTTATTTGGTGATTTAGAAAGAGATGCTGAGACAGTAACAGCAGAAGCTTAAACCCCAAGGAAAAGAACCAAGCAATGTTGGTCCAGCAAACAATTTTTGGTAGCCTAGGAAATGCTGCTTCTTGATAGGTTACAGCATGCCTTTTTGGGCTGTATGCTGCCCTTCAAAGAAGTTGTTGGGGAAGAAAATAACTTGCACAGTGCAAGACCATCAGGAGAGTGACTCAGTGTACCTATAGCTCCATTCCAGTGCGAAAAAGTCCATTGAGGTCTCTTTCTTGACGGATGAAAGAGCTGTATATTTAGTGAAGGATTCATAAAGCCTTCTAAGCAATGCATAAAAATGCAGGTGACTAGGTCAGAAACAAAATCTCCAGAGAATAAATGCATGCTGAATTCATCTGTGTAGAGATAGAGTTCAGATTTTATTAGTTTTCTACTTATGTACTGAGGACAGGTGTGATTTATGTTTAATTTTAGCTTGGGTGCTAATATATGTTATTACAGAAAAGTGGTTTATCTTTTTTTTTCTCTGGGGAACTACGCTTTAAACAATAGCATATGGATTTTTTCAAAATTCTGCACTGCAAAGACATTTGAACTCTTAAAACTCAAACATCTTAAAAGCGAATTTTCCGAGATTTAGAAATGAGTTTGATTTTTATGAAAGGCCAAAATTCTACAAGAGAGCACCATATGGAAGTCAGCTATAAATTATGAGACTGGGGAACTGAGGTGGAAGGTTGGATGAATGCCCAAGACTTGTTTACCTCTTCTCTGTAATAATTGCACAAGATTTATAAACCCCTTACTATCAAGTCAGAGCCAGTTTTCTTTACTGAATTATAGATTTTACTATTTTTGCACTATGAATTTTATCCCAGGCTTGTGCACAGAGATTTATGGTCTTTTAAAACATGGTGTGTAGCAAAGAAGTTTTGATTCTGATAATTATAAAATATTTTGGACAGAAGTTGATTTGTGGATAATGATAATCAGATGAAAGTTCCCACTTTTACTGAAATACCATTATTACAGTAGGTTATATTTGATTTCTTTTTAAAATAAAGATAATGTGAAAAGAAGCACCTTATATTACCTATAGATAATCAGATTTAATACAGGAAAAAGTGGAACTGGTAAGTGACCTCCTGGTATTTGACATGAATCAATCTTTGAGTTTTGTTTTTTGTACTGTTTCCCTCTATTTGCAGACTGAAGTTTTCTGAGCACCCTAAATTCAGATAAGACCTCTGTCTCAATTTTTTCAGATTTCCACTTGAGAAGCTGATAAAGGCTTCAAGAATTCAGCTGTTTTCTCCTTGTTGGCAGACATGCAGTGATCTCTGTTGTGTTCTGCTTTAGTCATGCAACTTTATTCCCTTTATGTGATATTTAGCTCGGCGTTGGGACCTCATGTAGGTTCCATTTTTGGCAAATTGAGATCACACTGTTTTCTGTTGCTTGTTTGTGGAGGTACAATTGAGATGAGCCAGGAGAGACTGCAGCAGTGTAAAGAGTGTAGTACCTTCTGGGGCGACTTCTAATATTGGGTCCTTCTGGATGATGCTTTCACTGGCATTGCCTACAAGTGCCAAGTTCAGGTATTCAAGGGGTTCAGTCAGGCTATGTGGCAGAGGAGAAAGTTGTGATATGTCAGACACATGCTTAAGAAATCAGGAATTGCAGGGAAATGTGAGATGGATGCTGATGATGTCAGCTTTGCATTCAGCACTTGAGTCTGATTACCACAATCACAGTAAGAAAATCCATAGCCACTTTACATAGTGACCCAAATTAGTTAAAAAAAAGTTGGAGTTTATCTAAGAAAAAAAGGTCAGCTTGATATACACCTTAGCTAGCATCAGCCTGGAAGTTTTTAGTGTTTTCCTCCACGTTCACAAATCAACTATTTTAGCATGTTTTTAGCCACTTATTGTTTACCTTAAACAGCAGATTTGTTGTAACCAGAGAAAACAATGAACTTGTTTCATTCCCTATCTACTGTCCTGGATCTATTATTACATCAGAGAGCCTCAGGATTTCTTTCAAACCATTTGTCTATAGGAGTGTTCAGGCATTTTGTGTCTTTTGCTATACAAATTTATTTAGGTATATTTTATGTGGCTCTGTCTTCATGATAAGTTACAGCATTTTCATTTCTCCCTGTAGTTACTAGTAATGATTTGTGGAACACAGATCCCTTAACAAATGTCCAGTACCAGATAAACTCTGAGACAGCTCTGAAATGGCATCAGGCAAGAAAAAGCTGTCAGCAGCAGAAGGCAGAGTTATTAAGCATCACAGAGCTACATGAACAAACATACCTGACAGGTAGGTTAATATTATCCATCATTTATTTAAAAAAGTGTATTATTACAACAGTGACACCAATGTGGCATGTTCCATCTTGAAGATTATATTTGTTCAATTCTGCTAATTAGTAGATTGAAATAGTTATATTTAATGATTCATCTAGAAAATATTAGATAATATTTATTTTGTCATGATTAAATATTGCCATAAACTAATAGTAACATAAAAAATACAATTAAGTGATGCAGGCAATAAAGAATGAATGTTGGAATGCAGAAAAATGCATAGTTTGTAAACTGAAGATGTAGGCACCAAGATTGCATCCTTTTTGCATTCTTCTTGTAGTGTGTATTAGTCAGCAGTTTTGCCTATTTCACTAAAGCCATTGCATCTTCAGTATATCCTAAAATACAAAAAGAAAAAGAACTAATGAATAAAAGGACTCATAAATATTCTCTTTTAGTTTCATTCTCCTTCAGTGTTTTTGGAAGGAGTTTCCACACTTCACCTATGAGAAAATTCTTACATTTTACTTGAATGTATTTACATTCTACATTGTGAGAGTCCTCTTTATTACCTTCTCAGCCTGTGTAAGAACGTGAAATAGTCCACTGATTCATCTATTAAATCAATTCTAAAATATTTTGAATATGTTATATCAGTTGAAAGAGAAAATATTCTGTACCATAAGCAATATGTTGCTCTCTCTAAATTTGTAGAATAAGAGGATTAGAGAATGGTTTGGATTGGAAGGAACATTTGAAGATCATCTAATCCAACCTCTGTGCCCTGCTATGGGACGTCATGAATTAGACTAGGTTGCTCAAAGTCCCATCTAACCTTACCTTGAACACTTTCAGTGATGAGGATCAACAATTGCTCAGGGCAACCTGTTCCACCAACACTGTAAAAAATGCCTTAATTATATCCAATCTAAATCTACCCTCTTTCATTTTTAAACTATTACCCCTTGTCCTGTCACTACAAGCCATGGTAAAATGTCTTCCACCAAATTTCTTTAGAAGTTGTTCTCGTTTATTGAAAAGTCATGATAAGCTCTGTTAAGAGCATGTTAATGTGTTGATGCAAAACCAGGTCTGAGATTCCAATCCTTTCCAGTCAACTACTTCTCACTTTTAACTTTGCCATGCTTCAAGTGCTGCCCATCATTGTGGTGTCAAGGATAACTACAAATTGCAATGTCTTGGCATGATCTCATCAGTAGAAGCAGAAACAAAGGATACATATTGCACAATGATTTTCTGTGAACTATGCAAAAACACACTAAAATTAAAAAAATCAGCAGGCATCCAGCTGCACTTCCAAGCCTTGTACTAAGGGCAGAGATAGATAATTGATTAGTAATGACTATAAATTATGTAGCAGGGGCATACATAAGCATGATATTTCTAAGTGCTTTTCAGAGCTAGAGGAATAAATCTGAACTGGTTTTTTTTGAAGCCTGACTTATCATTGGCTAATGAACTGAAATCAGATCAGTCTGAGAAATGCACAAGATATGTTGTTAAAAAGATAATGTTTGCAATGGCTGCATTTTAATGTATTTTGATAACTGAGAACAGGTTTTTTACACTGTGAAATTCACACTTGTTAATTTTATAGAAGAGAAGATACACACTGGGAAACTGTGTCTCTAATTTTAGAAAACTGATTTTTGGTTTTGTGACCTTTTCTGCAACTTTATCCATTTAATATTATAGAGTTCTGGAAAAAAAAAAAGTTTTGTGTTTTTAATCAATGGCAGCAGAGTCATTTTGTTTTCTGTTGTAATAAAATTCTCCGAGCCTAAATATGTCAAAACTCTGAAACTAAACTGACCAATGTAAGATGACCTGTTTTTCAGGTTTAGCATAATCACCTTAACTAGAATGTTAAAAATTGTTAAAACTTGTACTAGGAAAAAGGAGAAGGCTTAACAAGAATTCAGCTCTCAAGTTTTGATGAGTGTTTGCTCTTGCTGTGGACTTCCAATATCTCTCTGTGTCTCTGTTACCTAGGTCTGACTCGCACACTGAGTTCAGCTCTCTGGTTTGGTCTTAACAGTTTGAATTTCAACAGTGGATGGCAGTGGGTTGGTGGTGCTCCTTTTCGATACTTAAACTGGGTTCCAGGTAAGGTTAAATGCATTTCTACTCAGTTCAAATGGCAAAAATTTGGTAATTGTGTAACAAATATCTTTTCTAGCTCTCTATTCTCCTGCAATTATTGAGCTTGTTTTGATGCTGAAAGATCTTGATTGTAAGAAACACTGTGAGTAATGGCCCTTATGCTAGGGATATGCACCAGGTTTATTATTCATAATGGAAATGGTAGCCTCAAAAGCCTCAAAACAGGAAAGTTTTAAATCACATGTTGACACTTCATTTGCCTATCTTCCTAATTTATTTTATTTCCGAATACAGATGAAATCAGGTGCTGTAGGTGTCCTCATTTGTGAGATTAGACTGATCAGTGGCGGTTTTTTGGTGGTTTGTTTTTTTTTTTTTTTCCTTTTCTTCAAATTCCTTTCCAATTTGTTTTTGTTCAGGTTTTTTTATTTGCTTGAAGAATAGCTTTTAATTTCTGTTTGGGATTAACCTACCCTCAGCAGTAACACATATCAAACCCAACATTTGAGGCTAGATTGCTCTGATGGAAGCCCAGCTACTCCACAGCTGTGGCTGCAGTGTTGAACTCTGGTGCCATCATTAAAAAAGTTTCTGTGCCATCTGTGCACATGGTGAAGGGCTGCATCTCTGGTTGACTATTCAGAGTGCCAATGTAATAGTGTTTTTTCACAGGACGCTTGCATTGTTCCTTTGCACTAGCTATTCAGGGAGCTTTTGGAGACTAATTTAAAGTAGGTGTCTGGAGTTCTGCAGTGTAAACACTCGTTATCTTCACTGAGCATTTAATCATCAGTAACTATAAGTGCATGCTCCAGTATATTACCCAGGGCCTTCCTTCTGTAGACAAAGCCAAAAGCATGTTTTAGGTGGACAAACCTCTTGAGTAGGTAAGCTCTGAAGAGTGAATTGAATTACTTTATACATAGCTCTCCAGTGGAGTGAGCACGCAGACAAACAGATGAACTGCAAGTTGCTGTAAAGGCATTTATAGGTCTCTCATCCAAGTGCACTGATGAGAATCTGCACACAGGGAGGAGTGGGGGAAACAGAGTTGTGAGATGGAGCCAAAGCAGAAAGAGGAGCTGTTCATGGTTGTTAAAACTGCAGACAACTCTCAGTTGTACTGTAAAGAATTAAATAGTTAAGATGGGCTTTGATGTAACAAAACCAGACTCCATTTATCCTTAACTCCTTATGTTTCTTAATTTCATTCAAACATAACACTCTACTCTTATGTCCATATAACATATTTTATGTTTGTGCTATCTCCTTCCTGGCTTTACATTGATCAGCCTCCCTCTGTCTCATCCCCATTACACAGGATGTTTAAGAACTGGCTGTTTTTCCATTAACACATTTTTAAGGGAGTTTGTGGAAGGTTCATATTTTTCCATCTCACTAGCCCTAAAGAAATAGGAAAATAAAATGGAACTGTTATCAATGTTTAAACAAAACTGATTTTGCTTAGACATTTTGGGGATGCTGAACTTCTTTGTGCAATAAAACAATTTAAAATTGTATTTTTGAAGTAAGCATATCTGTTTCTCCTATGGGAAGAAGATAGAACATGGCTGCAAATATAACACTGTATTTAATTTAAAGTAATGAAATCATAATGGTATAAGAAAATTTTGGTGAACAGTCTTGGACTCTAAAAATATTGTTTTGTTTTGTTTATTCTGTGTAGTACCAATGCTTGTTATATAGTATAGTGGCATATGGTCAGAAATGAAAGAAAAAACATGTTAAGTTTAATAACAGCACATCAAATCTTGAAAAGTTCAGCTGGTTTATTACTGAAATTTCTTCTTTTCTACAGGTTCTATTTTCCTTCTAGATATTTTTTGTTGGTGTTAATGCTAATCTACTACAACAAAATATATACAGGTATCCTGATATTGTCATGCTGTTTAGACAAATGAGCAGGAAGTTCGCATCAGCAAAATAATTACTTATTATTTTTCTCATACCAAGTGCAGAATTTGAGTGGCTTACAGAACAGTTTTTTTTACTTAAGACTGCCCTCTGGAGCTTAGACATTCTCCATTTAGAAAAGGAAAAAAAATCCCAAAGAAGATAAACAAATACACTGTAATGCCTTCTACCAGGACTTTGAACATGTAAAAGACTTCAGGCTAAAGGACTGTTGAGTACCACAGTTGTCAATGTGTTAATGCATGTTATGGTTGAAGCATGGACCAGAAGGGAATGTAGGAGTTGGGAGGGTAACCATGTTGTGCTTCTATTCTATTGAGATTTGTGGTGGTAATTTTTCTTTTTTTTAGGCCATCCTTCTCCAGAACCTGGAAAAATCTGTGGTGCATTGAATCCTGGCAAAGGTGCCAAGTGGGAGAGCTGGGAATGTGATAAGAAACTTGGCTATATTTGTAAACGAGGAAATGCTACTTTAGAATCTTTCATTATTCCGAGAGGTAGGTTTGGTAATAAACCCTCAACAAATTCTTGATGACCAGTGTTTTTTATCTGCAACTGAAATAAGTGTTATTGAATGTAGTAAAACCAAGCAAAGGAGTCTGTAGACTTGTTTGACCAAGATTCCCTCCAAAAGTGAACAGTGTGTACTTCCTGTTTGCTCTGGCCTCCCTATTTCCTGTGTAATAATCTTTCTTCAGTAGTCTCCAGTTCTAAATTGCAAAATTGTGGAGTTCTCTTTTCCAAAACCAAGCAGAACAGTCAGATTCTGATTATAAAATAATAATAAAAAAAGAATTTAATGTTTTTAAAATGATGTAATTGTCTGAAGCCCCATGTACACAATGAAACTAATCCACTTCTTCCTGTAATTCTTACTACTTACGAGTTGGTGCAAGTCAGTAGTGGACTAGAATAAATTTTAAAAATTCTTTTGAATTAGATATTTTTAATGTATCTATGTGTCTTCTAAATATAGAAATATTTATATAGAAATATAAAATTATTTATTTGTATATGTATAAAAGCATATACAACTTTAATGTAATTGATTTAATTATTTATGTAGAAACACTTTTTCAGAAGAAATGTAATTCTGGAACTTACCTCAAGTATATAAGGAAGACAGAAGAGGGATAAGATTTATTTTAACCTCTTTCCTTATTATCTCTCTGGGTACTATAAACATCTTGTAACTATTTCCTTTGTTTCATTACTCCTTCTTTCTGTTCTTTCCAAGTTCTTTTCTTTTTCCATGTCATACCTGTATCTCTTAAATCCACAGATATTATTTTGTATAGGCTTTAGAAGCAGAAGGCTAAACTGGAACTAGAGTTCCAGTTCATTTATTAATATGCATCACTGCTTGCAAAGCAGACGTTTTGGAAAATAAGCGTTTGATATTTGGCTTTAAAAACCGTTGGCATATTTTAATATTTTTTCTGCTTTTGCCAATATGGAATCAGCTCTGTTAAAAACACTTAGGACAGAGGATTCTGCCTCATTTGTTCTGCTTTGTTGCTAAGAGAAAAGACCACAAGAATGAGCTGGTGTCTCATTATTTAGATCTTGAAATGCGTATTGATTAATTAAATTGATAATTTGGTATTGAAATCAAGTGCATTCATTGTCTTAGCTGAGAAAGACGTCAATGCATGCTTGCTTAAATTATTTCTTAATTTAAGATGTAAAGTTTTGTTAGTATTTGTAAATAGGTGATACCCAAATAGTTTCATTTATATAGATTGTTTTAGGTTCTTTGGCTGGCTACTGCTCAGCTTTTCAGATTTCATACATCAGTTCTAAACCACTGATGCCTATAAATGAATTATCAGTTTAAGACTGGCTGCTATATTATTTGTATTTAAATTCAGGGGTGTTTTTGGAGGGAGGTGTGTGTCTAATGGTCATTACTCTCTCTTGCATTTGGCTTTTGTTCCTGCCCCCACCTCCATCCTCCGGTTTACCAGCGATTTGAAGGAAAAGAAAAAAGTTTTCAATTAAACAAAATTTGCTGAGTAAACACTGTGACAGATAAATCAGAGATTGGCAGTGATTCACTTAATAAAATATTTTCCAAAATGTCCCACGGGAGGAAGTAATAAAAGGAGTAAGCATGGAATCATGCAAGGTGTTAGGTGCCCTCAGCTTCTAAAGGTGTAAAGGAAAACTCATGGCAGATTATGTTTTCCTGAGTTAAGAAATGAATTAGTTGCAAATTCATACATGCACTTAGTTGTTCACCTCACATTAAACACAAAGAAAATCCTTTGAAATTTTAACTCTAGAAGTTATAATTATGTCTGACAGAGCAGTGTGTGGGACAGAGGAGCATTTTACAACAGAATGTAATCATGCTTGTGTTCAAAACAAAGTCGGGAAAAATCTTTACAGAATATTTGTTTTCATTACAGATTGATTTTCACAAAGCAAACATCTGCAGGATTGTTTTGCATTTTTCTTTTTTGCTTCTTGTAACAGAATATTATTTCCAGCAGGGGGCCACATCATGTTGTACATGGAAGTATCTTCGGGCTACAGAGCATTTGTTCTGTAACCCAGCAAAGTAGATTAATAGAAATGTATTAATTAATTAAAATGTATTAATTAATTTCAAATTCAAAATGCTGAAAGCAAAGGCTGTCTCTGTATCTCCACCAAGTGACTGCCAACACAGATTTCATCCCAAGCCAACAAAGTGTGGTCATCTTAAAGTACTGTCTGCAAATGCGTCTTTAACATTCAGTTAGAAGAAATAAATGCTGTTACTTTTATTGCTGAGGTGCTGTTTATCTCTATCTTATCAGACCGCATAGGATGGGTCTCAGAGAGAAATTTGAATGTCTGAATCATGAGACTGACTTCAGGTAGTGCTTTCACCCTTTTAGACACACAAGTCAAGCACTATGAGATTTTTCAGACTGCAGAAAGTCAAGCTCATAAGAAAATCAGCTTCACAAGAGTACTTGCTCTCTGAGGAATTCCACAATTACAGTCCAATAAATTTATCAGCTTGACTTTTGCAATAATATTGTTTACATGTTAATATAATATCGTATTTTACCTTTTATTTGCGATAATTTGCATTGCTTCTTTTGTTTAAGTGAAATGATGTCCAGGGAGTAGTACTTGTTTCCATTAGGATGAAAAAGTAAACTGGATGGCTTTGAGTTGTCTAGTAGTTTCTTTAAAAGTAGAATGGGGAAGCACAGAGTTAATTTTTGCTGAGTAGTTGAAATGAAGAACTGAAGAGCTTCTTGTACTGAGAAATCCCCAGCAATGTAATTTAATATGGCTTACAGTAGAGAAACGAGACCATCAACAGGTTTGTTTGGTTTGTTTGGTTTTTTTGGGTTTTTTTTTTGTTTTTTTTTTTGGTCTGAAACAAGCTCCCTGGTGTTACTGGGTCTACAAGCCAAAGTTTTCCTACCCTGCCATAGTTGCTTTAGTGTTTAGTGAGTAATACTGTCACAGTCTGCGTCCTCTTGAAAAAGAGATGCTCACGGACTCACTGAGACATAAATACCTTTGTGACTCTCTCTCTGTGGCCATGTCTGAACTGCTGATTTCTGTTCTGTGCAGTGCAGTTTGCAGAAGGGTAGGTTGAGTGTTCTTTGATTTATGGCAAAGCACTGTAAAATGCATATGCTCAGAGCTGAGACCAGGTGTAGGATCAATTAGGTGGCTGGCTGAAGCATCAGATTAACTTCTATGACAGCGTCTGTCACCTCTGTGCTCTCTTGTTTCTCCCTATATCACCATGTACATTCAGTTTGGTTTCCTGGAGTTTCCCCACCCTCTATTTCACTTTTCTCCTTTGGCAGAACTGAGAGGCCTCTGACCAAGCATTGAGCCTGTTGTCCTGGGGAAAAAGGTTTAGTATTACTAGAACTTTGTGAGAACATGTTAGCACGTTTTAGACACAGGTCTGAAAGAGCAGGTACTGTTTATAATAGAAATGTGTGTTGTGACACCAGGTATCAATCATCAATGTAGTCCAGTTGAAACAGAATGTGTGCCTGCAACATGGGCCTAACTAGTCATGAGTTTGGGTGCCTATTTAAACATTTCTAGAAAATATATCCTACTGTTAAACAAACACATTACTTCTTCTGACATAAAAGTTTTTTGAAAGCAGAATTTCTGAAAACATGCTGTTCTTATTCTACTCTATATATTGGTGTTTGCTAAACTCATCTGCTGATTATAAATAAAGAGCTGCAAGAATCATAATTTGTTTCTACAACAGCAATACTCTGTTTATTATGTGTTTGGGTGACATCCCTCCCAAGGCTGAATTGTTTGCTGAACAGCAATGTGTTCTGAAAGCAAGTTTTAAGCATAAACCATTTACTTTGACAACATAATTTTCTCAGTTAAGCTTCTGAAAAGGATTCCTAAAAGCAGTAACCTTATTCAGGTTTTCTTAGGATTATGTGTAATCAGTTATTTCTTTTCATAGTCTAGCAGATGGGCTAATCCATAAAGTGCCTAAGTTTTTGGGAAAAATAATTACTCTCATATGTACAATAATTACTCTCATCTGTACAATACTCAAATATGTAGTGTAAAGTCAGGTTCTTAACTTACAGCATGGGGATTAAAGAGAGCTGCTAACATCAGAAAAGAAAAATTATGAAGCACCACTCTGCAGATCTTACATTTTAGTATGCATATATGCATGCATATGAAAGACAAAACTGTGTTTTAATTGTCTTTTCTCAAGTTTCAAGCACTTGTTTGCAACTGTAGTGTTCTTTAAAAACAGCATGGAAGTCTCTACTTTCAGTTTTTCATGCATATTTTTATCACTGTACATATTTTTCAGCTCTGCTGTTCTTCATGAAGAAAATATATGATTGGATTTTTTTGTTAAATATTTTCTGATGTGATGTTTAGTCTTTAGTTAAGAGCAGAATTCTGAAACTCTTCATGGCTTTATTTTTTTTTTCATTTCAGAGACAAATGTGCCTATTAGATGCCCTGCTCAATGGATGTCATATGCTGGTCACTGTTACATAATTCATAGGGACCCCAAAATTTGGAAAGATGCCTTAACATCTTGCAGGAAAGAGGATGGGGATCTGGCAAGCATCCATAATGTTGAAGAATACAGCTTTATTATTTCTCAACTTGGGTACCGTGAGTACTTTTTCATAATAACATATATATATATCTGTAAAGAAGGTGTTTTGAATATGTCTTACGTGTTAATAAAATAAGGAGACTGTTTAAAGGAATAATTGTCCTGATCACAGGGTGCAGAAAGAGCTAAATTTTAAATTTTAAAAAATTAATTAAAAAAAACAGAGGAAGAAAAAACACAGAATAGGATACAATAATACCCTATAATTGTCCTGACCACAGAATGCTGAAGGACTAAAGTTTTAAATTTAAAAAATCAGAAGAAACAAAAACATAGAATAGGAGCACAAAACCCAGTCAGTGGGTTTTTTCAGTGATACAAATTGCGTTATCTCCAGAATCCTATTTCTTAGGATCTGCTTCTCCTTCCTTTCTCCTTTTATATAGGTTAAAGAAATTTAAAACTTTTTCATAAGATAAAAGGATTTTACAGTCAATCTTCAAAAATAAATGGGGGGAAGCAAAGTCTGCTGGTCCAAGACAATTTGGGAAGATCTGTGTCCTATTATTAACATTGCCATGTCCTTATGTTTCAAGTCATATGTTTCAAGTTCATGTCCTTGTGTTTCTCCTGGAAAAAGAATCCATCTGTCTCAGTACATGGATTCAGATGTGCCCCATATCAAATACAGTACTTATGTGCTTGGTTTCTGAGCACACATTCGAGCTGTTGCAAGGCAATACAACAGCTATTGCAAGGCAATGCAACAGCAACGCAATGTACTCTAGAGATGCAAGATGTGTTCATTAGGAGAACGCAGCTGTGCTGCCTCTGGGGCAATTTCGTGGTTGTTACTGCTCTGCATGAACCTGCTCCTGCACAGAGGAACAGTTAACTGCTTTTTGTGGGAGAAGCAGATTCGCATCCAGGTATGCTTCTTTGCAGTGACTGATCCTATCTGTGCTATCAGTGCCATCAGTGCCAGGTAAAGATGAGTTAGTTTATCCTTCTCTGAAAGTGTAGCCATGTGCTTTGAACTGCAGCATAGCAGCAGTCCTGGAGTAGAAATAGCTCTTGAAACAGCTGATAGGCTTTATTTTGGTATCCTAGCTACCTCCATGGCAACTTGTGCTTATCTTCACATTCCTGAAAGAGTGACCTGGTCTTTCATGAACAACATGAAACTTTTATTCCTTTAAAAGTTATTCTTAGGAAAGGTGAAACCTCTTGATGCAACGTTAGGACGTTTGATAGAGGTTAGATTCTAAAGGAAACTAGTTGTATTTTCACCTTACAGATGCGAAGTAGATTTTTTAATAGTTTGATACCTCCTCCAAAGACCTTTCCTGAAATAACTGCTGTTTTCGTATTTGTAAAATTGAGTGTTTTTGAAAGGCAAATAGTCCTGAAGGAAACCAGGCTTCTCACAAATGACACACTAGCTGCAACAGACTATTTTGAAAGCATTCTTTTCAGAGGAGTAAAATTGGAACAATTAAAGAAGCCTTTTACGACAGTTTATGACTGTATCAGGTTACCCTTGTTCACCACTGAGAGGAGAACACCATGTATTGCAGTGCCTAGAAAATGTTGTCTGTGTCAGAGCACTGCTGTACAGAAAGAACAAAAGTCTATCTTTGTGCCAAACAATTCACAGTCCCATGATAAAACAAAGGAAAAAGGGGTACAATGAGATGAATATTGTCATGGTAGCTGAGCTTTTGTTGGCATCACCCACAAAGGAGAACTTTAGAGAGGAACATGAAGAATAAAGAAGTGCATTCTGGATGTTTACACGGAAGTCCAGCATGTGATATGGTACAAATGTGGCCCAGTGCATGACTGAGAATGGGAAGCAGCTTTACAAATTGCTGGAAAAAACCCTCTTTTGGTATTTAGTCATACAGCTGCAAAGATGATTGCAACAAAACAGCAGTTCTAGTGAGGAAAAAAAATGTTGTGTAGGAAGAGACTCCATAGATTTGCATGGCTTGTTTAGATGGCTTTGATGTAGTTGTTTTGCTGAAGAATGTTGTTTATTGATCATATTACCATGGTGTGACCCTACCACTGTAGGAGCTCTGGGTGTGGAAAATGCCTCTGCTGTGCTAAATGCTCAATAAACACAGACAGAAAGATTTTAAGAGGTAACTAAACAAAAAATAAATTAAAGACCATGGATAGCAGTGGGCAAGGGGGGAGTGAGAGCCTGATGGGCAGTAGAATTGGAACAGCTTTCGTCATGTTAGCAGAAGAGAGTTTAAACAAGGGTATTGAATTGTAACTTGGGAGGACTTCTGAACATAAAACACTGTCTGCAAGAAGGGATAAGGGTGTGTTTGAAAGTGGAGCCTGAGAGCCTGTGAATTTGAGCACTTCTTAATGGGGGAGAGATGGTAAGAAATTATGGATGAGTTATGAGGGCAGATCACTCTTAGGTATAATAAAGGCAGGAGAGTAAATGGAGAGAAGGAGAAAGGCAGAGGGTTGACTCTGTTATTCAAGTGACTGGCTGGGAGTCACTTGCAGTATCTTGGTTGGCCAGAAGGGAAACCTCTCAGAAACAATGTGAGGTAAATTTTTTGACCAGTCCTGCAGTTTCCTTCAAGCCAAAACACAATAGCTAACTCTTTTAACTGTAAAGTGAAAAAAAATCCAACAACTATGTTAATTTCATTTTACTCTGAAATGAAATAAAATACAGGAACACATATAATGGGAAAGCTTGCAAGTACTCTGGTTTTCAGCTCTAAAAGACATCACTGGGTGTCTTAGCATTAGAAAATAGGACATTTCTTTCTTCATTATACTAAAAGTAGGAGGAAAGGAGAGGTAATATTTTATTTAGGTGTTTATTGATATCTGGTTACAAGAGTTTTGAATTGGAAAAGAAGATGAACCTATTTGTGTTGCAATATAATACAGCAAAGGGAGTAGTTTGGTTGTTTTCCATGAAGTTGAACCCCCTTATTGTATTGCCACTTTGGTGAGTGGCCTTTCCTGATGACTGGGGTGGGTGTATGATAATCAGTTTGACCTCTGTGAGGCTGAGAACTCTAATTTCCTGTCTTTTCAACTTCTTGAGAATAAATTCTTTTCTTTTCCACAAAGACCAGAGTTCACATTATGTGACAGGATTGTTAAATGTATGTTTTAGAGCCATCTGATGAGCTGTGGATTGGGTTGAACGACCTCAAGGTTCAGATGTATTTTGAATGGAGCGATGGAACACCTGTCACCTACACCAAGTGGCTTCGTGGAGAACCCACTCATGCAAATAACAGGCAAGAGGACTGTGTCATTATGAAGGGAAAGGTAAAGTCACATAGCTGTTAACTAAATTGTCTTAAAATTTCATTTATCATTTGGGCTTTTTCCTATGCAAGCGAAATAATAAAAAATAATTTTAAAAATGGGGATATTACTGCTTGAAGCAGCCTATTATAAAGTCAGGAATGAGTTTTTTGAGGAAGTTTCTCTGTTTAAGGTTGCCAGAAAATTTCACTGTCTTGCCTGAGAAGCAGACAAGTGGCAATTGCTCCCCAAGATCCATATTTCTGGATTTCTGTTTGTGGACTTTTAAAAGAATCTTATAATTACACTGGGAAGCAGATGAACATGTAAATATGTTTCTTCAGGCAGCTAAAAAGACATTTTGGTTCTGTTTGGCTTTTTTATGTTTTGACTGAATATGGGATTCACCCTAAAAAATTGCACTAGCAATTTTTGTTTATGCTGGAGAGAAATAACTCTCTAAATCTTAATTTTATTTTTCTAGGCAAAGCTATAAATGTTGGATCTAGGTGGTTTAGTTGTTGTGCTTATACCTACACTGCACATGAAGAGCTGTGAGAAAAGTAGTAAAGTATTTAGCAGCGGCATTAGTGAAAGCCTTTCCTGAGTGACTGTATAGCTACAATTTAAAGGCTGCTTTGAAAGAGCTGTCTTCTGGAATCTGGCAATGATCAGTGACCTAGGAGTATTACAGGAACAGAGATAATACCTGGCATGAAAGTCAGTCTTTGTTGATGCTACATTTTTCCTTTTTGTGATAATTAAAACTATTACACTTACTACCTCCATTAGAGTTTGCCTATTTTATCAAGAGGGAAAAAAGTGTGTACACATCCCAAAGGTATTTTCTTACTTTGCAAAATTAAAATCGGATTATTTTACTTTTGCTACACTTTTGGTGAGTGCACTTATAAATTGAAGAGGAAAACTAAGATGTTTTCTCAATTCCTTAAACACTCTGCTGAGTGTTTAGGAAATTGAGAAAAAAACCTGGAGCACAGGCTTTCAATAGATTCAGTTTTCTCAATTGTTTCACTTTGGTGCAATCATCAACAGCAACCCTGGCCTATATGCGTGCACCTCGCTCATGTGTCACCAAAATTCTGGTGCAGAAACACTCAAGTTTAAAGAATGAGATTGAGTGTAGGGGGAGAGGGCTGAGCTAGCTCTGCAGCAGGAGAAGGTGGTAGGGCACATAGAGGTGTCCCTATTAAAAATTAATTAAAAAACCTTCTCTGCTGTATTAGTGGGCATACTCTGGTGAGAAGAGTGTATATGTATATTTCTTTGGTGTCAGCCATGCCGTGGTGTGTGTGATGATTGAGCCAACTTTAAGGATGTGAGAATTGTTGTGCTGTGCTGTCTGTGCAGTGGCTATGCCAGTGCTGGTTGAGATGCTTTGCCTATCAGAGTTACAGGGTCAGACAGTGGAAAGAAGCTGCGTGCTCCAATTTGAGAGTCAGTCAGGACAGTGGAAAGAAGCTGCATGCTCCAATGTGAGAGTCAGTCAGGTGAGGCTCTAAATGGCGCTTGCTTCAAGGACTTTTATACTGGTCAAGGCCAGGGAACTTGCTCAGGCATGGGAGGTGAGCAAGGCAGCTGTCCTTGGTGCATGTGGTTGCTGAGTTTCTAGGAACACATACTTGAGGTCTTGTCTCACCAACCATCCTGTGCCCTTTAGCTAACCTCATCTGTTGCTGTTGAGGTTTATGGTATTACACGTGGAAGTATTGGTGCAGGAGGCATTAGAGGAAGTAAGAGGCAGACAGGCATTTCACGATTTGAGTAGTGCTTTAGAAAAAGTGTTGTGATAGCTTTTGATATTCATAGTACCTAGATACATTTTTTTTAATTATATTTTTTTACAGTTTTTGGAACACATAGGGTAGCTTAAATCCATTGGTAAAACTGTGATTTTTGTCAAAATTACTTGACTGCCTTCAAACAAACATTTCAAGAAAGAAAAAAAAAAACAAACCAAACAAACCAGGAAAAAGAAGAACCTGGTTTTGGTTTTTTGAGGATTGAGATGGCATTTTCTGGCCAAGCCAAGTGTTACAGAATTTGTGGAACTTAGATGAAGGTTAAAAATTTCTGTTTATGTATAGAAATTGGCATCCACTAGACTCTAATTTTCCGCAAATCTAAATAAGTCACCTGCGACAGTTTGAATTCCAGCATGAGTTACATTTTTCTAGGAAAGAGCCAGCTACCTTATTTTCTGTTTCAATATTAGAGGAAACACAATTTGGTTGTTTCTATAAGATTTTAGGAGAAAGGCAAGGCAGGTAGAGATTACAACTAGGCCTAGCAGTATCATCTAGTGCAGGGCACCAACAGCATGGTCTGGAGTCAGTTTATGCTGCTCCGCAATGCAAAGACCTGGAAAAAAATATTTTTGCTCTACCTAGTGTTTTCTCCCCCTCCATGTGGCCATTCATTGAAATCTGTTGGATAAAGAAATGGATAGAAAAATAGGAATCATTGTTATTTATGTCCTCATTCTCACTTTGCATGGTCAGTACAATTTTGAAGTTCAGACCAAACCACTGGGACACACAAACCCTTCATTCACAATGAGGCAGCAGTAGTTACAGATATATGCAGTGGTGTGTATGTGTTGAGGCAAATCTATTGACAGAAGATGACCAGAAATTTTAAAAGGGATCCAATATTTGGTTGAGGGTTAAAATAAAATCAATTCAATGATGAAGGTATCAAAGTGTTAAGATTTGGGTCCACTGGTTATGTGCTTTATGCCATGCTGAAAATGCAGCACTCAGTGCAGCCAGATAACCTATGGTCATTGTTCAGAAACAGTTTCAATGACAAGCTGGCATGCTTAACGCTATGGTCAACAACGACCTGAAAATACTCACTCAGGATGCTGGTTCTTGCCTTGGATCTGTTGATCCAAGCCTTCTCTTCCTTCACCTAACAGAGTCATTCACTACAGAAGGATCATGGGGTCCTTCAGCACTGAATACTTGTTAAGTAAGACTTGTATCAAAACCTCAGAGGCCCTTTTAATTCCAAGAACAATACATAGATGTATTTACTTATGGCTGTAGCTATAAGGAAAAGTAGCAGCCTGCTATTTCTTTCTGCTTCTTTAGAAGACCTGTCATCCTTTCACTTGTATCAGTGCCCAAAAGCAACACAGAAAGCATGATGTAGGTTTTGGCTGAAGAAATTCCATGGAAGTTGTACTAGCTCACTGAATCTTGGAATCAGCTGTCAGCTGACAAAACAATGCATTAACTATAAGTTGACCTTCTCAGTTTGTTGATTTTTACCTACCTAAGTACACTTATGTTTCCATTGTTGATACTTTTGGGTTGATCAGTGCTAGCAAAAAATTATTAAATACTTAGAAGTATAAACCAGCTTTTTTTGAGGATTAAATCCCAATTGACTGAGATTCTGTTTGTATGTTCAGGATGGATTTTGGGCAGACCATTCTTGTGAAAAGAAAATTGGCTACGTCTGTAAAAGGAAACCTATGTCAGATGCTCCTACAGAAGAGGAAACTATTGACATGGGCTGCCAGAGAGTAAGTGAAGAAAAAGCTGTTTGATCTGAATAGGCTGCTAAAAATGGTAAAAAAAGAGAAACTGTCACCTAGGTGAGAGAAAAAAAGGAAAAATAGGTTCTGTTTCATCATAATCAGAAGAGTTTGCCTTCTCATTTCTATGGCAGATGAGGTAGGTGATATATATGACACAATCTAATCTATGACTGTCATTTGGCTCTTGATACTTTCTTTCTTCTTCCAAAAATTAAACCAAATCTCAAACCTCTTATCCCAGCAGCAGACCATTTATCCTTGATTGCCTGTACCATCAGCTGCATTTCAGCTCTAGCTACAGTTTTCTACAAAGTTGTTCATAGCAGGAAGGGTGTCCCTGTATAAATACTGTTCTCAGGCCTTTGCTGTGGTCTCTGGCAGTGCTCTCTACTTTGAACAACTTATTACCAGTGGCCAATTAACATGAATCTATTGTGCTTCTTCTGAATTGTCAGCAGATCTATTATTTACTTGCTTGCTTCTAATGACATAACACTCAGTAATTACAAAATAACTACTGAAATTTATTGTGTCATAGGAAATCTTATGGAGTATTTTTTTTCCTTGAAGAAATTGCCTTTTCTTCCCAGTCTGCTTTACACAGCTTCAGAGAAAGTCTTTGATGATTATTCCCAGTATTTGTAAAGAGTACCTGGAATCCTTGCAAGTGCTGGTGGAAATAAAATGTTCCACATGCTTATAGATGTTATCATTGCCTACAGAACGAAGTGCATACTTGTAGAAAAAAAAAGTCTCTCAAAAGTGAGAAATTAAAAACCATCAGAAGACAATTTTTGTGAACTGTAGCTGATCACAGCAATCTTCTCTGAGAGCATGTTCCTGAGTAAACAATATTTGAATGACAAAATTTTAGGAGGGAGTTTTAATGTTAGCTAAGAATAAACAAACTTGAGGTGTCATTCCCTTTCTAAAAATTCAAGCTGAAGTTTGCTTTTCAAGACCATCCTTGTGATTGCATGATGCCTATGTGCTTGTTATAATCATGTTCTGAGCACAAAAGGTGCACAACAAAGCCTCTCATCCCCTTGCGAGTGGAATACATTGACTGAAAATTAATTACATATGAAAAATTGTTTTGTGAAACAAAATTCTAAAAAGCTTTGATCTGCCTGCTTCCACTCTGACTTTTTCAGTTATGTTGTTGCTTTGTCTAGTGGTTAGGTAACGGTGGTAAAAATCAGTTTTCTGTTTTGTTGGTTACCTTTTCCTTTTGCTTTCCCACATGTGATCACTTCACATTTATTTTGACAGGGCTGGAAAAGACATGGTTTTTATTGTTACCTCATTGGAAATACATTTGTAACATTTTCTCAAGCAAATCAAACCTGTGGAAGACATCAGGCTTTTTTAGCAACTGTTGAAGACAGGTATGTAAATGTCTGCTTGTCTGAGGGGGTCACATGAGGATTCAATTTCTAGCATCACCTGCATATCAGAATAAATACTCTGATCTGGGCAAAAATCTAACTTCAGAGGACAGCTATATGTTGATGCAGAACTTCTCAGAGTTTTTACATGCAAATTCAAATCCAGGAATCTGGTTTATACTGAAAGTAGGTAATGGGTGTGAAATCAGTATTGATATAGATGGTTATGTCAAATAAAAAGAACTATATCTTCTGCTTCTTAATTGTGGTGGCTAACTTGAGTGAGGTATATAAATCCAATTCTGATTATTAAATGAAGAGATATGGCTCTGAATTCCTTTCAGAAGGTAGTAAAAATGAGCAAGAGGATATAATTTTCAACTATCTGGTCATTGAATTGAGGTACTTTTAAAAAATTAAGTGAGAAATCAGAATTATTTAAAGGGTTTTTTTTTTTGGTACCTGAAAATCTGTCACAATGCAGCTGGGGTTCAGTGTATGCAAAATTTCTAGAGAAGTAGTGCACATTACTCTATGTGAAAGATAGGAAAAGTAAAAGGTTTAAGAAACAACTTATTTTTCTTGCAGATGACTTGATGCTTTACACAATCTCTTATTTGTTTCTATATAATCAAAGTAGGTATGTTCTACTGTGAAAGCTCCAACTGTCACAAATGGTAGCTCTCTAAACATAGATAGCAATGCAGCTGCCATAAAAATGTTTTAACATTAATGTGGCCTTCAGACTACACCTTGTTAAGGGGAGACTTTTTAATTTGCTCTGATTTCTTAAGAGCTGTTTGTTTAAACACCATAGTGAACTATGACAGGCTTCACCTCTACGTAGATTTGTTTGCTAAACATGACTTGTCTTGCTTAATTCTGAGAAAATAACAAGCCTTTTACAACTTTAAAAATAAATTGAATAGTATTAATTTATTGACTGATTTTATTTGAACAGATATGAACAAGCCTATCTGACCAGCCTAGTTGGGCTGAGAACAGAAAAATACTTTTGGATTGGACTTTCAGACGTAGAAGAAAAGGGAACGTTCAAGTGGACTAATGGTGAATCTGTCTTATTTACACACTGGAATTCTGAAATGCCTGGTAGGTATGACTCTGTACTGTTTAATGAGTCCAGGGCCCAAAATAAGTCACTCACTGCTTGAAGTTTTTTCCCTAGCACTCTCTTGATGACATAATGGCCAATGGCTTTCAAATACATCTGGCTGCTTTCCCCAAGAATCCAGCGCAGTTGCCAAGTTTCTGCCTAATGCTGGAAATGAGTTGTCAGTGTGAGTTTGGGAAGAAACTTTTCACTGAGATCAAGTTTCTGATTTGCAACTGTTCTGGGGAAGTCTGTGCCTGTACTGCACAGACTGCTCTGGAGGAGCAATCTCTGCTGGCACAGTGACTCTCCTTGTGAGCCCTGCCTGTTCAGCCATATCTCATTTCACCCTTGGTCACTGCACGTACTGAGTGTGTGAGATCACAGCAGGCATGAAGCATCTCTGAGTCCTAGAGAAAATGGGATTGTAAGGTAGGACAAGAAGGCCAAAATATAGCAGTGGGAAGCCATTTAATCTCTGACATGATCACATCAGAAGAGCCGTGGGTGTTGGTGTTCAAAGTTCTGGTATGTTGCATATGCCTTTCAGGGGGTCCTCTGATTCTGTTTAATTTCAGTACCTAATTGCTGATTTGAATGTGTCAGCAGAAGTGGCAAGGCTTTGTAGACCACAAAGCCAATAGTAGGCTTATATATACCTAGTTAGTTTTTGAAAATTGTAAGTCAAGTAAGAAAAATTTGAGAAACTAGGTCTAACCACATCTTCAGTTTTAGTGGAGAATTTTTTGGGTCTAAGGTTATGATCTAGGTAGAGTCAGCCACTGCAGGTAATTAAGTGTGAGGCATAATTCAGTATCTCAGAGTGGATGAACTACAGAATGTTTCGCCTTTATTTTTCTTCATAAATTAGAATCACAGAACCACAGAACGATTTGTGTTGAAAGAACATTTAAAGATCACCTAGTCCTCACCCCCTGCCATGGGAACCTTCCACTAGACCAAGTTTCTCAAATCCTAGTCCAACCTGACTTTGAGAACTTTCATGAATGGGGCCTATACAACTTTTCCAGGCAACCTGTTCCAGTTACTCACTCCATTCCTAAGAGAATTCATTCCTTATGCCCAATCTGAATCTACTTTCTTTCACTTAAAGATGGTTGTCGCTTGTTATGTCACTATCAGCTCTGGTGAAAAGTCCTTCTTCATCTTATAAGAATTCTTTAGTTATTGAGTAATCATGATAATGTTTCCCTGGAGTCTTCTCTTCTCCAGAGCAACCCCACTCCCTAAGCCTCTCTTTGTAGGAGAGGTGTTCCAGCCTTCTGATGATTTTTGTGGTCCCCCCAGGCATCTGCTCTAATATTAATTAGAAATATTTTTGACTCTAAAAAATGACTTTATTTCTGCCAGGATAGAATATGAAATTTTCTAACTTCTTATAACACACTAAATGGCGTTTTTGTGCATTCTTGTTTACAATCAGGAAGAAAGCCAGGCTGTGTTGCCATGAGGACTGGAATAGCAGGTGGATTATGGGATGTAATGAAATGTGAAGAAAAGGCAAAGTTCATATGCAAAGTGTGGGCAGAAGGAGTGACACTTCCACCTGTTCCCACAACAACTCCTGCTCCTCGGTGTCCAGAAGGCTGGGAATCAAGCAATCGTATTAGCTTCTGTTTCAAAGTAAGTATGCTGATTACTTCTGCATTAAGGTAGTTTCTGTTGACTACACATACACGTGATTAGCTCGCTTTGTCAGAGTATGGTGCTTATAATGCCAAGGTTGCAGGTTTGATCCCTTTATGGGCCATTCACTTAAGAGTTGGACTTGATGATCCTTGTGGGTCTCTTATAACTCAAAATATTCTGTGATTCCAATAAAAATTGGCATGCATGTGTCCTATTGTTTCATAATCTTTTTTTCCAGATTATATGTAGAACTCTTCTTCCTTTCTATTGAAATGCTCATGGTTTTGTTTATTCTGTTAAAGACTGATCTTCAGGTTTTATGTTCTGTTCTTAAATTCCAGTTCTGTTAAGCTTATATGGTTGCTGTCTTGCAGTAGACGCTCCTATCAGCAATGCAATGTGCTAATTTGACTTAAAGAGTTCATTCCAAGCCTGTGTTTCACAGAGGAGAACACTCCTAGGCCCTGTACTCAGAGTTTCTGTAATCACCACAGAATATAAATAATAATCAATTGGTTTTGGGTAGCTGGTATTTCTTGATCTTGCGATCTATATGGTCTGTTTTGTCTACTGTTCTCAATATGTTCTCTGTAGCCTTTTTCAAGGGCAGAGCACAAGAAGACGTGGCTGGAATCGCAGGAGTTTTGCCGAGCCATAGGAGGGGACCTGGCCTCCATTAATGGCAAGGAGGAGCAGTACGTGATTTGGCGTTCCATCGCGTGAGTGTCCCTGCGTGGTCGGCAGCTCTACTTTAATGAGCCTCCTGATCTTCCTGAAATATTTCTCTTTAGGTGTATCTGTTTACCTCTGTATAAGCCAGTCTGCATTCCATATCTGTGTCTGTGTCAAACACACAGCAAAAGCATAAAGCTGATGAAATAGCAGGAGCTGTATGACTAGCAGCAATAACTGCAAAAGCTACTACTGAAATGACATTGGCAAGAGATCTAGTTAAGCCAACATTTGTCATCTGCATAAAGCTATTTACTGTGGAGTTGTTGATATTATAAAATTACTACAGGTGCCATTTGTTTTCATGTAGGTGTACAAAAATGGTAACAGTTTAATAAATCTGGATAATATGTTGATTCTTTGTCACTTTTATGAACTAATCAAAAAGCAGAAGCAACCTCAGATTAATTTTTTTTTATAAGGAAGGTAAATAAGGTTAGTAAGTCTCTGAATTGCGAAAAACAGGCATGAGATTTCTAAGTAAGATGAAAAGCTAACACTTGCAATACGACCAGAACAAACCAGGCTCAAGGATCTTGTATATCCCTGGCTAAGCAAGAAGAAAGACAGAAACATCATGGCCCTGCAAAATGCTATGACTGTACTAGAATCCCAGCTGTATATTTGCAGTAAGGAGGATGTCTCAGATGCTTCATTGCCACAAGCTGACTGAATACATTCAGATAAATCAGTAAATTGTGTCTGCTTGCAGACAAGGATTAGTTGAAGGTGATATTTTTAAAATGTGATTCAACTGCAGAAAGTAACTTTCTGTTTGAAAACTGTAAGTGCCTTTACAGAGAAAATGAAGAGTTGAGAAATGAAGCAACAATAGCCAGTGAACCATTATACAGAAATATTAAACCACTTTATATACAGGAGTTGTATGTGGCAATTTTCTTGATCTGTATTTCAATCTGAGTTAATGCATAACGATAACAGCTAGAAGCAGTTGTATTTTAATTTATCTCCACCTTGGTTGTTATTGTTTTTCACAGCCTTGAGTTATCCTTAGAGAACTCTTAACTGTAGTAAATGATAGATTGTTAAAAATATTGTAATGCTCTTATTAGTATTGGTATTTTTTTCTTTTTAGAAACAATGGCTATTACCACCAGAATTTCTGGATGGGTTTATATTACTTGAATCCTGATGATGGCTTTGCTTGGAGTGATGGATCTCCAGTGAGTAATTTAATTTTCCACAGCTGTTATTTTGCATTCCCTGTGCTTCTCAAGTGTGTGTAATACATGTGTTTCTGTGTAATTTTATGCTTAATGATAACCCTCTGTGTTGTGCTCTCTTTAGGAAAGCTAATGAATAGCAATTTCATGGCTAGATTTTTTAGCTAAAACATACTGATTTTTGATAGGAAGATACACATTGAATCAACAAGGAAGCTAAATACATGTAGACTAAAAGGATGTTCTTATAAATACAAGGATTTTTGGTGTAAAACAGTCCGTCTTTAGTTGTTCTTTTCTTTGCTCATTATCTGCAATGGCTTACATTCCATGGAGATGAAGACACTTTTTTAATACCAGTTTGACTTACTGCACTTTAGACTAAGGTATAAAACTGTAGAAACAAAAGTGATTTTGGAGATGTAGGTGTACTTGATGCAAGGTTGGTCAAGATATATTGTTGGCAATTTACAGTACAGAAACTTGAAACTGGATTTTATATAGGAAAATTAGAATAGCAGTAATACTTTGCTGAGGCAAATGCCAACATTTTTATTGTATCTGAATAATATCCTATTTAATTCATACTGTATATTTAATTAATATCAAGATGTAGCATGCCCCAACATTGTTATTAAATGTATTTTACAGAATTCAGGTACCATAAAAAATATTGATATTCTTCCAAGTGTGAACAGAAATACCTGTTACCTAAGCTGCAATCCATTTGCTCTCTGAAAAAAGTTTGAAGTGTCAGCATTTGCACAGGAGGATTCTGGTTTCCTCTTACCTCAGTTTTTAACCTGACAAAAGGAACAATTTTAGGTCTGTGCTTTGATGCTGTCTCCTCCCTCTCTCCCTTATTTTATTTCCATGTAACAGAATCTTCACAAAACTTCTTCTGTCATAGGTGAGGTATGAAAACTGGGGCTTTGGAGAACCAAATAATTATCAAGGAGTTGAACTTTGTACAGAGATCAGTGGGGATTCCAGCATGCTTTGGAATGACAGGCACTGTGATTACATGTATGGATGGATTTGCCAAATAAGAAAAGGTATTGCTTACTCCTGTGCAGTAAAGTAATGAGAAGGTATTTTCAGTTGATTTTTACCTTGACTTGAGAAATAAAAAATTTGAAAACCTCTTTATAAGAATATTTCTCCGTGAAATGTGAAACATCATAAAGTATAATGATTTCCATGTCTTTGAGGTATTTAAAAATGCAGAGCCTTTAGTATCTTGCTGGGACTTCTCACTGTTCTTTCTTTATGATTTCCAAAAGGATAATGTGGTACTTGATAAATTGGGATTGTTACTTTGAATATTCATATTCACACTTTTCATTTAGAAAATTCGTGCCTTCTTCAACAAATCCTATTGTGGATATTTTTTTCTGACTTTAGTTTCAAGTTATTAGAAAATGGTTTGCAAATCCATTCACATACTTGGTTTTTTTATGTGTGAAAAATCCCTCCTTCACCTGCCTCAGGTGCTGTTTTGTCTGCTAAGAATGTGTAATTTCATGATGGAGCCTGGTTTTGAGATACTTTATTTCTATATTCACATGTTGATTATTTGCTAAATTCTCATGAGATATGTGTTTGGATGCTTTTTATGTACTGAAGACATCAAAATAGTACTTATAATTTAGGGAACACTTGAGTTCCACTAGCAGTGCATCTATTTAAATTTGAGCTTTTTAGAAAGTGCACATTTAACTGTTTTACTGCATTTCTACAGTGGGATGGAGAGGAGCAAAATAAAGATGCTGCACTAGACTATTGACAATAAATATAATCTCTGCCTTATATTGGCAAAAGAACTTCTTAGACACAGATTTTATTAATAGATGTAATTATTGTGAGATTATATTTTAGCACAAAACATTGATAAGCCTAAAGTGACAGAGTTTTCTTGTATAATAAATTGATTTCCTGAAATACTAATGATGACATCCAAGATGCCCTCTCCATGATACCGTAGCAAAAACAGAGTGGAATTCTTTAGTCTGAAGTTGGGGTTTTTTTCATAAAGGACCAGTTAATTTCTTGAGATCTTCTCCAGTGAGATTTTATCTAGGGGAATTTTTAAGATCAAGGTAGAAGTTACTCTCAACCAGAGAAAGATGGAAAGAACCTCACTCTGTAGTAGCTAGGGCACCACATCAGTTAAATAACTCAGTCTGCATTTCTGGTGCCTCTGTTTAAGCCAGAATTCAAGTATCTGTGACCAGGGGAAAAGAGAGAGATGGAGATCCAGGACAACTGTCTTAACAGAGTTAACTCTTTGGGATGTAAGGCTTACTGTTTTAAATGAAAAAATAATTACTTGATTCAAGTAAAGTTCAAGGTATTTATAACACTTTGCATGTAAGGAATAGCCTCAGGGAACAAGACTTTATATTTAAAATTGAATAGTATAACAAAAATGAGAGATTTAAGCTATTTAGTTCCTTCTATATTTTGGTGTTAAATCCATTGCTAACCATAAAAGTCAATGTCAGTATTAAAAAATTCCTATCAGTCACAGTAAATATCTTCTCTTCAGACAGAAAGTATACAATCGTAATAAATATTATTTTCTCACAGGGGCGAGTGTGAAACCTGAACCAACAGAATCTCCTGTACCTGGTAAGTGTTATTGCTATTGCTCTTTGGGGGTGTGTCTGTGCGTGTGTGTGTGTTTTCAAAAGCATTCTTCGAATTTTATTAAGGAGGATGTCTTGAATCTCAGGAGCAGAATAGTTATCTTGGTAATTATCTTACAGAATACAGGACTACTGAAGATGGGTGGATTATACGTGAAGACAAACAGTACTATTTCAGCACAGAGACTGCTCCTATGGAAGAGGGTCGTGAGTTCTGCAAAAAGAACTTTGGAGACCTTTCTGTCATTGAGAGTGAAAGTGAAAGGAAGTTCCTCTGGCGATATGTAAGAAAAATCATTAATACTATGGAATAAACCATCCAAATCAAGTGAGCATAGGCAGAGATCCTTTTCACCATAGTGTTCACTCTACAAGTTTTGATAGTGAAATTGCAGTTGCACTAAGCCAGATTAGTGTGAAGAACAAACTAATGCTAACTTTTAACGGATCTGTGGCTGCATTTTAGCAAAAAGTATTACACTGGTGAGCTATGATTGTGTAGGATATCTCAAGTAGTGGATCAAAGCAGCCACTGACTTCCGTGCAACACTCAGAACATTGGCTTTAGATCTTATCTGTTTATCTGGGCTAATAGTCTATCTAAGAGTCTCTTTTTGGTCATCAAGTTTGCTCCTTTGCCTCCTTCTTTTTGTGAGAATATAATTATGGAGAGAGAAGAAACTGCAACATGGATTATGCCATGAGAAAGAGCTTTGAAATCCTATTTCCTATATCATTGGAATTGTTGGCTTTTTATGCTGGCTGAGGCCAAGTTATTTTTACTCAGGAATGTGCTTAAAAGTTTTATTTGAACTACATAGAACATTTCCTGAGCTGGCTGAAGAGTGACAGTGAGAGGACACAAGGACATATATCAATTTATATGCAAAATGTAGGAAGGAGCTTGTCTTTGCAAGAAACTAGTCAGATAAAGTCCTCTGCAGAGACTGTGCTGATTTCAGTGGCTTTCGAGTAAAACTGTGAGAAGTGTTGATACAGTGACCACACCTTTTGGCCAATGGTGAAGTTTGACTGTGGACTGTCAGCTGTGAACTGCTTTAACTTAAATGTTCTAGCTAGAGAATATATAGAGATTATAGCCAGTTCATATCCTCTGTCAGTATAGAGGTGTACTAGAGGTATACTATTTACCAGTAACATTTTATATGACACGAGAGGACATTTGTAAAATTTTAATTTCTGCATTCTAGATACTGAAACATGGCAAAGAGGATGCATATTTCATTGGTTTACAACTGAGTGTTGACCAACGTACAAGGTAGGTCGTACCTAGTTTTGAGTCTTAAACACGATTGTCTTCTCAAGTGGTTTAATTCCATCTTAATTTAGCTCTAGATGATCCCAAAAAAATGCTGTATGTTTCCTAAATTCACTCAGGTAGATTAAAAATTACACTGCAGTTAATGCATTTTGAATTTTTATTCAGGAATTCTAGTTTCCTTTATTATGTGATTTATACTGAAAATATAGATGTCTGAACTGTAAATATATAAGATTTTTGGTAGGCAAAAACATTCTTTTTCCCTGTACTTAACTGTTGAGAACAGACACTAATAAAGAAACAAATGAAACCTATTTCCTTTTTCTTGAACAATGATAGCTGTTGCACTGTTGCACAGCACCATATTGATTTTGACATGTGATGTTTATTCACTCCTGGGTTCAGTTCAGTCTGTTTTTGAAGCCTGGAGAGGTGCCTAGTAGTTCTCAGTTCTCCTTATAGTCCACAGTAACAGTGAGGGACCTAGCCTCTGAAAATGAGGTGTTTCTGCCTTGCTGGTTTTGTAGGTATCCTAGGATGAATATACTTTTACGTACCTTGTGCCTGTGTCTGAAGGATGAACCTGGGCACCTCTGTCACTTGCAGAACACTAGAAAGATGTGTCCTAATAATTTGCCTGGTTACAATTTTGTACTTCCTTGCCCATACATGGATTGTTTAGTTTTTCAATATTTGTATTTTACCTTGTATGTTTTTGAGCAGAGAATATGTTTTGTGCAACTAGTAGAGGTAATTTGGTCCAAAAACATTGTACATTTTACTATGAACAGCTATATTAAGCATATTGCAAAGTTACTTTTTTAACGTGGAAAAGGTTCTATTTTATGTTAAAGAAGCATTTTGTTTGTTTGTCTTAAGCTGGATGGATGGCACTCCAGTGAATTATTTGGCATGGGCACCACATGAACCTAACTTTGCAAATAATGATGAAAACTGTGTAGTTATGTACAAGAATTTAGGTGAGTTTTGTTTGTTCTTTAATGAATTTCATTATTTGTGTGTTTGCATCGCAACTTTTTTTTTCTTCTGAGAAGCATCCCTTCCTCCTGTTTTTTATTCTCCTTTGCAAAAAGTTATTGAAGTAGACCATAGCATTACTTACAGAACTTAATAGTTTTGTGCTCTTGTGCTTACCTTAAGCCTAACATGGGGAAGATCTGATAGAGGTCTGTGGCTAGAGGTCCATGGTTGTGATTGCTGGTTTATATTTTTTATTAAAATTGACTTAATGTGTCACTATGAAATTTCTAGTACCTGGTTCTACAAAGCTTTTAACATTCTGTAATTACAGTGTGTATAAAGTGACATATTTTTCCTAGAAACTGATATTGAATGATAATAAACTGAGAGACAGCTTTGATCTTATCTTTCATCTAAAAGCACTGTACATGTGAATGAGTGAAACTGATTTGCATTAACCAACTTGAGATGTGGTGTCATGCAGTTCCCCATTTATCTTACATCCAGGATTTTGGAATGATATAAACTGTGGCTATCCAAATCCCTACATATGTGAAAGGCACAACAATTCCATTAATTCAACTGTTCCTCCAACAACATTTTCAACTCCGAGAGGATGTCGTCCAGCCTGGCTTTCTTTTCGTAGTAAGGTACCATAACAAATACGGTCCATGCTGAATCTTTGGCATTAAATAGAAAACAAGAGAATTTTTAAATCATGCTGTTTCTTATTTAAACAAAATATTGTTATTCTTATGCAGAGAGTTATGACACATGCATGCTTTTCTTTGTTTGCCCATCCATTGGTTTGCAGGAAAAGTGCTTTTCTGATGCTTCTAATGAAGCAAATTCAGTTGCAGTTGCTGAAAGACAATTCTCTAGTCAGCTCTTCAAATCTTTTGATACAAATTGAGTCAGAATTCCTAAAATATTGATGCCTTGATCTTGGTATTTTTTAACCAAACCATAATGCTTTTTCCTGAATACATTTTGTCTTCCTTAACTTTACTAACATCGTATCCATTGTAGAATAAAATTAATCAGCAGGCAGACTAAGATCAGTCATTCATAACTTAGCACTGTTATGTAGAAAAGCCAGGATTTTCTAGGGCTTTCACATCAAATCTAGTTGTTGAGCAAAACACTTTAATGAGACTTCTAATTTTATATAGAACCAGGACCAACACAAAAGCTCTTTTAAAATTGAATGTATTTTTTAAGATAAATGCATTATTTTACTGCCTTTTCACCATCCTGCTCTGTTTAAAACAGTAATTATCAATTGGAGTAAAGATAACATATAGAGAATTTGTTCATATTGTAGTGTTACAAAATATTTGGATCTACGGAAGAGGAACGTGTTACTTGGCATGCTGCACGAACAGCTTGCATGAATTTAGGAGGAAACCTGGCCTCGATCCCTAATGAGCAAGTGCAAGGTACTGTGCACAGTTTTGTAGCAACTTGATGAGATGACATTTAATCCTTACAGGCTGACTGGGGTTTTTGTCTGAATACAAACAGATTTGAATAATGATTGCACATCTGATTTTTGTTCCAAAACATACAATTTTTAGAAATCTACAGTGAAGTCTTCACTTGAATCTACCAAATTTTAGTGTTGGCTCAGAGATACGTATATATATGTGTATATTGTCCTGGCAGCCAAAATAGTATTTTTTCCTGCTTGCACATGATGCCAGCTGGACCCTGCAATTTCCATTCCAAACAATGTGATTTCACTAGGTGGCATTGACTTGCTTCATGGCTTTCCTGTTAAATAAGGCAGAGCATCTTTAGGATGAGAACTTGCCTGTGGGCAACTTGAAACAGGTTTGAGTGCTCGTACACATACCCAGAGCTCACCACACAGACATGCCACTTTTTACCAGAGGAGCTTATTGTAATGAACCTAAGAGCTTCATCCATGCCTCAGGGAGATGAGCAGGGGAAAGCTACCTCATGGTCGAATAAACAAGGCACATTTTCAAACTAAAAACAGGAGAGGACCTTGATAGATGTTAGATTGATTTTGATAAATAAACCCTTTAGGCACACTGTTTTATCCTACGTGAATGTGATGAAAAACATACTGTCTGTGAACTCAAGGCAGCGCACTGAGAACTCAACCATTGTAAAACAACGCATTGAAGTCTGAGCAATTAAACAGTTGTAATTTAAACTGCTGATAAGAACTTACTAATTATGGCACTAATTATGTTTTCCTCTTGTGAAAAGCTGAAGAATCAAACTTCCATTTTTCAAACAGTTATATTCTTATCCTACGTAATTTCTGCAGTAGAAATTTCAGGTGGTTAGTCCATGCACAGGACTTGAATTTTGGGTAAAAGAGAAATGAGCAATGGAGCTATTAGCACAAAACTATTATCACTGCAGGATGTGCAGGCATAAAGGCTTGAGTTCCTGTTACAGTTTCTGGCAGAACAGCAGTGCTAATGTTTGGCAAAGGAACTGGCAGGTTTAATTCCTGGAGGAGTAAGCTGCATACATTTAAAAATACTGAAGGTGATACTGTTTAGGTTTTGCCTTTTTTTCTGTTCTCTACTCTTCACACATATATTTGTAGCTATGTAGTCTATTCTGTTAGTGACTAGTTCTCCCAGTACTTTTCCATGGCATTTTCTTAAGCAGAAAGACAAAACAAATTCCAGAGCTCCAAGCCCCAGGAGGGGGTACAAGGCTCCAGTGCAATCTTAGTTCTTCCTGGGAACCAAGGTGAAGAACAACTCTTGCAGATACATTCTCATGAACAAAGTACAACTAGTGCTGAAGTGAGGGGGCTCCAGAGAAGGAGCTTGACCTGGAGGGAAATGGCATTACCACTTGTCCTCCTAATTGGTGCTTTTCATCAATTATGCTAATTTCCTAACCTACAAAAATGTACTCAGCACTTGGGAGAGGTGGGCTTTTGTGAACATCTTTCCATAACTGCCTCTGAAGACCTTCAAATAAAGGTCCTTACTAAAATTATCTTGAGTTTCATTTCCAGGTTAGGAAAAAAGCAAGAAAGGAAGGTGAATGATTAACAGAGCAGGCAGAAATGAATGTATTCTTTTCAGAGGAAAAAAAATTCATAACCATGACTGCAGCAGTTGGCAGAAGCCATAGTATATTCATTTTATCACCACATTCAATGTATAATGGATAAGTGTATTTAATATAATTCAGAATGTTCATAATGGGTGAATATCAACTGACATGTGAGCTAGCCACCTTAGCTAAGACACATCAGCACCCACCTGGACTGTGCAAAGCTGTGATAATTGATTTGCTTGTGTTTAATAGTTCTGTAAAGTCTCATGTGAAGCATGTTTGTTGTGCATTTTGCCCCCTGCCAAGGCAGTGCAGGCTATTGCCCAGCTGTCCAGGGAGGCAAGAAAAATTCCTGTGGTTCTGAAACAGCCCTGCTCGTGCAGATACACAAATGGCAGGGCTTGGTGCAACCTGGGGCAACCACTCTTGTGGGATTATCAAAAATGTGTGTGATCCCCACGGCTGTTAATGTCTTGAACTAGGACTCAAAAGTGTCTTGGGATATTATAAAAACCATTTCTGTCATGTTTTTGGGGTTCATTCCAGTACCAGCTTAGATATTTAGATGAAATATTTTTCCCAAAGCCACATATGTCTAGTTCCCCATTCATCAAACTCAATATTCGTCTCCTTTTCATCTCACCTGCTTGTGTTACCAGCAATGGAGTGTTCTGTGTTTCAGGAAAAGTATTTAATATCACTAATCCCAGTGAGGCCAAACATTTCAACTGTCCTATATTAAAATTTTTCCTCTTTTTTTTTATTTTTTTTATTGTAGCTTTCCTTACTTTCCATTTAAAAGATTTTGCCACTGAGACATGGATTGGATTAAATGATATAAATCATGAAATGAGGTTCCTCTGGACAGATGGAACAGGGGTCTACTTTACAAACTGGGCCAAAGGCTTCCCATCGGGACATGTGGATTTATATGCGTATAGCGGCCAGGTAAATAGCAATCATAAATTGTTCACTGAAATTTGATTTCATAGAATCATAGAATCATTTAGGTTGGAAAAGGCTTCTAAGATTGTTTCGTTCCACCTTTAATACAGCACTGCCAAGGCCACCACTAAACCATGTCTCTTAAGTGCTGCATCTACACATCTTTTAAACACCTCCAGGGATGGTGTCTTAACCACTTATCCCTGGGCAACCTGAATGCCTGAAAACTGTTTTGATGGTGAAATTTTCCCTAATATCCAATCTAGTTGGCTACTACTTCAGGCCATTTCCTCTTGTTCTATCACTAGTTCTGCTGGGGAAAAGAGACTAATACCCAGCTTGCCTAAGCTTGAATTCATGCATTTGTGGTGATTTTAGGCATGTTGCTGCTTGACTTACTACTTTCATACTTGTATACATGTTGAATATAAATCCAGGTAGACTGAGTAGTTTTGAGCCCTTGTGCAGTTGCTGTATCATTGGTGACAGGATCTGTGGAGTGCTCAAAGAAAGACTTGTTTCAGTTTTCAGTTCTCTGTGCTCATGAAGGCCACAGAGCTTTTGTGTTCAGCCTGTGTTCTCTCATGGGCTGTGTAAAGAGGGCAGTGGTTCTCCTGCCCCATGGCATTTCCCCAAAAGCACAACAATGAGAACATCCTCCTAGTCCTCTGGCAACAGCTGTGCTGGAACTTGGCAGGTTTCCCACTTGGCATGTCCTTTGCAAGGGAGCATTTACGAATATTCCTCTGAAACAGGTGTCTTACATATAAACAAATAAGCAAATTGTGCCAGTGACAGTTGCAGAAAGGACATGAGTCTATAAAAAAGAAAGTCATTCAATTTTTACAAGGAAAAAAACCCCAAACCACCAGAAAATCACTTTCTTTATTTCTCTGTCAAATAAACTTATCTGATAGGTCACAGAGTCCTTTCTCTCTGACCACGTGTGTAAAGATAGTTCTGTACTCTGGAACTGCAGCACTTTATTGTGCTAGCTCTATTTCTCTTGAATGATGTTTTTAGTGCAGAAATTATATTTTTATGCAGAATATCCTTTTACATGTCTTTGAAAGTAGCACCTGTGAGCTTCTTACCTCTAAAAGAGGAATAAAATTAAGTAGAATTTGGAGTTCTAAAGGAAAATATTTTAAAAATACTACTTCTCAAATAAATATATATTTGTATCTTTTCATGTAAAGTAATAGGTTTTTATGAAGTCTTATGTGACAACTTATAAAGTTCCTTTTTCAAAAATTTTAGATTTATTTTCAAGTTTACTTGAGCTTAGCAAAAAATGTTGTCGTAGTTAGTACAAATTAGTATGCAACTGTTCAGTTTGAAAGATTTAAATCCCAATGTTTTTCACCCACAAATGAAGTAATTATCTGAACGTCTCATGGACAGAAGAAAGCAAACAAGTAAACAGAATAAAATAAATATGGATGTTTCATTACACAAGGCCACTTTGTAACCCTGCAGGCTTTTGCACTAATTGCTGTTTATTTAATAAGTGCTAATCTAATTTCTAGCTATTGTGTCCATGTCAGAGAAGTTGAAATGTTGTAGTAAGGGTGGAACTGACAGAATAGTGGTTGTCTTTGGGCAGGAGCTGTTCTATCTTTGCTATGCGTACTATTGCAACTTGAAATAATAAATTGCTGCATTGCACTTTAAGGGTTCTGCTTTATTTCTGGGGCAAAGTTACCCAGTCTTTTCTACAATGATTGATCTAATTTCTCTTTAAATTTTCTGTGACTCCTCTCCATGATGTATGCCTGAGGACTGAGAATATTAGAATTTCTCTTAGTCACCCCAGTGTAGTGCAATAAAAAGTAACACAGAAATTTGTGAAGTGTAAGGGGAATAGAACTTCCACCTCACTCGTGGAACTTAAAACTTGTGCTCTTAAATGTTACAAAGATATGAGAGTAAAATTACTGCATTGCTTGACTATGAAGAGGTAAATGGGGGACAAAAGTTTGGTATTTGTTATTTTTAACTGATATTGTATCTTTTTGCCTCGAGGCTGATTGTGTTGCCATGAAAAACAAACCTGTTAAGGAAGCAGGGAAGTGGGCTGATCAGAGTTGTGATAACAGCAGAGGATATATATGCCAAATTAATGCAGGTAATTTTCTTTTTAGTTAAAACCAAACCTTTTGTATTTTTTTTCCCAGGGAATTGCTTAAATATGTGGATTTAAACATAGTTTTGCTTCCAAGAAAGATAAATGCACAAATTGTTCTTCAGGCAGGAACAAAAGGGTCAAATAATAAAATGTGTCAGCAGTCCAGTTAGTCACTGCTCTCATCTGACCCTTCCCAGCAAATGCTGTGTTGCTATTTTCCTGAACTGGAATTTGTATCTGCATCTTTGTGTCCAGTATGACCCCTGATATGACATTTGTTCCATAGTTTTTTAATTTTTTGAGCACAATGTCTTTCAAAACATGTTATGGAAAATACTGGTTTATACATGTAGCATGAGCTGTCTGGAATGAGACTGTAACTCATCTGCTCTGAACTTGAGCAAAATCACCTCCAAAAAATGAAATTAAAATATTTAAATCTAGCATCTGTTTAAGTATGTGAGTAAGTTTTAAGGACTGGTCTGTTGTGAACATTTTATTTCTTGGGAAAAAAATCCTTGGAAAACCAAACAGTTTCTGCAAACCATTTCATTTGATGAAAAAAGATTTTGTGAAAAAAATTATGACCTAATCCTAAGTAATTTCAGTAATACCAGTCTTGATGATTATACAGAATGCTCCTTTACTCTGTCAGAAGTTGCTTTAAGCAGCTCTATTCCTTTCTACAGCTTTGTAATTGAATTTTACTACTGATGCTGGCTTAAAGCATTGTGCCTCTAAGCCATGCTGATTATAAATCAGGGAATATGAAATAAAGTTTAGTTCTATTTGCAACCACAGTGAAATCATACTCCCCTTTTGAACAAGTATATGGGTCTTTTTTCATCCTCTACTTTACAGATGCTGAATTTCTGCCTTCTACAACTTCATCCTCATCCAACATTATCCGTTATGGGAATAGTAGTTACTTGTTCATCCAAACCAAAATGACTTGGGAAGATGCACGGAAAAACTGCAAACAAAATCAATTTGACCTTTCCAGTGTCTTAGATCCCTACAGTCATTCATTCCTGTGGCTGAAGATACTAAAGTATGGGGTGCCTGTGTGGATTGGTCTTAACAGTAATGTGGTAAGAACATAAAACTAATTGAACATGATGCTGCTTCTCTCATGGACAAATCAGGAACTGAAAAGTCTTATCTCTCTTTACTTTACTTATTTGTTTACATCTTGGATCTAAATATTTCTTTGTGCTGTCAGAGGAATCCATCCTCTTCTGTTAATCTGATTGAATCATATATATTCCATGTGCTTTTCACACTTTTTCTATGCTATTCCACTTCTGCACTTCCAAATAAGGCATTTTAAGCTTTGTGTATATCAGGTATAAATGTGATACATATGTAATATAAAATCCTCATACTTTAGAATTTATAGAAGAAAACATCTATTTTAATAATGATACCTAATTGTGAGAAATATAAGAAGGTGCTAATACTGTGAATATTTTAACATTTTCAAGGATGGTTAGCAAAATAATTAATTTGTTTACCTAGGTTAATTTTATTTATCTCCCTCTTCTCGTTTGGTATTTTAATACTTTCTACATATTTAAATACAATTTTTTTTTCTTCTTGGCACAGACACTTGTCCCACACACTCCATTTGGCTGAGCAAATGAAAAAAAACCCCAAATACATGAACGTAACACACCGCTTCCCAAAAATCAAAAGATACCTCTAACATTAATCACCAGGCTGAATCAGTGAGTTAACCAGCTTTGGTGGGAAATGATTATCATTTCAAATGTATTTCAAGTTAAAATAATCTATGAGTCTCTAAACTTCTGGGGAAACAGCTAGTTTAAACAGCAAAAATTAGTAATCAGAATTTCACTCCCACAAATTATTTTAAATTAAATAGTTATTAGTCCCAAATTAAAGGTATTGCTATGTTCAACATTAACTCAATGTCACTTTGCATTTCCTTTTTCTGAAAAGTACTTGTTGCACTGCTCTGTTTCTCAATAAATAGCTATCTGTCACAACAAAAACTTTGAAGTTTGAGCCTTCAGTATTTGTTATTTGTTTCTAAGAAAAACCCCAATCCTTTTAGCACAAAGTACTACATAGACAGAGTAGATTGATGGAGTTTAATCATTCCAGTTGATGTTTTTTTTCCTTAGACCAGTGGGCAGTATGAATGGATTGATAACTGGAGAATGAAGTACACGAAATGGGCTGAAGGGGAGCCAAAGCAAAAAATAGGCTGTGTCTATCTTGACATCACTGGAGTCTGGAGGACAGGATTCTGCAATGAAAGTTATTTCTCTGTTTGCAAAAAGTCTGATGGTAAGAACCTGAATCTGACCACTGCAATTGCAATCAATATCTCATTAGAGATGCTGGGGTTTCTTTCAAGACCTAAATAGATGAAATCATTAGAATTTACTTAGGTTGAACTGGGCTCTTTTAAAATTGGGGCAAACACGTAGTGAGAAAGAGCTAGTGTGACTGTGAATAGCTGTCACTTGATATCAATAATGTTAGATAAGTTTTGCAAAGCTTAGACTCACATCACTCTGCTATTTATTCTGCTGTTGAATAAACTTGCAACATCAAAACCTCAAAAATCAAAAGGCAGTGAATGTAAGGGAATAGTAATTTTTTTTAAAATTATTTTTAATCAGTTCAAGCTCCCACTGAGCCCCCTCAGCTTCCAGGAAAGTGTCCTGAATCAGAAGGACACAGGTCTTGGATCCCTTTCCGAGGTCATTGCTACTACATTGAATCTTCATCTTCAAGAAACTGGCCCCAGGCATCTTTAGAGTGTCTTCGACTAGGTGAGTACCCTACTTTATGAGTCCATATGCCTGGCTTGTTTTCCTAACTGTGGAAAACTGAACCTGTGTTATGTGTTTTTGTAATTTCGAGGATGGTCCAACTGCAAGACAGTTGCATCCAATTATTGCCTTAATTTGGGAGGTAATGGAAAACCTCTGTGTACCAAATGCCCACACTGTGTCTCATGCGTGTGGGACCGGGCATGAGAAAAGCTCTGTGGCCTGGAGTGACGATCATGAAAGTGAAAAACTTGTACTTTTACCCTGATAGGAGATAAACAGCTTCATCCACAGCAGTCACTAAAGCTTATTTTAACGGAATTTGTATCTTTTGTTTTCTTGAAGTGATTTCCCCCTTGATTATTGCAGTTTTATACCACTGGAGTGAAAGTTACAGCCCTTTAGTCTGGATAATATATGAGTGAACTAAGGCTGTTGTGCAGTTTCATTCTCTCAACTTCCTTCTTTGGGAATGGGATGACGATTGCTTATGCTGGACTTCATATGTCTGTAGCACTGTTGTTTACAGCATTGGTGGCAACGTGACTTAGGTGTCTGGTCTCCCATTAGATTGTGCAGAGATCTCATTCACTCTCCAACAGAACTGATTATAGCTTTATCTTCACTGGAAGTATATATTGACATGTAGTCAATAAAAACCTACCAGTGAAACCCATGGCAAATATAGACACCTGTACTGGGTGAGAGGATTCTCCCCCTCTTTTCTGATACTCACGTTTGTTCCTGGGTTATCATGAAGTAGTTTCTTGACAGGACAATGAGAATGCTTCCCCTGTGAAACATCTCTAAGAGATTTTTCTTTCCCTGTGTCTTCCAGGTGCCTCTTTGGTCTCATTTGAAGACTCAGCTGAAGCTAGCTTTCTGACCTACAACCTTGAACCACTTGAAGGGAAAACATCAGCATTTTGGACAGGAATGTACAGAAATGTGGATGGTACTTTCTCTACTTTTAATGTCATTCTTTTAAATTGAATAATTACTGCATGCTGTTTGACATAAGTTTGAAATTTTTACATTATACTTCTGTAATAAGGAAGATAAAGCAAGGCAGAATAGGCAACAAGCTGCTTTAATTAAATCTTAAATTTGATAATTATTGCTTTCACATTAATGCAGTTAATATTCAATTAGATAGATATTTATATCCTTAGGATAGACTTTGAAGTACAGTCGTTTACTGTCCAGGCAAAAATGCCAGTATAACTGTCAATGGCAGGGTTGCAAAATAGTTCAGGTGACTTGAGGTGGAGTTTTCTTGAGTTTTGGAAGATTATTTTTACAACTGACTACCCAAGCACTTGAATGACAAACTTCCTAGGGAAAAGATAACTTTTCAATTACATTGCTTGAATCTTAACCAGGAATAGTGAAAATTTTTGTAAAGGAAAGAATTTGAGAGTTGTCGTTTATATGCAGGCCACATAAAGGGAAGATGAGGTTTACTGATGTGGTCAGTTGACAAAAAAATGTTTCTTAAAGTGGTTCTAGAGCAGTGTAGAACAGCAGACTTCTCACAGTGATCATAAAACATGAGTTCTTCAGCTCTTCATTATAGCTGTAGATAGTGATTATAGCAATTTCAGCGTATTTCAGGAATTGCATTCAGCAAATTTCATACCTTTATGTGTACATTCAGATTGTATTCAGTTGCCATGTCCTCACATGAAGGGTGTCAGAAATTATAAAATAAAAACCCAAAACAAATGCAAAGTATATAGAATCTTATAAGAAATCAAAATACAGTTTTCATGCTGAGTCTAAGAATTTGCTTGAGTACAACTTACAGTCACAAGGAGTACATTTATTCTAAATAAATAGCACTATTAAAAGAAAGAAACAAAAAAGGAACCGGAAGGAAGAAGCAGCAAATCTCAAGCATAGCTGAGCAACAGTGATCACAAGATTTTGGAAGGAGATCTATAAAAAGGAAAATCGTCTGTGTAAAGCTTGTGGAAATGAACAGAAACTGGAAAACAAATGGAATAAAATTGGACCTAGAAAGACTTCAGTGTGGGCTTTGAAAAGAGTAACACAAAACTTTCCTACAAATTAGTGAAATAAAGAGCATTTTAGTGAAGTTCAATTTTAACACTTATTCCTATAAATGGAATAAGTGATTGACACTGCACCATTGCTATGGCTAGTGGAAGACTCTTCTTGGAACTGTCTTGCCTTTGCAACACCATAAGCCAGATTTGTCTGCTGTTTTCCAAAAAGTGGTATTGTATCATTTGCATAAAAACTTAGGGGCAACATCTTGTAAATAGTAAATAGTTTAGTGGTCTGTCTCCAAAAGTGGCGACAAGTAAAATTCTCACGAAGGCAATAAATATGGAGCATGTGAAGGTGTCAGTATGGAAATTAATACTATCTTCTTTTTTTGTATTCAATATTTTTTCAATTAGGACACTGGTTGTGGCTAGATGGCACTGCAGTGAATTTTGTCAACTGGAATGCAGGAGAACCTTCTCCTCAACTGAATGAGCACTGCGTTGAAATGTATGCAGACTCTGGGTATTGGAATAATTTCTATTGCTCTTCCTACAAAGGATACATTTGTAAAAAGCCAAAAGGTAAGTGCTACATTTATGAATTCGTTTTATGCATGGATTGTGCTCTCTGTATGCTAGTATTAGTAGATGGCCATCACACACAATGCATTTCCGCTGGATGTTTTGAGTTTTTATAAATGCCAAAGGATGCACATTTCTATGCCAACAAAAACATAGAATGACTCTTATCAGAAAGTAGTTCTGGACAGTAGTCAAGTCCCTTAAGAATTTCTTTCAAAAGACTGTATTCATTCTTTAACTGTACCTAGCATATACTTGACAAGTCTGCCTGTTTTCTGTTGACAAGTGTTGAGAAATCACAATGTAAGGACCATGCCTTGCATACACAAATCTGTCTCATCTATATGCAAACATATTCCTCAGGGTATCCCCCCTGCTCTGCCCATGGAGTAGCCATTGTTTATTTCCCTCTGCCAGTCTCACATACATGTTTTCTGAGCATGGCGTAGTGTTTTTATGAATTATTTATGAAGTGTGAATTATTCAAGAGCTTGGGATCTTTTGTCTCTGTGCCTTCCTCTTGTGAAAAGGTGAATGAATGAAAAGCAAAGCAAACAGCATAGTTTGAACGTGCTAAAGTGAAGGTGTCCTGAAAAAACTGAGTGTGCAAATTTGACAGTAGGGACATCTAGTGCATATGTATTCCTAAAAGTCAGTCACCATAATAATTTCTTTCAGCATATATTGCAATAGCAAAATCCCTTATGCTTCCTAAAAAGGTTGAAATGTGTAGCTGCAACATACCCACTTCCTCTACAATACTGGAAATGACAGAAATTTTGCTATCCTTTCTGTAAATTTGTTCTCATGCAAAATTATTCTTACTTACTCAAATGCTTGTAATTATGACTGTATCTTTTACAGGAAATACTGCAAAATCTCAGTATATCCATCTGTTCAGAGTCTATTCATCTATCTTTTTGCATTGTCATTGACAAAAATTCATAGACCTGGGTACCAAGTGTTAAAATAAATTGCCACCGTTCCTTTTTGACCATTTAATTCAACTATTTGTGATGCTATTGGCACTCACCTGTTTTGATGCTGAGCCACTGCAAAGAGCTGAAGCAGATGAAAGCTAGTTACTTGTTTCTAGGATTAGCTCTAGCCAGTCTAGTCTACAGATCTAGAATGCCATGGACACTACCTAAATCCAGTGTCAGTGCAAGGATTATATACTCACTCACCCCGAAACAGGACGCAATGTAGTCCTGCACTGTCATAGAAATGCAGCTTTTCTTGGCATAGTTTTTCAGAAATGTTCCATGTGCAGAATTGAAAAAAAAAAAACGTATTTAATAGCTACAGACCAATAAATGGAGCATTAGAAGCGTGGTTTTACTGAGTTGCACTGGCTATTGCTGGTTATGTTTGCTGTTTTCTGAAGAGACTGAAACACAAAAACATGACTGAAGTCTTCCCATAGAATAGGTGTTGTTTTCTGTTTCATTTACTGAGCTAATTTTTACCATAGTAATTTGAGAGTTCTGTAGCAGGTCTATTCCATAAAGTATCTAACTTTATTTCATAAGTGATGGGGTGCTCAGCTAGAAGAGAAGGCTCTAGGGAGATCTTGGAGCACCTAAAAGGAGCTCACGAAACAACTGGAGAGGGACTTCTTATAAGGGCCTGTAGTGACAGTCCAAGGATGGAGATTGATGACCTCCCTGGGCAGTCTGTGCTAGTGCTCAGTCACCCTCACAGTGAAAAAAGTGTTTCCTGATATTCAGAGGGAATATCCTGTGTTGCACAGTGGTGCCCACACCCTCTCTTCTGTCACTGTGCAGCACTATGGAAAAGATGTAAGTGGAGACAGATAAAAATAATTTAAATTCCTGAGCTCACCTTTTTCAGAATGAAACATGATGCACTGATTCAGTATTTAGTAATAAACTGATTTTACATCCACAAGGCCAAATAAAGACCTTCATCTTAAGTGATGGCCCATTTTCCCAGCAAGCCAGATTTCATGGTCCAGATGTTAAAATTTAAATGAGCTACAAGCCTTTTAGTTGATATGTGATACCTGCTAGGATACTGAGATGTTCATGAGTGGTTTCAAATATCTGTGCAGGTAAGCCATCAAAGTCTCATGGCAAACCAAATTTGTTACACTTTGTGTGTTTATATAACAAGTACTGCAAGAATTATTAATTGTGTTGAGGATTATGTTTGGCCATGTCTATCCTCAAGATGCTATATAGATGTTCTTGTGGTTTCACTCTGATGTCTGGATCAGTCTTCTTTTTGATATTCCTCCTTTTTTAGGTAGTTTATGTAAACAGCTGCATATGAGACCAGAATACACTAGAACATTGTGCTATGCCTCAGGCATATATAATTTTGTATGAAATAAACCCAAGTGTTTTCAGTATTTAGTGGTTTGTATTACCATATATTTATCTGAGCATGATTTTCAGTATGCTCCAAAATATAAAAAGTAAATAATAAATAATGTAGAAATAAATAATAACAAAAAAATTTTCTTTTTTAATGTTTTCAAGTTCCAGCAACTGAAGTGCTAACAGCATCTGAAATGCCACCAGCTGAAATACCTACAATGGGTAAGAATATTGTCTTTCAAGTAGGAAAAAACTAGTCCCACATAAGATCATAAACCAAAAACATTCTGTTCTGTATTACGTCTCTTAAATGTTCTGATATACCCAAGTACTGTTTCCTAGGATGACACTGTTTCCTAGTAGTACACAATATACTCTACCTGGGTGCATCTCCAAATGCAGATATAAAAAAAATTAATAATTTGTGATATAACATGCAATATTAGTGATTTAAAATCAAGTTATTTTATGTTGCTACCGTTTCTTCTCATTACTTTGAAACAAATGAACCCCTTTTTCCTAAAAGATCATGAATTCTAAAAAAACTTGTTTCCAGTAATCAGATAAAGAGTATGTAGCGTTCTCTTGATTTTTTACTATTTGTTTTCAGCAATGACAAAAGATGAGAAGGCTTCTACCCTAAACCACAGCAAAACAGGAGTTATAGTTGTTGTTGGTGTCATCATCCTGGTTGGAAGTGGCCTTGGAGGATATCTCTTCTACAAAAGAAGAAAGAATTGCTTGCCAACAAATGACAGCTTTGAGAATAATTTGTATTTTAATGGTGATGCAGTTCCTGGAATTAGTGACACTAAGGATCTTGTGGCCAACATAGAGCAGAATGAACATGCAACACTGTAATGTAACAAAAGAAAATGTAATGTAATATGTAATATAAAATGTAATGTAATAAAATGTGCCTTGTTTTATTAAAATTATGCAATTAGAATGAAGCCAAAGGTATTTTCTCATGTGCAATTACTGTAATAGCCTGTGTGTGTAATATCATACACTGCAGTTACTTTATTTTGTAGCCATTATATAAGGTGTAAGATTTCAGAACTCAGGATTTGATGATCACACTGGTGAATGTGGGTCTTAAGAAAAATCATAATATTGACTAATTATTAAATGGAACAATAGAAATGGATAAAATAAAGGAAGTGAAATGTAGATAGATCCACTTGAGGAATGCACACAAGATTTGACATTTCTGCATCAGATTTATTTTAAACCGTGCTATTGAACAGATACTCAAAGCTATTCAGTGAACATCTTCTAATTCTACCATCTTTCAAGTATTCCCATGGATTTAAGTACAGGCATTGTTAATGGAGGATAAGTCTGTATTTGGGCACATTTCCCTTTTGAACCACATGGGGAAGAATACCTTATGATATTTCAGTTCCCACAACTTCATACAACACAGAAAACCAAGAATGTAGGACTTGTAGTTTATGTATTCTAGGATTTAATCAGGTAAAATTTGGAGAGAAACCTCTGGAGTGGAAAAGTGTGGATTTGGCTGGCCACACGTGGGTTTGTTGATGAGAGGTGATGAAGGTCATGGGAGAACTTCCTTCTTACCAGGCAACAGTTACTGAGGAGAGGGAGTAAAATTGCCTGTGCAGATTCTGAAGGTTTCTAGGAGCAGAAGGTTTCTGCACAGCTGTTATGGTGATCACATGTTGGTACTGCTCTCTACAGCTTCTCAATAAGTAGCATAGGTTTGTGTGGGATGTGTGCTGCAAGCAAAGAACAGTTTAGTTTTACCTATGTAATAGTTACTACTGATTTTATTTACCTTCTAAAATTGTTAAATCAGCTACTATTTATGGATATCTTATATTCCCCAAGGAGTTTATGCTCCTAATTTTTGTAGATCCTGTAAAATGTAAATCATGCATGATTTGTCACTTGCATACAAAGATTTGCAAGGATTGAATTTGTGGTTTCAGATTTTGCTCTGTGAAATAAAAAATAACTATCTTTGATTTTTAAAATAGGATTGCATTTTATAGTCTCATCTATATAAGACACTGTGCCATGATAAAGTGAGAAAGGAGGTGATACTAGTGGGGAGACATTCCAGCAAAAGTTGTGATCAAGTATTACATTAACCATATTTTCCTGAATCTGTCCCAGGATTATCCGCTTAAAGACACAACAAAAATGTGAGTTGAGGGATTTAGTCAAAATCTTAAATGACATATGTAAGTAAGATGGGAAAATTTGTCCAGGAACTCCTTCGCTCTGCTCTCTTTCTCCCAGTTATTTCCTTGCTCTGTTCCTACTGCTGTTTCCATTTTTAATGCACAGTTGTTTAAGCATCAGTACCCCTAATTTTTCAAGGTTCAGTACCTCTAGTGGTTTTTTATGCCATCTGATGTGGCTCGTGACAGAAAGCTCTTGACTGACTGATTAATAATACTAAGGGTCATGTTGTTTCACTTACATGGAGGAGTGGTGCCAGGTAGAAATAGTGGATAGTTCTGAGCTCATTCATCCATCTGTTTTTCCTGAAATCCAGCATCATCTCTGAGTTGAGGAGAATTAAAAATGCCATGCTTGTTAATAGCTGGCAGTAGATGTAGGTGCTTCTGTGAAATGTTGTGTCCGTTCTGCTCTCCTGTCTAAACAGGTACAGAAAAAATAGAGAAGATTCCAAATAAGAAGCCGTTCTCTGAAGATGGAGCTACTTAGCCTGCTCATTTTAGAAAGAGTGTGAGTGAAAAAGACACAAAGGATTTTTAGAAGAGGAGGAAATTTAAGCTGCATGGCTTACAGTACGTCCTATTTAAAAACAGTGGAATTGAAGCAAATTTCCCATTAAAAGGATTAATATAGAAACAGTAGCATTTACAGCTCATGAAATCATTAAAGTTCCATGTCATAATCAGAAGATGAGCACTGATACTTTATACACAAACTCTAACAGAAGTTTTTGAATAGAAGGTAGAGAAACAAACAAGCTTGAACACATTTAAATAATATCTAATTAATATAAGATCAAATGGAAAGATTTTACTTAGGAACAGAGATAGGTAAAATGTGCTTCTCTATTTGACTGGAAAAAAGAAATGTGTCTTCCTGGAAATGAGTCATGTTCATATGGACATACTCTAATTTTAAATTTTATGTATTCTGATCCTTCATCAAATCTTTCAACCATTTTCTACTACTGACTACTATTCATATTGGGGTTGCTCAAAAATGCTGCTCTTATGATTTCTTACTTTGTCTCCAAGTGGATGACACCACTTAGGGGAGGTCTCAGGCTGTATTTTGCATACATATATATATATATATATATTCACAGAGAAATGGGGTTCTTGCTTTTCTGAAATATACTTGTTGTAAAAACAAGGAAAATAATTCCTTGAAAAACAAGATGATTAATAGTATGAACAAGAGAATATGAATAGAAAGGCAAATAAATGTTTTAACTGATCCCTAATAGTTTATAATCCTCTGATGCTGCCAAGATTTCTTATATTTGATCAGGTGATTTAAAAAAAATGAAAGGAAAAAAAAATCATTCATTATATAGCATGAAAATAGAAAAACAGAAAGGTTGTTAGTGGGTTTTTTTTAGGCTATAATGTTCCTGCTGGGGTTTTGAGTATGTTTTTTTAAAAGAAATAAATGTTTATAGCTTGGAAACTGTGATTGTCCTATGTGTGAGGATTGTGGATTAAAATCTTATATCTAGTTATAGCAGGCTAAATGATCACAAAAATACTTCCATATTTCAATATAAGTGGATTCTTGAAAATGAATGTAGGGAAGCTTCCAGTTGAACCCAGATGGCCTCATTCACCCATTTCTGTGAGCACCTGAGGAATGACTTGGTGGCAATATTCAATAGTGTGAGAGGTTTTGCCTCTTCACACTGCTGTGTTTCTCGATACCCTTGTGTTTAATTCTCGTTTCCCCTTTTCTCTGAAGAAGTTTGGACTTCAGAAGAAAGGTGGTGAATCTGCACACTGTGAGTGTAACTTCCTGCCTGGGGGCACAGAGTGCCAAGGGAACAATGCTGACTCAACACAAACCCCAGCAGCTTTTGTTCCTCGCCACTTTTAAAATGTCAGGCTGTGCCTTGCCACATGGCAGACCCTGGAGCACATCTTCACATTTCTCTGGTTTTCTTTCCCACTTTGTGGGCTGTGATGCAGTCTGCTCAGATAAACACACAAACACTGAGGTACAGCTGACTTTAGTGTGTTTTACTCATTTTCAGCCTCTCTCAACAGATTATGAGTACCAATCCCTCACCAGTGATCTTTGTTCAGAACAGAACCAGTTTATTTTTCTCTGTTGTAGTTGTCCTTATTGCCCCCTGGTAGATTTGCATATTTTGAGATTTTTTTTGCAGCAGAACCACAAGACGTATTTTTCTTGCTCTTGAACAAGAAAGGAAGGAAAGTTGGAAAACTGAGGTTGCATGTTCAAGCACTCTGGTGCTGGGGAGTACCAGAATGCTTGGCTCCAGACTCAGTGCAGCCATTCTTACATATGGATCATAACTTACCGAGTAATTGGATTCTGCTGCTTTGTGGAGCAGCCCTTGTTTCTTCCACTTTCCTCAGGTCTCAGTATTTTTTTCAGGCTCCCTTCTTTGCATGGCTTTGCTCTAGCTGTGTCTGCTGGCCCTGAGGTCCTACCATTCTACCTCACTGTTGAGGCTGTTTCTACTCTTAATTCCCTGCACACATTTTCAGACCCAGGTTCATCTACATCTGAGTCGATTAATTGAAGCAAAATCCTTCATCTCCATGTGGGTGTCCAGAGTTTTCAGTATCCACAACAGCAGCAATTTTGCTGCAGATGCAATACTGAGAATGGTATCCCACACCAGCTGCTCCTGGAGGTATGGGAAATGAAATTTTTCAAAGTCTATGTCCAAAAATTGGTGTAAAACTTCCACTGGAGTCTCCTTTCTCCTCCCTGCACTCCAAGTTTTTTGAGCTCTTTAAACTGTCATGGGGAAAGCTTTATCAAAGTAAACATCAGAATTTTGTCAGAATGCCAGTAGGTGCACACTTTATGGATGCAAACTTTCACAGATTAGTGGGATGGAAAATGAGGCGGTATTCCTCATCAGTTTCATTTTGCTCTCTAGCAATAACTGAAAATCCAGTATTTTCCAGTTACAGGTTCTCTTCTTCCTGGAATTTTGTGCTTTCTTTCCCAAATTTCTTCAGCTGTTGGTGTCAGTTGGGTAGTTACTCCTGCATATAGTCACGAATGGAGCAAGAGAAAGAATAGGTGTATCCTGAAGAACACAGATCTGACTTTCTACAGCTTTTTTCTTTTCTGTGGAATTTCAGGCATGGAAAATTCTGGTTCTCTCTGACTCCATGGTCATATTTATCTTATTTGTGTGGTGTCCCATCAGATTTTTCACAATACTGCACCACACTCTGGCTTTTTTCTTCATGTATTGATACACACAAATCTTACTCTTCTTTTTCACTTCTTTCATTCGTTTCTGCAAATGACACGGTAATCTCATCTTTTGGTAAAAATAATGATGCTGAGTTATAAGGTATGTCTTAAAAAACCCGCACTAAAATGTTACCTGTCAGATCTTATATTTCCATAGCAAACTTTTATACAGTAGAAAAACCAGCTTAGAAAGCAAAGTTTACTCATTAATATATTATTTCAAAATTACTCATGTGACATGACACAGTTCCTTATTTGAAGCTCAGAACTTCCCTGTATCTGTTGGGTCTTAAAAAGGGTTTGTTAATCCACTTCAGTGCAGTGGGGTTTTCTTGGGAGGCACTGGTTGGGTCTTCAAGATCAATACAAGGTGAAGGGAAGAAAGGAGTGAAATATTTGCCATGTCTCTCTACTTGCCTCTGATTTTCCTTCTCTCCATTAGTACATCTCTTCAAATGTCTGGTAAGTCTTTGTCCTCTGCTGAGTGTGGAGGTTTTCAAGTTCTTTAACATGTGTTCTAGTTATCTCCCTTAGTGGGAGTGAATTTAGATCTAGTAGCATATAGCATATAATTTGAAAATTATCTTCTTAGATCTGAAGTTTGGTGGTATCTGCATAGGCATTTTCTTTCTTTAACCCAGGTTTCAGTGTGGTATATGAATGAAAGGAGTATGCCAACAGATGTGGCCATAACCTTGGTAGTGCTGATTCTTGAGAAAGCTGAATGCAGACAAAAGCTGATTTCACTTTGCTCCATCAGAGGCTAGAGGAGCTCAGTACAGAGCAGTGAACTCTCAGCATGCACAGAGCTACCGGCTTTGAGTTTCTTGGCAGCTCATATAGACAACAGCATACTGATCAGTGCATATTGAAAACTTGTTTCCAAGCTGAGAGCTTTAGGAAGGACCTTAAAATCCCCTGTCTGTTAGATTTCACACCTTTCTACTGCTGAGAGGAAAAAAATGACACTGTGTCTTTTCCATGGCAAGTTCCCAGCTAGAGAGCTCTGCAAGTCCAGTACTATTGCCCGAAGGGCAGCAGGGACCAGCCAATGCCTCAAGGATCTAATCCACCGCAGGACAATTTCTTCTGTGCATGCTTTTGGGTGAGACCAAGCCAGCTCTAACCCATCCTCTGCTAACCATCCCAAGAACCACTGCAGCTGGAGAGCTCTGTCAGGGAAAATATTATCTGGCTTGATCTGGTCTGTAACCTTTCAGAACGACAATACCAAAGCTGTTCAACCACTCCATGTCAGCTTTGGGATGGGAGGGATATGAAGGCCCAGTTAAGTATTCTGGCCTTGGCAAGAACTCTTGGGTAAAACTGGATGGCACTGCTGAGTGAGTTGGGTGATGCTGCCTGTCACCTAGAAGGGAGCAAAGGCTTGCAAGTTGCTGCAAAAAGATTTGGAGCAGGCTTTGTTGAAGCTGATCTTAAGAAAGAAAATCCTGATGTGCAGTGTGTCACATTTCTACTTACAAATGTAGTTATTAATAGCACTTAGGATATTGGCTTAGTTTAACTGTGTTCAGAACTGATGATACTGCAAGTTCTGGCTTCCCCCCTGAGAAACCTACAAATAAAACTGTGAAGAAATGACTTTTTGCACAGCTGCCTAAATATTTCCAAGATAATTAACAAAAAAAATTAAAATTACACCACTTTTTTGGCAAGCTGAAAACCACAATGTTGGTCTGGGCCAAATATAAAAATTATTTAATTTTGAGTATGTAAATGACTTTTAATAGCTCTAAAGCAAAAAAAAAAAAAGGCCTTTTGCTTGCAGAATTAAAGCCCATTTAAATATGATTTGGTGGAACTTTGAAGAAATGATGAAATGTAATGTAATGAAGATAATTTTTGACATGCATTTTGAGATCACTGTGGTTTCAGGAGGAATATGAAGAATAGCAATTTCTCTTCAAAGAGCTGTATTTTCAGCTTTTGTGTTTTTCTGTTCTAAGAATATTTTCATAAATATCCTTCATACCAATGGTTAACCTCTCTTGATTTCTTTGTCTGTGAACTATATACACTATTTAGGGGTTTTTTTTGTTTTGGTTTTGCTTTGGTTGGTTGGTTTTTTGGTTTTGTTTTGGTTTTGGTGGGGTTTTTTGGTTTTGTTGTTTTTTTTTTTGTTTTGTTTTGGTTTGGTTTTTTTTGTAGCAGACTGTCATATAACAACTAACTGACTTTATCTCCTAAGACACCTCTCCTCAAATGTTTGCATTATCATTTTATTTTATAGGTAGGGGGATATTTTCAATCTACAATGAAGATAGCAAGCTCTGTGCCCAAGCTCAGAACTCCAGCTCAGTGATAACTGCCACTTGTGATGAGCGTGATGAGTTTCAGAAGTTCAGGTGGGTCTCTCCCACACAGCTGCTGAGCGTGGCACTCAAGCTGTGCCTGGGAGTGCTTGCCAAGGAAGAGGAGGCTGCTGTCACGTTGGAATCCTGCAACAGGACAAATGAACTCCAGTGGTGGGAATGTAGAAATGACACGCTTGCAACCCATGGCAAGGATTTATTTCTCAACTATGGCAAGGGGAAGGGCAAGAAAACCAGGCTGTCCAAAGTATCCAGCAAAGGGAACAGGTGGAAAATCCATGGAAGTGCAGACAGTGTGTGCTCTCAGCGCTATGAGGGTGAGTACTGAAATTCCATCTCTATTTCTTGGTAACTTGACTGCCCCTACCTACAAAACATTCCACTCCCTGCTTGACAGGCAGCAACCATTTTCTTAGCATGACACCAGCAGAGAAGCTAATTATAAATAGGATGTAGAAATGAAAGGTGAATATATCTGTATACTTTTCAGCAAATGTAGCTGTATACATTTCTGCATAACTCGTAAAGTGTAATTCCTTCAGACGATGGAATGAAATGACAAAGGCCCATGATGTAAACATAAGGAAGAATGGGAATTATGCTTGTACAACGTAGAAGTGTTTAGTTTTTATTATTGCTTTTATTTGGTTTGAGCACTAATAATCTCTAAGAAGGGAATTTTTAGTTTAGATAGACATAATCCACCATTAACATTATTTGCCTAGTGTTACTCAGATCTAGTAAAAACAAAAAGTAGAAAAAAGCAAAAGGAAAAATGATGCATAATGATTTAGGGTGCAATGTTTTGTCATCCTGGAAAAGGATCCCTAGAGAGTAAGATCTCCTCTTCCTACAATTGTATAACTCTTGGGCTATGTAGAGGAAACATTCAGGACCAAGTAATCAATCTCTATTGTGACATTGGTATGTTGGGAATTTAACAATAGAATAAATTTTTGTTGTGCACTACAGCTGTTGCACAGGAATGAGGTTTGTCATAGTTTTGTACAGATAGCAGCAAATTAGACTGGAGAGTGATGGGTCACTTCCCAGCAGAGTCCTTGCAAATTTAAATATAACTTCCTCTCATGAAGACTAATAAAAATATTGTGATACCTCCTTTCCAAGTTTTTTCAACCATATAGAGAAAAAAAAAAAAGAAAAAAAGAGAATGTATACATTATCTAAGGGCAGAATTATGTATGCCATGGGAGAAGATGACTCACAGGGACCTCTGACACAATAGTCCAGAAAGCAATGGCATGACAAAGTTAAACAGAAATTGAGGCCCAATTAGGTGTTTGAGAGTCTTAGTTCTGAATATTTTTCCATAGTCATACCTGATTGGCACAACAGCCTTTTAGAGGTTCGGGGTAAAAAGTACTGGAGTGCTGAACCCTGCATGACTCAGCTTTGTCCATGGAAAACTGGCTTATGAGTGTCACTGGGGTGAGTTTCTGATGCCAGCTGACTGTTGAGTGTGGATCTCTGCTTTTCTCCACAGATATTTACACACTGGGAGGAAATGCCTTTGGTGCACCCTGTGTGTTCCCTTTTAAGCACCAGGGGAAATGGTATGCTGAGTGCATCCCTCGGAGGGATGATACACGCTCTCTCTGGTGTGCAACTTCTTCAGATTTTGATAAAGACCAGTTATTTGGAAACTGCCCACTAAAAGGTAATTTATTTGTGAAAATCTCAGGAAAGCTGTTAAGCAAAAGTATCATCTGCTGTCATGGTCAAAATGTTCTTGGGGTGTTGAAGTAGCATTGGCCAGCGAGCTGAATTCTGGCTTGTCCGGTTCTTTTGTGAGCTGTGCAACAAGGAAATGAGGCATCTGCTCTTCACTCCCACTGTCCTACAGCGTCCCCAAGACTGGTACCCACAGGGACCATTCTGAGGGTGGTGGCTGGGACTGATGGATAAAGGGAGAGGAAACCCCTAGGACTGGGTTTCAAGACAAAAGAGAGTGCAGTGGGTGAGGAGGGTGAGATATATCAGGAGACTGTGGTGTATTATAGGATGCAGGAGAGAACAGGAGGGCTTTGGAGAAGGGAAGGGTGTAGGACACAGACATCTGCCTTCAGTGCTCCAGTGCTGCCATACACAAATTTCCTTGCCCTTCATCCTCACTTCACATGTGATTGTGTGGAAATGATAATTACTGTTTTACTGGGAGGTCTGGAAGAGCATAAGAGGAATCTGAAAGTAAGAAATGGGTGCGGAGACCAAAACTTCTATGTGATAAAGAGGGAAATACTTGTAGAGGTACACTATATGAGTGAGTGGATTAATGTGGACTGAAATATGAGAGAAGTAGACAAATTACATAAATAAAAAGGAACATGGTCAATGTAGAAAAACTAGGTTTGTAAGGATAAATAATTCCTTATGTGATTAAAATATTTTTAATACTGAATGGACAAAATATATTTATGTGAGGCAAAAAGTATGTAAAAATCATCAAATCACACAGTTATATAGTTTTAGTCTGCAGCAAAAAATTTATTTTCTGGGTTAGCAAACATGATTATCTTGTCAAATTGCTGGTATCATCTTTTATAGACACCACCCACAACAACTTTTGGAAAACAAATCCTGTGACAGAAACACGCTATCAGATAAACTCAGAGTCACTTTTGACATGGCACCAAGCAAGGAAAAGCTGCCAGCAGCAGGATGCAGAATTATTAAGAATCACAGATCTTCATGAAGAAATGTATTTATTAGGTAAAGTAAAAATACCCTAAAATATATGTATAAAAAATAATTCACTTTTTAAAATGTAAGTTAGATCCAAGGTTTTAACATGGATACTTATATTTATCTCATAAAAATAGGTCACAGTGACATTCTTAAAAGAGTTTTCCCTTTCTCACAAAACCCCATATTAAAATAATAGATATAATCTAACTTATACTAAAAAATATATCCCTCATGCTTTAAAATATTTCCAATTTTATTGAATAACTTAAAAAATAAGAGGCATTTAATAACCTGACTGTTTGTTTTGGAAATTTAGGGCTCACTAGTGACCTGGGCATCAATGCAAAGCTCTGGATTGGTCTCTACAATGCACTTGACAGTGGCTGGAAGTGGACTGGGGGAAGTCCTTTCAGATATCTCAACTGGGCTCCAGGTAAGTGCACTTTTCTTAAATGATGATCGATGTCTGGGCCAAAATTTCCTCCCCTCCTCTCTCTTCCTCTCCCCTCCCCATCACAGTGGTGCTCCCTTGTCACACCTCTTGGGATTTATCACTCTAAAGAATAATACTCCATTGGCCTTGCAGCTGCAAAGGTCTTGTACATTTGCTCCCATGAAGAGGGTAAAAGTTTCACTGTTAACAGGATTCTGTTGCTCTCTTTTAAAGGACATCCCTCTATGGAACCCGGAAAAATATGTGGGACGTTCCAAGGTAGGAATGGCAAATGGGAAAACCAGCTGTGTGATCGGAAACTGGGATATATCTGCCAAAAGAGAAACTCCTCCTTGGATTCTTTCACCATTCCCTCAGGTGCGCTGCTCAAAAGCTAAGGCTAATTTTACAGACAGTAAGAAATATCGTGAGGATATCATATATGAGAGGGCAACATATTGTCAAAACAAAAGGCTTGCACTTGTTGACCTGGGTCAAATACTGAGAAGACTATAATTTTCTGGCTCATTTTAAAGAAGATGTCTAAATGTTGTTCATCATTTAGAAAAGAGCCCAGGGTACAAAAGAAGGCAGGATTAGGTGTTTAGCCATGTTTTCCAGACCATGAAATACTGATAAATATCCTCTGCTCTGATATTATATACTCTAAACCTATGTCCTACTAAAAGATGTGACCCAGACTTCATTCTCCCCTGCTCTCTGTGACCCTTTTTGTTCTATTCTGAAAGGAAAAAATCAGACTATGCATCTGGAACCTTTCCCCTGTTGAGTTCCCTTTTTACTCCAGGCAGACTAGGTCTTAGCTACAGGAAGGAATAGGCATGCAGTTGCTTAACTGGGAATTCCCAGCATGCAAATAACTTCCCAGTACCTCCCTCCCTAATATATATGAGCACATAGGAGTATGTAGCTCAGGGTATATACTCATGAGTATATAGCTCATGACACCTGCATATCCTGTACTTTCTGGCTGTATCCAGCAGTTGACTTGGAAAGGTTTCTGACCCTGCTAAGCTTCAAACCATGTCTGGATGTTGCTTAGGGGAATGCAATTTGCCCAGGTCCAAACCATGTCCAGGGAGCATCAGACAAAGCAGCTGGCCACTCACCAACCCTGGGCACACCTTCTCCCCTCTTGAGTTTGCTTTGTGGGTGCAGAGCATGGGAACTTTCCACACAGTGCAAGGTGGGCTGGCTGGCCATACTGAATTCATACCCAGAAATAAGTGCTGAACAAAGTGTGTGGTGTTTCTGTCCAGCTGGAATTCCTGGTATAACATTTCTGGTACTATGGGGTTGTGTCTGGACTCTCTGACATATGATTTGCGCCGTGTGTGAGCTCCAACCGGCTCCTGAGCACCTGGTGTTTCCAGAGAAAAAAATTTAAAAAGCTACAAAAGTCACCAAGATGGAATCCCTGAGTAGGAAAAGAGGCCCTTTTCTGTAAAACATGGCTGTACCCAGAGCCTCACTGAGAGGGATTTATTGTGGAGTTGTGCCCTGTACATTTGTATGCCAAATTAGTCAGTATTCACTTAATCTTGTAGAATAGTTTTTTCAGGGCTCCAAGCACAAATAGGAGGGAAAAAATTATTGTTTTTTAATCTTTGTACCTTCCGACTTTGGCTTCTCTCCTCTTCCAGTACATGCTCCAATATTTAAAATTCATATCAGCTCAGGTAATTTTCTTTTTGGTGTAAATAAAGCACTGAATAGAACTTCTCATTAATGACATTTTTTTTTTTTTAGGTGATTCGAAGCATTTGAAATGCCCCAGGGAATGGTTGCCCTATGCAGGTCATTGCTACAGGATTTATAGAACACCAAAAATATGGAGAGAAGCCCAGTCTTCCTGTAGAAAAGAAGATGGAGAGCTGGCGAGCATTCATAATGTTGAAGAGTACAGTTTTACAGTGTCACAGCTCGGGTACAGTGAGTATTCCTGATGATCACTTTTTTTTTTTCCTTAAATTTTTATTTTTTTAAACTGGAATGATACTGTTGCTATTATTCACTTAATCATTGTAACTATGGTCTGATTTTTTTTTTAAGTTCTTCAGTCAAAGGTGGGTGTGAGATGTAATTATTCTATTAAAAGACACATCCATACCTACAATTAACTTTGTGTTCCCAGAGCCAGACGATGAGCTCTGGATTGGTCTAAATGACTTCAGGGTTCAAATGTACTTTGAATGGAGTGATGGCACACCTGTGACTTATACCAAATGGCACCATGGAGAGCCAACCCACACCTGGAATAAGGCAGATTGCATCCTTATGAAGGGACAGGTAAAAATCCCTTCCCCAGTCTCATGCTTTCTTATTTTTTCATCCTAAAATGAAAACATTCATGATTTAATAAAAAAAAGAGGAATGCTGGTTTTAAAAATATTGCAAATATTTATGAACTTGATTTAATTTAGGATATCTCAGTGTAGAGGGATACTTGAGACCAGATCTAGGAAGTTGTGTGATGCACCAGAAGCAGTGCACTGCATGGAGACTTGGTATTCTCTGAGGCAATTCTAACCTGAAATTGGTTGAAATCACTCATCATCCACATGGAACATGACTGATCATAGAGGAATAGATTCTTGGAGCATGGAATTTCCCATGTTTTCTCTAAAACTACTAAAATAAATGGGGGTTTAGAGTTACTTTGGAGGCACAAAACCAGATTCTTTTTTTTGTTTTCTACTTATTATAAAAAAGGGTAATGTTGTGGAAAAAGACTTACACAGACCATTTTTTCATATTTTATGTTTGGTTTATCCATCATTTCCTTGCCATAGTCATCTGGTTATATGAACCTAATAGATGTTATGCTGGTGAGAATAGAGAGGAACCTAATGTTTTTTTCCTGCTCTCATCAGTCCCTGAATCTTTAATAGATACAGCCCTCATTCTCACACCCCTGAGGAAATGTGGCCCTTACTGTACGAATTTGGGAGTTTTGGAGAAAAAAAAACAAGGCAAGGAAGAGAGCTGAAATAGTCTCAGCCACAGGAAGACAGAAGGGTTCCTTCTGAGGATGGATACTTTTGTTGGATCTGGATTGTCTCTAGCTTTCGCTTCTCTTTGTGGTTTGTTCTTACTGTACTTAGGATGGATCCTGGGCTGACAGTGCTTGTGATATGAAATTTGGCTACATCTGTAAAAGGAAACCCTTGGCTGAAGAACCAGGGGAGGCTGAAGTTAATTACCCAGGCTGCCCGAAAGTAAGTGTAAAACAAAAGCAGCAAAAGGTGGTTGTGTATTACTTTCACTCACATGATAATAACTATGACAGAAGTAAATTATTTTGACTGTTCTTGGTGGAGCGTAGAAAACTGTTAATTTCATATGTATTGATACTTCTTAGCCTGATACGGAAACTTTTGCTTTATTTAACTTAAATGTAGATTGACTTATTTTTTTATTCCCTCACAAGTGTACTTCTCTCAGCTCTCTCCTGCTGCAGAACTGGTCACTGCACCCATAAAAGCAGTGCAACTCTCTGCAGAGCAATCTTTTCAGAGTGTAATACATGTGTCAAGGGTTGCATGCCTCCTCAGTTCTATCAATCTGCCACAGGAACCAGGAATATTTGAGCTGACTGTTTTGCAGATTGTAAACTCTTGCAACAGCTACTTATGCAATGAGAAGGCAGAGCAAGCTTTACACAGAGAGCTGCAGAGTGGCTGTGGCTGCCAGCCCCAAGGCATGACCACAGCTCACTGTTTGCACAGACCCCTGGTGTGTCCTTTATCAAGGGACAAGACACAGAGTTATGGTCTCAAAAGCTGTGTTTGATTATCCTCTTGGTTCCTTTCATGGCCTTTGAGATCAGTTTTGACTTGGGGTGTGGTACTGGCGTGGGTTTTGGAAGTGCACAAAGCCGTGCAATGTGACAGCCTCTCTGCACATCTCTGCTTCTACACTGACAGGGCTGGATGAAGCATGGCTTTTACTGTTACTCCTTGGTGCAGTTGCCAACAACGTTTCCAGGAGCAAAAAAAGTTTGCGAAGAAAACAAAGGTTATCTGGCTACTGTAAGAGACAGGTATGGAAACATAATTCTTGTCCTCTAATGTGTTTAACCAGGATGAAACTGTTAAACAGAAATTTCTTCTTATTTAACAGTTATTTATAATGTCTGTCTAGTCAACAACACTCTTTCTCAGGAAAATTTAAGGTAGACCTGATGAAGTATTGCATAATACATCAGGGGCTTTTAGGTCATCAATACAAACATTCAGGATATTGCTACTACAGACTTACACTGTTGTTGCCTCTGGGAATTAAAAAACTGGGTCACCTGCACAACAACCCCAGACTGACAGATTGTTTTAAAACTTTTTGAACTAAAAATAAACAGATAAACATGGAACTATTTATTTCTCGTGGATTAAAGCTTTTCAGCCTTTTTTTTTTTTTTCCCTTTGCAACAGTCAGATCTGGAAGAATTTTAGAATAAAAGTGTTTTTTTTCCCCCACAGTAACAAGATTTAAAGATCTAGTCGTTATCATAAAGCTCAGTAAAACACTGTAGCTCTTATTTATACAGAATGAGAAATATATACACATTAACTTAAGTATTGTTTGGCTTGTGTTCATTGCACCAGTATAAAAGGTGAATAGAATCATCCTAAATTCTAGACATATTTACATTAGCAAAATGTAAAAGCAAAGTTACTTTGTATGATAATTAGAACTACAGAAGTAAGATAATTACCCTTGCTTAATTTCATATGTATTGACAAATTAACTTTACCAGATTTGCTACCACGAACTGTTTGAAGAAATTAACAAATTCTGATAAAATGTGATACAACATTTTGGTGCTTACTCTTCACAGATATGAACAAGCTTTTCTGACCTCCATAATTGGATTCAAACCGGAAAAATACTTCTGGATTGGTCTTTCAGATGTGGAAGAACAGGGGACATTCGGATGGGCCAATGGAGATCCCGTTACCTTCACTCACTGGAATGTGGGAATGCCTGGTAAGTGCCACGGAGGCCATTGAGTTCCTGCTCTGGGGAATGACAGAATGAGAGTTTGAAAGCTAAGAAGTGGTTTAGAAACTCTTCTGGCATAAAGAAGCAGAAAGGGTAAAGCTACTTTCTATTTCTGCTAGAGGGATAAATCAGGGATTGTGGTAACTGCTTCTGGAAGATCACTTGGGATTGCACCTGTCTGTTGGTATCATTAGGTTTTTGTTGTTTGATGGGTGTTTTTAAGTCACTCCTAGCACAATGTAGAAGGGATTTGCACTAATAAAAACCTTTTTAATGATTTAATAGGAATGCATATGAGCTATTGTGAGCTACTGGTGTCCAAACACAGCGAAAACAGGTTACTCTTAAATAAGCAGCAGATGTTTTGAGAAGACGTAGTCATCAATAAGATTTAACAACTTTATGTTTTATGAAGGAGAGGAGTCAGGCTGTGTGGCCATGGCGACAGGAAGGTCAGCTGGATTATGGGATATTTTGAACTGTGAAGAAACAAACACGTTTCTCTGCAAGCAGCTGGTGGAGGGAGTCACGCCTCCTCCTCCTCCTCCAACAACACCCCCTCTCCTGTTTTGCCCAGAGGGGTGGCAGTCTACCTCTCAGAGCAGCTTCTGCTTCAAAGTAGGTGTTTCATTTCTGAATGCAAATGTTTGCCATTTAAATAAGAATATATTTTGTTCATGCATGGAAGGTGGATTTTACCCCGCCTACTTGAGAGACAGTCTGTGGCAACATGTCTCCAGCCATCCCCAAGTGGTGTGGCTGGGAAATGCTGGAAAAAGCTGTATGTGTAAGGAACTGAATTTTGGAGCCACAGGAACTCTGAGATGATAGAAAAAGCAATAATCAAATTTGATAGACAACTACAGGCTGAATGGTTGAAAAAATTAAATAGTAATAGAATGAGACCAAGAGATCAGGAGAAAGATAGAAGCCCATTTTTGTGTTTCTAAATATCTGTAATACCCAACACAGTATTTAATTGCCAACTTTCTACAGATTTTTCAGGGTGGAAGGGAAAAAATGCAAACATGGTTTGAAGCAAGAGATTTTTGCAGAACCATTGGAGGAGATCTTGCATGTATCCACAGTGAAGAAGAGCAAAACCTGATAGCTAGACTGTAAGTATCTGCAAAGTCCATCATTTAAATATAAGAAAAAAACCCTAAAATTGCCTGTCTGAAAGACATAAAGGATTTGTGGTGATCAATTTCTACTTTACAAGGACGGTGTTAAAAGTGGCAAAACAAAATGCGTAAAAAGAGGTGAGCAAAAGGTTTTCTTGACACACCTCTGGGAAGGTGGTGCCATGCACTAAAGTTATCTGAAGATAAACAAAACTGAGAGAAGTATCATCAAAATTGGTTTTAACTGAAGTTAATTCAAAGAGATGAAACAGATCTTTTTACCTTATTTGTAGCTGATCAGTAGATAAAATACTCTTGATTAAAAGAATATTTTGTGCTCGTTTCCTACCTTAAGTAAGGGGGAAAATTGGAAGACTAAGAAAAGCCTGACCTATTGATGCGGTTGTATAAATGTTTAAATCCAGTCCATGAGCACAGGCAGGTCTGAATTTGAATGCTCAAGCTACTTAGTGGAACCAAGACCTTTAAAGATATTTTCATTTAACTCAGTGTTTGTGGACTTATGGCATTTGTTATCTTTCCCATGAAGTTCTGTGTTTTACTGCTTCCTGGCAGGTGTAGTGCCAGGCTGTTTTTCCCCACATGCCAGTTGAATGATTGATTACTTTATATGATTGTCTCAAACGATACTTGACGTATCAAGTGTGCTGACAATAATGTAATGCTATACATTCTCCTTCTCTGTTTCATACTGTGTCTGATTCTGTATTTGTAATCATTCAGAGACAGAGGTTATATTCACTATTCTTACTGGATGGGTTTAAGTGCCTTGGACTCTGATGCTGGATTTACATGGAGCGATGGCTCACCAGTGAGTAAATAATTTGTTATTCCAGCTTTTTGACTCATTTTTTGTTTGTATCTCTCTTGGCAGACAGCTCTCGTAACTCCTATATAAAATGCAAGTGACCTTCAGTCTTTAGTATCTGATTCCTCTGTAGGAATTAGTCTTAAATCTTCAGATATAGATAAAAATACAACATTTACAGTAATGAAAGGTGGTGAAGTCTATCTCCTGATTTAAGCAAGCCTGATTGTGCTAAAGTCTATATTCTCATTTATCATTTGAGGCAAGAAATAATTTTGTACAACTGTACCAGCTCAGCTTTGCTCCCCTCATTGTTTTATGCAGATCAAGATCTGCCAAGCCCAAGGCCATATGGATTGTCTTGGGTTGGAACATTTGAGCAGGATAAACAACCCAGAAATCAGACAACATATTTCTTTTTAGAGCTTGACAGGAGAACATCAGCTCTCCTGGTAATGAATGGGGCAAGAACTTCCTGGTTTACTAACATGGCTTATGAACACACTGATGAATTATTATTTTATTCAAGTGTCATGCACTTGTCCTCAAAAAGTCTGGCATTAAAGAACAAGATGGACCATGAAATCAAATAATCAAATGAAATACATTCTTCTTTAACAGGATGATAGGAGACAATTGTTTCCTTTCAAAAGGACAATAGTAATAAAATTGCATTTCCACTACAGGTAAATTTTGAAAAGTGGTCACATGGAGAACCAAACAATTATGACGGGAATGAAAAATGTGGAGTGTTTACTGGCTATCTCAATATGAACTGGAATGATTTATTTTGTGAACACATGCTGGACTTTGTTTGCCAAATTAAAAAAGGTAAGATAACTTCCTGCCTTTAGTGACTTTTAGAGGTAGAACATCCTTCCTGGGTCAGATCACACTATCTGCATATATCATAGACAGCTGTGCCGTTAGTGCCATCACGATAAAACTGTTTATGATATAATTTCAGTAAAGGCAGTTGAAAACTATTAATTAATCCATGAAATACACAGGCAGGTTAGGAAAGTATATGCAGTATGTTGGGGAAGAGAAACAAAACAGCCTAAAGTTGAGCATTGTTTCTATAAGCTTAACTTATGATGAGCTCTAACATGCCGCTTGCTGAATGTAGCACTTTTTTTCAGATACTCGGAGAAATTCTGTGACAAAAATAAGCATATACTGAGTTACTCTTAAGATTATTACTTGGAATTAAAATGCTAACTAGTGTATAAATATAACTGAGAGAGAGCCGAGAAACATAATGTAATCAAATATTGATTTATATTGCAGGAACCCCACTGAAACCAGAGCCTAATTCCACATTCAGTAAGTCTCGTGCTGCCAATGGCAATAAAATTAATTAACATATAAAGAAGTTAATTTCTATTACAGGCTAATTAATATTTTAATTTGCAGATTATGAATATGTTGTTGGTGAAGATGACTGGATAACATATAAACACAAAGAATACTACTTCAGCAAAGAAGCAATGTCTATGGAAAAAGCCAGAGGCTTTTGCAAGAAGCATGGTGGTGACCTTGTTGTCATTGAGAGTGAAACTGAAAAAAATTTTCTTTGGAAATATGTAAGAAACATGTTTGCTTGAAAAATGCATTTTGTTGTGGAATGAGGCACATTTTTTCAGATGTTTTGTGAAATATTAGGAAGTGTTCCCCATCATAAAAAAAACCCAAAACAGTTCCACCTTTCATCCTTTATTGGCTTATCTACTTAGAAGCTTTATTATAATAATTATTTCAGACAAATAGACAAATTCTCAGCTTCCTTTCAGGAATGCTCTCAGGGTGCAACTTTCAAAGACTTTGCTCTGTTTAGCTGAAAACTGCAATTACTAATTATGTTTTTTTGCTAACTCATTCTTTTCACAGAATTTAATAAAAGCTCTTTGTCAAAACAGATCTCATATTTGCAGCAAAAGGTTTAAGTTAGAATATTTTCTTATAGGAAGAGAATGGCCTGATGATTATATACTGTTTCGGAAGTAGTTTCCTACTATTAAAATCAAATTTTATTACATTCTTTCTTCCACATGACTAAGTACAAAACCCCACAATTTGCTGGCAGCCTTTCAGTAAATTCTCATTATGTTTTCCTGAAACTGTCAATACTATTGTTATAAGCCCAGTTGAGAGATCATTCTTGCCTTCTTAACATAGCTTTTTTTTTCATTTCTTTTTCAGATAATTTGCCTTTTTTTTTTTTTCTCCCCTATTTACATACTGAAAGTTAGAGGAAAAATTTTCGTTTTTCAGTTTGGGCACATAATTCCAGCAACCCCATGCACAATGTATACTGTGCAGTTGTGCAACAGAAACAACAGAATTTTATGAAATTTTAAAAATTTTATTTGAAATCTGTTTTATTTTGGCTGAGTAAATTTGCTTGTTTGTTTTAGATTTTCTATAAAGACCAGGGGAACAACTTCTATATTGGCTTAAGTGTGAGCCTTGACAGAACATTCCAGTAAGTAAAAACAAATTAATTTTTTCAGACTGATAATGTATTCACATTTGGCATGGTTGGCTCCAGGAGACAGTTGAAATTCAATGACTGACACAACCTGTAGACAGGTTTATGTTCTCACATAAAGTTTTAAAATGGGATTCTGCTCCTCACCAAAGAACTTCTGCCATCATATTTTCACTGTCTATTTGTACTCTTTTTGTTCTTTACCCTGCTTTTGTGCTTTGAGGCTGAGATGTTGGATCATAGTAACTGAAGCATCATCCTCTTTTCTTTGTTAGATGAAAGAAAAAGTTGGTTGGAGCTCTCCAGGGTATTCCAGATGGTTCTTGCAGGCATTACTTATTGTTGAAATCATAAAAGTAAAAGAACCCTAGAAAACTGCAGTGAGAGGGATCAAAGTGGTTTTTAGAGGTGACATATCAATACTGGAGAGACCTTGTCTGGATTTCCAGATGGTTTTTAGAGGTGAAATATCCATACTGGAGAGCCCTTTCTGGATTTCCAGATGGTTTTTAGAGGTGAAATATCCATACTGGAGAGCCCTTTCTGGATTTCCTGTGAGTTCAGGGCAGGATAGCTTCACATGACATGGAGTCATTACTCCTCTACAAATATTTTTGGAAACAAAATGCCCTGGAATTAACTTAAACATTCCCTGGAGCCTTGGATGTGTTGCAGACATATCTCCTGCACATTTTTCTAGTGGATTATTCTGGGATTCAAAGCTTGGTCAGATGAGTCTCAGCCTCTTAATTTTAGTTTTTCTTCTGTTGTCACAGTCTCACAAACCAGAGAGACTCTGTAGTCTCATAATCCTAGATATTCTGCCTTCTACATCTCATTCACGGCTCAGATAATCCTTGTTTTCCCAGTCCTCCCCTGTTCCCTCACTAGTTTTATTCTCTTCTCTGTTGGATGAAGGTGCCACTATTTGCTTTATAACCTTTCTTGTGGTTTATTAGGTACCGTCTTTTCCAATTTGACTCAGGAGGTTTTCAGGCAGCTAGGCACCCTGATGAATTCCTAATCTGTAATTTACTTCCAAAAACATGCATGCACTTAGTCTCTGAAACTAGGAAAACATTGGGTTGTCCTGGAGGTGTTATCACCTGAAGATTGTCTGATATGACTGAAGATTGTCAGTCTTGTCTGATTTATCTGTTGACTTCCACCACACTGAGGTCTTTTCACTTTTTTCTTGGCTACTTTTTGAAAACAAATTTGTGAATCACCAAACTAGGAAAAGATTGATGCATAATTGGGAAAAAAAAAAAAAGCAAATAGGTGTATAACATTAAAGATTACCTATGCTTAATGAAATGGTTCCAAGTGGTTCCCAGTATATGGTTCAAGACTCTTTCTCACCCTACAAGATCTTATGTTATTGCTTTTGGTCCAGGAAATTACTAAAATAAGCTCAGGTGTCTGTTTCTGTGCTCCAGAGAAATCCAGGTCCAGTGCTAGAGTGGTGCATTTCCAGCATGCTGTCAGTGTTCAGAGATCAAGAGAAGTTGAGACCACCAGTAAAGATGATTTGTTCAGACCTGGTCTGAGTCAACACTGTAGGCAATTAATACGAAAATATTTTTTTACTAATTCCAAGTGGAAGGTTGTGGTTTCCTTTCAGCAGAGAACAGGTGTTTGTAAGCTAAGATACAGGAAACTTAAAATACAAAACTCAAATATATCCCTTTCATGGGTGATTATTAATATTAATATTAACTAATTCAATAATTAATATTAACTAATTCAACTTCGCATTATAATTTGCTCAAATTACTTCTTCCAGGTGGATGGATGGAACATCAGTGAACTATGTTGCCTGGGCTCCAAATGAACCCAATTTTGCAAATAATGATGAAAACTGTGTGGTCATGTATACCCATACAGGTGGGTGCTGTAACAACATTCACATTGAATGTAACAATATTCAATCTGCAGGAAGTGCCTTAGGCCTGGGAGGGCTCTGTGGGCAAGGCTGGGTGGGTTATACTGAGCAGGCTGATCTTTCATAGTGTTCAAAAAGCAAAGGAAAATAAACTGTAGTCTCTTTTATTTACGTACTTTAAAAAAATTGTTACGTAGCCAACACGTTGCAGTTTTGTAAGAAAATTTCTAAGTGAATGAATCAGGTAAGCATCAGACAATTGGCAGGTAGAGTCACTGTTTTTTCTCCTCTAACCTCTGTCCACTTTATCCTACCTCTCCAAGATATTAGCTGTCTGTTGCATTTGTGCAGCTCCTAAAAACTGAGGGTTTGGCCGTGGCTTGGGTTATCATTAAGCACTGTTATACAATATTTTAATTAAAATAAAATATTCTTTAATATCTATTAATACAGAGAACTGGAAGCAATTGTGTTTATGCTAGCCAAGAACTTAGTCTATTTTGGATCTGTAACTCTCTTCTACTTTTAAACATTTCTAGTCTCAAAATCTATAGATGAGGTGACCTTTCTAGACTCTCTTAGAAGTGAATGGAAGGATATGGACACTTTTGGGGAGTAAATATTATGTCCTGCTTTGGAAATCTCGTTTCAGAAAAGATGAGTCATGTCCTTAACCTCTCTGAATTAAAATGACAATATCTCCATTAAACATTAGGTGTGAAAAATTTTGCTGTAGGTGGTTACCTGTAACTGTCTGCAGCCAATGAAATGTATGTCATTTTCTTATTCATCCCTGGTCTGTAAAATGGGGATGATGATGTTAATGTTATCATCTCAAATCACACTCCAATAGGCGGAAAAGATACCAGAAAACTGTTAGACTGACAGAAGCTCGGGTAGGAAGGTAACCAGGACTGAGTGTCTTATATAGACAGAGCAATGCCATAGACTTTACAGATCTGAGAGATTTAACCATTTGAACTAAAACTCCCCTTTGTCAATGCTGTGGTTTTGCAATATTGAAGTATCTCTGTTTCTAGATGAATTATTTATATTCTAAATTTTGCTGGAAACCTGAATATTTCAAAGAAACAGACATACAATTACTTATTGTTTCTAGGGGAGAGAAATACAAATGCTGTAACCAGTTTTACTTCCTACAATAGATTTTCTTTAGGAAAGGACACTTTTTTATCTCAATCTCAGTTGCATTTTATTTTGTTTTGTTTTGTTTTAATTCTGATTTGCTTTCAGGTACGTGGAATGATATCAACTGTGGCAGTGTTGAGTTATTCATCTGTGAAAGGCTTAACGACACTGTTCGTCCAACTGTTGCTCCCACTCCACCACCACCAAAGGGTGGGTGTATGGAAGACTGGCTCCTCTTTGATAACAAGGTGCAGAATGAAATGTCAATATGTTGTATTTTTAAAAGAGCAGAATGAAAAACAATCTTTGAATCAGTGTTTCAATTGTAGCAGGGTTTTTAGTTATCACAAATTATGTTCCGTTCGTGTGTATTTAAAGACTTTGAAATTACAAATCCTGAAACAGAAATTACAGCCTCGGTTGGGACCACAGCAGTTGGTCAAGAGAGAGATCTTGAGATATAAAAGAAGAAAGTTTTATCTTACAATAACTCTACATGAGGGAAGTTGCTCATCTATCTTTGATGACACAAAACATTAGCAAAAATGTATGTTCTCATTTACTGTGCTGAGCTAATCTGGCTCTTGCATGTTGCCTGGACACTTACTCATCCCTTGCCTACTCTGCAATGGCTCTTAAGCCACCAAGGAACCTTCCCTTGAGCAAATTTATCAGTTTTTTTCTATAACTATAGAACTTAAGAGTTTTAAATAATCCAGTTATAAGATTCACTGCACTTTATTATGTATAATCACTGTTAGCCTTCTCAAAAGACAAAATTCAGGGTAAGAGACTGTATGTAATAAAAATCTGGAGATTTTCATCCATGAAGATAGCTATAAAGAGTATAAAGCAAGAGTATACACTACAATACTAGTAATGAAGATAATTCTCAATAACATTGTTTCATCTAGCTCTATCTGTCCTCCCTTTGGTTGAGAAAAAATATTTCAGCTTGATAGAGATCGTTAGTATGAGATCCACTGGATGTTGCCCTCCTTCTCCTTCTCTCTCTCAGTCCTGAGGAAAAGTCACAGACTCAGTGTCTTCCATTTCATGGTGCTCTCTCAAGCTAAAATCTCTCTCTTCTTCACCTGCTGGAAGAGGAGCTTCAAAGGCTCTTCCCTTGACTCTTCCCTAAGTGTTCATACACCACTTCTGACCACCTTCCATTTTCCTCAGTTTTTCCACAAATAGACTGCTTAACTTTTCAGTTGCACGCATTTAGGTTGCTGGACTCTGACAAAGCTGTTTAATGACTCAAACCTCATAAGACCCTATTACAAGAAATTATAAATTCATGGCTTTCTTTACTATGTCAGAATAATTTTCTTTCTGTGATTATCCTGTGAGAACCAAATCTGGTTTGACAAATAGGGCAACAAAAGATGAGATATTTTGCTCCAATAACATTTCTTACCCTTTTTCGTTTTCTGAGATCTTCTTCAGCATTTCTCTCACAGTCATATCTCAGAATTGTGCTCGGAAGGTTTAATGCAATTTCTGCTGAGACCAATATGCTAACATATTCCTTCTTTTAGGTATATGTCAAAATATTGGGCTTTATACTCATTTTCTAGTACAGGTCTTCTGTGCAATTTAAACATAAAGACAAGCTAGTAAGTACTGTTAAATTAGCTAACCTCCCCTTTTTCATGAAATATCCGTTTTATTTTGTTTGTTACAAGCAGAGATGTTTTAATCAGAAATTAAAATAGCATCTATATTCAGATTTGGCACACTTCTCTTTTTCAGTGTTTCAAAGTCTTTGGCTTTGATGAAAATGATACATTGACATGGCATGCTGCACGAAACAACTGCATTGATCTTGGAGGAAATCTGGCTACTATATCCAAAAAGGAAGAGCAAGGTATAAAGTACCAATGTTTTGACACTGATGACACGCCATGTAGTTCCTGATAAAAAGATTAAAAAATATGTTAGAGCTTCTGCCATATATGCAGCTATTTGCTCCATATGAGTACAAATTTATGCCAAATGAGAAATTGCACCTTTGGAAAAAATGCCTGCATAGGTTTTAGTATCTTTATTAACTATTAAAATCATAGTTTGGAGGTTAATATATCATGTACTGTTGAAATATGAGTTTTTTTTAATTAGAGGCTTGTCATATAACTAAATGTCCACTTTTTAATTTATTTTTTTTAAATAAAAAGCTAGCTGATCCTTGAAGTTACTTCCAACTCTGGCCAATCCATGATTCTATGCTAAAATAGCACACAAAATGTGTAATATCCAACCCCAAATCACTGTGCACCTAGCTGCTAAGTCAAATGCTGTGGGTGTCAGTGAAGGACATCCTCAGGCAGCAGAAGGCTCCTGTGCTGGAGTCCCAGCTTCCCCCTGTTCCCCTTGTTCTCCTGGACCTCAGCACCTGCTGGTCTTGCTGCTCAGGATGTTGTAAATATTTTAAGATGCCTCCTGTTTGCTGGGGAGAGGTGCTACCTCAGGTCCTGAGGGATGCACATGGGCCATCTCCTACCTCACTCCATCAGTGCTGGTGGCTTAAACTTCCTTTCTGCAGAATGGGAAGGAGATTATTTTAGTGCAAAGTCACTTGAGGCAGAAGCTAAGGGGAGCAGCAACTGGCATTCCACAAATTTGTATGCACTTGGTTCATACATGCTTGGTTACTAAGTAAGGGGTTTTTGTGTTATACCTGTTTAGAAATGAAGTGATTAAGTCAGGTTACAAAGAATTAACCAAAGAAGAAAAAGGACACTTGGTGGACTGATTTTCTACATGCCAAGGCTTAGTGTACTCATGTTAATTTCTTTAATACAACAGAATATTTTCTGTGCTTTCTCAGATGATGAAAAACATAGAAGAGTGTACAAATAAATTCCTGTTATATAAAAAATTTTCCCATCTCTGAAATTGTAAATACTTTCTTCCAATTTCAATTTCAGATGATTGATGTTAAATAATCATTAATAAATAATAATTCTGTTTTTGTCGTAGATTGGCACCTTATTATAAAGAGAAAGCTCATCATCCTGATTCCAGGCACTCTAAAATTCTGTGGCATTGGGGAAGAATGCATTCAGTTTCCTTCCTTATACATTTTTTTTTTCTCTTCAGCTTTCCTTATGTCCCTCTTAAAAAATGCTGCAACTGATGCTTGGATTGGACTGAATGACATAAATCAGGAGCACACATACTTATGGACAGATGGAAGCCCAGTAGACTACACAAATTGGGCAAAAGGTTCCCGAAGTTATTATAGTATGGTAAGCATCAATTTCTGTTTGTCACCTAAACATTGTAACTTTGGTAGATGAACAACATGTATGTAGCTACTATTGTATTTATATCTTTTCCTTTATGAAGATTTTTAGTAGCCTCATTGCCTTTTAAAAGCAGAGTAGGCATGTGGGAGATGTATCTACACACATTTTTTCAGCTTCTGTGTTTGGCATGGCTCTGCATGAGTCCAGACAGAGGTTTGGAAGAATTATGCAAAACTCAGACAAGTGAACAATTTCCCTCATTTTATCATGACTCATCAGGATATTCGAATTAACCATAGCATAAAGTACATAATTTTGGGATGCTGTGAGTGTTATTTAGATTTGATGAAAATACTCAGTTGCATGCATTGACAGTTCTTGGCACTAAGCCTGTCAAGATCAATGCATTGAATGAAATACTCAAAAGAGGGAGTCTGGGTCTTCCTTTCTAATTTTTATCTTCCCCTAAACTTCATTTTGAAAAATCCTTTCTCTATGCTTTGAAAATTCTGGCATCTCTATACTTTTTTGTGTGTAAGACAAAACTTAGTGTTACTCAGTAATTGTGAAATGGCCAATGTAGAATACTTCCCAATAGTATTGCTTCAATACTCCTGTACTAGCTCTACCAAGTTTCTCTCTTTCCATAAGAGAATCACTACACCTTCAGTTAAAATGGAAAAATGTTCTTTGAGGTTCAGCTACCATCAGGCTAGAGCTGGGTTTTGAGATCTCCAGGGCTTCCCCATCTCACAGGTCTGTGCTTTCTGCAGAAGGCTGTAACCTCCAGAAATCACTTCACATACAACTTGACAAGACCTGGGCTAGTGCCAGAAGGGGGTTTGCAGGTAGCATAAGGTTATACTGAGGTGAGGTGAGGGCAGCTCCTGCCTCCTCCTGCAGGAGGCCAAGCCACATCCTTCTTATGCTGTGGGAGGAAAGGAGGAAGGTAAAGGATCCAAAGTGCAGCAGAAAGGTCGTGGGAGGTGTCTCCCACGAGAGTTTGTGTCTGACAAACTACCTCTACATTACTGCACTGTGGTGACCACTTTGCTTCCTAGTCCTGAAGTGGGGCAGAAAGAGGAGTTCAGGTAAGCTTCAGTGCTGAGAAGCAATCCCCCATATCTTCCAGGAAAACAGCAACAGACCTGTGGGGACCTGTGGGCCAGACCAGCACACACGAATGAACCCGCACACGTGCTCACACATACAGGGCCATGCACAGAGTTATGTACATCCAGATAATCCCAGACACCTCCTCCTGCTTCTGTGCTGAGCTTTGCAACCCCCTCTGTCATCCAAAGGCAACTCCCTCTGTCATCCAAGGGCAGACTTCCCTAGGGCTGAGTTGCAAAGGCTTATTGCCATATAATGTGCCTAAACACTGGTTGCATGAATTTTATGACCTTCAAACTATTCCTCTGTGTGTACCTGTATGTGATAAATGAGTCTGTATATCCAGAAGTAGGAATGTTTCCTAACTATCCATATCTTTTTTCTTGTTAATCTCATTTGTCTTGTAGGATGATTGTGTCTTTTTGATGAAGAACCCTATTGAACAGGCAGGGAAATGGAAAGATGAAGGATGTAAAGCAAGCAAAAGTTACATCTGCCAAAAAAATTCTGGTGAGTTTTCTTTCACCATTTTCTAGTCGACCTGATTTATTGTGGTAATTTCAGACTGGTGCTAAAAGTGACTTTCCTGTAATTCTGCCCTAACCTAACTGAAATTAATGACAGTATCACATCCACTATGCACCATTTTCACAAGATGGACATATTTTTTTTTTTTTTGGAGAAGATCTCTTAACTTTTTCTATTTCAAAGACTAGACCAGTAAACAACAACAAAAAATAGATCTGTGTATCATCATGTAGGTTACTACTTTTGGCAATCAAAGGTAGCTGAGTGCACTGTCTTTGCATCTTCAAAACTGGAATTTTTAATGTTATACTAAAAACACTGCAACTTCTTTATTTTTGAAAACTGCCTAGCTTGATTTGCTTTACATTCTTGCTCAGACAATTTCAGCAGCAGCAGTTATATCCTTCTGCTTGGTCGTGGTGTGTTTAGCAGACCCTGTTCCTTGTCAGAAATACAAGAAACACCAATATATAATGGAAAAAAGAAGGAATTGTTCCTTTTGATGCCCTATATTGGTACCATATGGTTTGGGTAGGTCTGGTGCTTACAAGATGCATTTCTGGGGATGATACCAATACTTATGCTAAAAGGTAATTCTGAATATATTAGAAAATTTTGTCACAGTACATGAAAATGTGGCTTTCCTCACTGCAGGGGTTTTTTGGACATATCTTAATTTGTTATTGCAATTTCTCTTAATTACATGACTATTCCAGTAACTAGATCTTCTCTCAGAGTTCTAAGTCTGAGCCTATATAAAGTTAAATTTTTTGTTGTTCTTTTGCGTGTTACAGACCCCAAACTGCTGCACTCCCAACCCACAGCTCCAGTGTTTGGCTTTAACAATTATGGTGATGACCGCTATGAAATCATCAACTACAAAATGAGCTGGGAAAAAGCAGAGAAGAACTGCAGGGACCAGTCTGCAGAACTGGCCAGTGTCCTGGATCCTTATGCTGAATCTTTCCTGTGGTTACAAATATTAAAGTACGGGGAGCCTGTATGGATTGGCCTTAACAGCAACATGGTGAGTCCACCGAATGCTTGTGACAGTCATACTAATACCTTAGATAAGATATTGGTCAGATCTACAGACTTGTGGCAGGAAGCAAAATCTTGCAGAGGTTCCTGACTTCCCGCTACTTGAGAGGATTTACATATTTAAATGTTTGTTCATAGTGTAAACAAGAGCTGTCACAGCCCACACTTCAAAGGCCATCAGGGATGTAGCTGCAGCACTGAGTGGCTTCAGTGGTAAAAGTGGTGATGAAGTCCTCACTTCCTCCTCCATGGTCTACCACATGCTCCTGTGGTGGAGCAGTGCTGTTTCTGAAGGCACACTGTGGAGCACACCACAGGAAAAAAAAATAGGTTAAACATAGTTATTTCTTTGTGAGCTTAAGTTTTTGTTTCAATTTGCAGCCCAGCAGTACAAGAGCTCGTGCTGGGCAATAGTGGAAAGAGCAGAGCTGTGGCAATGGGGACTTCTTAGGCTGCTTTTTGGAGATAAAACTGGTACCCTGTGTAAAACTGCCAACAAGCTCAGCTAAGAGTGAAAAGGTCTGAAATGGGAAGCATCAACAGAGGCATGTAAAAAAGAACACAGATAAATAAAATGTAGCTGGATATTTTTGGAACTGAATATGCGGGGAAATCAAGTGGAGAGAGGTAGAGCAAGAGCTTGGTGGGACACAGGTCTGAGAGAGGGCACAGGTGCTGAGGAGAGAGGAATTGGAGCTGCACCTCAGTCAGAGCACTGGGAAACTGGGATTAGACAGGAATCTGGAATGAAACATGGCCAAGGCTCTCAAAGCTGACAGGAAAGGAAATGACACAAAGAACAGGATGGGAGCCTGCCTCCAAAGATCACAGGAGGAAGGATCTACGCTGCACAGGATGGGGTGACAGAAGCCATGTATGTGAATATCAGTCATCCTCTGCAAACACTGGTGATATCCATTGACAAAATGCATGCTTAGCTCATCCCTAGTCCTTGGTCCATGCAAGACCCACAGACTTACCAAAGTGCAGTTAATATGGGTGGCAGGGGTCTGTGGTCCAGCCCCAAGGAAAGCCTCATCAGTTTTTCTCTCTCCAGTGAAATCTCAGATTCTTCTTTGTTTTCTAAATACCTAGAGAAGCCCATGTTAGAGGAATGCTGACAATAATTTCTCTGCAATCTTTATTTGATCTGAGTGTATATGTGGAGTCATTTAATAAAATCTTCATCCAGATATTCATACTTGTTACCTCAAGGCCCTTTGCCCATTTAGAGTTTGAGACAAATTGTGTGGATTGAATAATGTAGGCTGCATGCTAAACAAACATCTGTAGGACCAGTGCCCTACCTGCTGTGGAGAATGGGAGTGTGGACCAGTTTCTTACATATTCATGACATAATCTTGTGCAAGAAACCATGATTCCCAATTTTTCCTAATTTTTGCATACATTCAAGTGCAATCTTAATGTTTTTTCAATCTAATTCTTGTCTGTGATGTAATCATAATTGTGATTTGCTTTTAGAGTGGTGGCCAATACGTATGGTCAGACAGAAGGAGGAGCAGGTATCTTAACTGGGCCAGTGGAGAACCAAATAAAAACAAAGCCTGTGTCTATTTAGATTTGGATGGTTTTTGGAAGACAGCATCTTGCAATGAAACATTTTTATCTCTCTGTAAACAATCCAATGGTAAGTTCTGAATAGGACAAATGTGATTTGAGAGGCTGGAATTCGAGTTAATGTCTTTATTTGAATTTAGTTTTCCACCTATGCAAAAGTTGTGATACCCAGTGTATGCCTTGTGATAAACTCCTACTCTTTTTAATGAATAACTCTCAGATCCAGTCTGTCTTGTGTGATTTCCAGACATTTAATTTCACAGGCCAGTCAACACATGCACATCATAAAGACAGCTGCAATATTTCATGCCACATGCCATAGTGGTTTTTTGCATCCTTGTTTGTCAAGAACTACAGAATCAATCAACTTTAGCCTAATTATATATATATATATATATATATATATATAAATGATATAGTTTTACATTTAAAAGTATCTTTTGAAATATTGTGAGTTAAGAAACTTCTGTCAGTGTAGGAGCCAAATCTATTAGTTTGTTACTTCTGCTCAAATACTTTAGCACTCAAATATTGCATGCAATTTTCAAACATGTTTCAAATTGTGTAAGAAATTCATCATTTCAGCACCATTATTCATGGCAAATTTTACACTAACTTAATCTCTGTTTTGGCTTTAATCAGGTGATTATAAGATTATTAAAATTATAAAAGGGTATAAATTCTGCTTTTACGTTGATTAGGAAGTATGATGTACCAGGGCAGGAACAGACAACTTCTCTGACTGACTTTTCTACAAACTGCCTGGACAAAACCCACAGACTTGTGGTGTTGAGATCCCTTATGTGTGCTGACTCATTCCTCATTCTGTCTCACAAGTTTTAGGTAAAAATTGCCATGTTGAAGACAATTGCAGTTAGACTGGTGTAAGCCTCCTTTAGCAGACTGGACAAACGGCTCCAACCAGAATAGTTAATTACTAGTTTGTCAAGCTCAATTCAACATTTTATAATTAGTTAAGTCTACTCCATATTCCTTTTCCTCGAAAAAATGTCATATTTGTAGGCCTGATGTGTGGTGCAAGAGTATATATTTCACCTGGATTTTGAAACTCCACTGAAACCTGTTTGTCTTTTTAACAGAGTTAATCCCTAGTGAGCCACCACAGCTTCCTGGGAAGTGTCCAGAACCGAAGCGTGGCAGATCTTGGATTCCCTTCCGTGGGCACTGTTACTATGTTCACACCACTTCTGAGGAGACCTGGCCTGATGCTTCCATGATGTGTATTCAAATGGGTAAGTGCCCTTTTCTATTAGGATATTTTGCAGGTTGTTTGTGTGCTTGGCTTTTTAATTCAGAACCAAATGACAATGTGCAATGTGTGTATGTGTGTATCAGTTATAAGTTACACCTAATTTAAATCTACTACCAAGCATTTTTACCACATGACAATGCTGGTCATGAAACATGTAATGATTTTTTACTGAGATAATTACTTTAAAATGAAAAATCTTGCTGAAATTATATGTAAGATTTAATTGATATTTTTAGGTGCCTCTCTGGTTTCCATAGAAGATTCGGCTGAAATGAATTTTCTCTTGCTCTACTTGTCTCCACTTGCAAGTGACTTCAGAAAGTTTTGGATAGGATTGTTCAAAAATATCGATGGTATTTATTTCACAATGCATACTAAGATGAAAATAGATACTAAATAAAGAGAGTGAATACTAACTACTACTAACATACTAAATAATAGTACCAATATGCTAAATATTTATTAAATAATCAGGGAAAAGTAACTAATAAATATTTAATAGCTTTTCTACTAAAATATGTAAAACATAAACCAGCAAAGAGTCTACACTTTCTGTATCTTTGTTGAAGTCAGAGTAAATTTGTCTGTAAAAAAATTTTAGATTAGCACTGCAGTAGTTGACTAGAAGTGTTTCATATTGCCTTTTAAAACTCAAATTACTTGACATTTAACCACTGTAGTATTTTAAGCAAAATGTTGTCTTGTCAATAAATGCTCAGTTAAATTAAATTAAAATTTATTTCTAGACAACAGAGGGCATTGCATCTCATATGAGCTGCCTAGAAAAAATTATAAATCTAAATTTCAGTGGTTTTCTCCATAAAATTTTGGTGGCACCTTTCATTTCAATCCAAACATATTTAATGTGGTTGTTTGGGTTTTTTTGTTTTGTTTTGTTTTTTGTTTTGGTTTGTTTGTTTGTTTGTTTGTTTGTTTTTTACTGCCATAATTGCAAATTTGATGCTGTATTCTATATCATTGTAATTTGGAATCCAGTTTTTCTTGGCAGACTTTGAGGGTAAACCTCCAGAGTGAGTCTAGAGTGGGCTCCAAATTCTGCTCGAGTTGGTGTCTCTCACCACCAGCAAAGTTGGGCCAAGTTCATCTGCTCTAGCTGAAAATGAGCACTACAAAAGCAGTGATGGTTCCTGACCTGTCCTTGCAGTGCCACGGTGCTCCATGCTGTGCAGGCAGGGCAGGAGGGACAGAGGAAGGGGCACTGAGGCAGCTGGATACACCAGGATAAGCTGCCACAAAAGCACATGCTGAGGGAGAGAAGATGGATATTATTCCTGCTTGATGGGAGGTGCTTGACAGTCAGCAGATGAGATGATTAAAGATGGAGCTAATTCGATTTGCAAAGATAATGAATTAATCAATCCAGCTCTAATAAAGTAGTTATTAGCTGCTCTTGAATACACACATAAAGAAAACCTGAGCATTCTGTCTGCTTGTTCTGCTGATACTGGCTTGTACAGGTGCTCTGCTTTTCTTAGGGCTCCCAGGCACAGTCCTGGGTGCAGGCTGCAGCTGAAGGTCCCTGGGTAGCTGGACAGGTCTTCCTTACATCACTGACAGCTGTGAATGCTAATGAAGCTAACTTTGTGAGCATTTGCATTGGAGACACTCCCACCTGAAAAGCTCTGACTCTTAAAAGAGTGAGAAATAAGTGCTCTAGAGTTAGAAATAGGTGTTCTGTGATACCAATTTAGGCAAGTAAAAAATCCCAGATCTGATCTGATATATCATTGTGACCGGTAGACTAGAAGTTATTCTCCACTTCATTCACTCACTAGGTAATACATTTGATTTTAGGAGAATGGATATGGATGGACAGAAGTGCTGTAGAATATGTCAACTGGGAGAAGGGAGAGCCTACAGTACTTTTTGATGAACACTGTGTTGACATGGATGTCTCAAGTGGAACTTGGAGGACCTATTACTGCTCTGTTGATCAGAATTTTATTTGCAAAATCCCCAAAAGTAAGTTCTGAATTTCTGTGCAGATTACATATTAGGAGGAAATTCTTTACTGTGAAGGTGGTGAGCAACTGGAACGGGTTGTCCAGAGAAGTTGTGGATACCCAGCCCTGGAAACGTTCAAGGCCAGGTTGGATAGGGGCTTGTGAGAAATTTTGTCTCTGGAAGCTGTCCCTGTCCAGGGCAGGGGGGTTGGAACTAGATGATCTTTAAAACTTTTTCCAACCCAAACCATTCTATGATTCTGGGATTATTTGAGATTTGTTATGAACGCAAAGTAAAAAATTATGTATGCAGTATTTATTTCAGTGAACTGTTGCTTTCAAACTGTATAATATACATATTTTTAAATTTTGAAGTTGCTGAAGTTGAGCCAACCCATGATTCACCTGTCAACAATGGTAAGTTGGTTTCTTTTAAGCCTAATAAAATTTCAATAGGTTTATAGGCGTTCATTATATACAAGTGGAATTTCCTCCAGAAACTTTCATTTAAATACCCATTTAACTGGCATATTTTATTTTAAATCTGTTTAAAATGAGAACACTTTTCCCAAACTGTGTGTCGTCTTTTTATTTACTTTACAAGTTATATATGTAGTACAATATAATGCTCCTTAGAACAGATTAAGTCAATTTTAGCATTATTTACCGTGCATATTATGGAAAATGCATCAATTTTAACTGCTATTGTGATTGTGCAGCACTTTTGTTTTAACTCAGTTGCTTAATTAAGAAAATATTTGTTGTATGCAACAGCAGTCTCTGGGCATTAGTAGCGATTGTTTCTGTTTTGTCTTCCACAGCATCAGTAAACAAAGCTGCTGCTTCATCATCAAGTGGTTTAGGTGGGATGATTTTTATACTGATCTTCTTTCTGCTGGCTGGCACTGGCCTCACTTTGTACTGTTTCTATAAAAGAAGACGTGATCGACAGATGTTTACAGCTGGGTTTGACAATGCCATATACCGGGGTGACCTTGGAACTCATGAATCAAATTGTCTTGTGACCAATATTGAAGAAAATGAGCAGGAAACAATTTAATAGGCTGGGTAATCTTGGGCCTGATTTTGAAAAGAATTAAAGTGTTGGCATATGAGAATTCTTAAGGAAAGCAATTTTCTCCTATGCAAATTTTACTTAATTTTGCATGGGGTGCTTCTTGCTTTCTCTACTAGCAGGAACAAGCAAACTTGCAAGGCAGATGAAGAGATCTGCTCACAAACTGTAGTACCTGGGAGGGTTGTTGAGCTTTCACATGGACCTGGAGCTATGTTGTGTCAGCCAACACTCAGGCAGCTCCTGTTTCTGCGCACATCCAGCATCATCTTTAGGCATGAGAACCGTGTTCACCATATTCAGTTGTGGGAATATGGTCTTTAGCGTGTTTCAAAAAGTACGTCCAGACCTGTAGGTATCCTGAAAATGTCCTGTTGATCTCCAGCACAGACTGGCAGTATTGTGCAGGCTGGACAGGGTGTGCAAGCTCACCTGGTGCAGATCCCTGCTTGAAGCAAGGCCAGGTCCCAGCCTCAGTGAAGCAATCTGCTCCAGTGCTGTGGGTCCACGTCTTCTTTTTGCTACTGAGGTACCACAGAAACTCTTTGTGTTGGCCATAATATCAGAATTAACATAATTTGCTCCTCTTTTTATGACTGATGGAAAGCAAATTGTAAATTGTACTTCTTCTGCTATAGTTCTGTAATATATGCATTGAAAGATCACCTATGATGAGAGGTGGGAATGTATTGTGAATAGTAGTGGTTTATCATTTAAACAGTAAAATAGGGATCTCAAAGGATGCTGCAAAAGGGTGGGAAGGAAAGGGGAATTACACTTCATTCACACCTGAACATTTACATAAAATGTAGTCTTGATATCTCCAATGCCAGTGTAGATTTCTTAAATTTTTAGGCCATTTTTTCAAAGCCTAATGAAACTTACCTTTAGAAAGCCTTTTCCAATTTCTAACCAAATTCTCCCTGTCCAAGTCCATTTTAAACCTTTGAGTCTCATTCTAGGCTTCCATCATGATGGAGCTGATGGCATTGCATCTCATACTGGTCTACTGGTATATTCTGAGTCTTCATAAACCCTAAAATATGCTCATATACAGGTGTTCTTCATCTTCACTTTCCAAGTGTCTTTTATGCCAAATGCAAACAACCAAATGGCTCAAAGCTCTTAGTGCAGTGGATGTCCTTATTTAATTTGATACTTTTTTGATATTTTAATCTTTTGACAGGTTTTAATTTTGTTTAAGTTAAAATATTTTGTGTGTGTATGAGATACATGTAAATAAGTTTTTATTCTGCATTGGTTCACTAAACGGGAATTAAAAGGCTGATTCTAAGTAAAGTGTGTGTCTCTTCTTAAACAGAACAATTTATCAAAACAGTAAAAAGAGGAAGGGGGGATGGGGCTTTTAATCTTTTATACACAAATGAGTATCCGCATTTCCTAGTCTAGCATGTTTTTAAATGGTCTTTATCAACCTGTGAAACTGTGTCTCATTGCTTCTTTTTCTGTTCCAGTGGTTTCTGAGACACATTTTATATATTGATAGGTCTTTCACATCTCCTCTCAATATTTGCTGATAGCAACACTAGCCCTTCCTTTTACATTTCACTGGCTATGTCTTCCAGATCTCTCATCCCATCTGCTGTTCCCTCCTAGACCCTGTGCTGTGGTATGCAGGTCCTTCTGCAGATAAGGTATTTCAGCTGAGGTCCTCACAGCACTGAGCAGATTAAAAAGATTTAATCTTCTCTTATAACACCTTCCATAAAGGACCCTTCTGTCTGGCTTGTCTGAATTTGTTCCACAGGATGCATAAAATGCACGGGAGAAAGAAGTGGCTACCAGAAAACAATAGGCCAAACCCAGGAAGCATGACTAATGAGAAGTTAATTAGTGGTTTCCGAGGACTGATAAGCCTTAGCAGTCCTGTTTAATTTGTGGAAACTGAACCCAGAGTTCACCAGGTCTGTAGAGGGTTTCTAGTGCCCACTAACATCAGCAGAGAGAGGATTGTGTATCTCAGACCATACCAGAGAAAGCAGTGGCTGATGGCTGGTGGTGAAGAATGAGACCCTCTGAGGAACTTTCAAGACATCTCCTGAGAATTCCCTGGAGTGCCAGTATGGCTCTTTGAGTGTACAGCTGGGATTAGTTTCAGAATATTGCTCCAACCAATACTGGTGATTGCTGTGAGTGAACTCTGTGAGTGAAGGAGTGAATGTGCCATGTGAATATTTATTTGCTTGTTACTAAAAGAGCTTAATTCTATTCATAATAACAGCTTGTTAGAGAAAAACCCAAACAAACAGAACAACTTGTATTAAGAAACTCAGTTTATGATCTGCATTTCTTCCCTATCAGTGAAACAGGAATTCACAAGAAACTTTTGTTTTCCATACATCCTAATATGATGGATTTTCTTTTCAAACTTAATGGTTACTTGTAGGTTTTTTATTCCAAATCAGTCTCCTGCAGCTAGATTTCTGAAGGAAAGCTGTTGTTGCCACTATTTCATGCCAAATCCTTGCTAATAGACCAACTCCAAGAATCCTCATCAGACCAGACAGGTCTAGTACCTAGTCTAAAAACTACTTGTGTGGAGGTAGGACAGAGATATCAAATGCTTGGACACAGAATTTAGTGGTAAAAGCAGTCTTTCTACCAAGCCTAGGAAGCTTCGGTGTTACACTGTTGTGAATGGAATGTGGGAATCACAATTTATCAGCTTGTCCTGCTTCCACGTAGATTCTGGATTTAGTCTTACATGCAGCAAAATAACATTTGTAAAATGTGTCTCCACATAGAAATGGTGTTGACACATTCTCAGTTGCTTGCCTTTGCTTTCCCTGTTATTAGGGTGGTATTTTAGAGAGAATGTCCTGCCTTTTCTCACAATTTTCATTATATCCCTCGCCTAAAACAAGGATGAAAAAGTAATTGATTCTCTACTTGAACTTATTATAATGTAAGAAGTAGTACCTGACTTTAAGGAAGGAAAAGCTGTGGAAAAAATCACCACTGTAACTTTCTCTAAGGTCAGACAGTGACAGAGCAATGGCAGACAGATATACAAAGCAGAATGGAACATCCTCCTCCTCCAAAAAACCATCAGTTTACAGAGAAAATTTGCTAATATCAGTATCAGTACCTACTAGATTCAATACCTATTAGACCAGATTAGATTACTTGGCTAAACACGGATCTAAAAAGAAACTGTGGAACTACAAGTCTCCACTTTTGTCATTTAATTTTCTGAAGCTAGGGCTAGTGTTCAGCAAAAAGGAAGTGAAGAGTAATTTGGAGCAAAATGTAAGGAAGTTCTATAAATACGAAGAGAATAGATAGATAGTTGTGAAATGAGCTAGTGCCTTCAGGCCAGATTCCAGTGGGCAAGAGCCAGATTTTCCGGGGTCAATAGGAAAGGTGTAAACTGCTCCATAAGCATAACATTGTCCTGATGTCACTGTGTCCGGACAGAGGAAGAGTTAGTGTTCATTTTGTCTCTTCTCAGCTGCGTCCTTATCTGACATACCCAGTTTTTTGGGCACAAGGTTTTGCTGTGCACGACTATTCACTATCTGTTACGTAATGTTTTGAAGGATTTGGTTGGTGTTTTAAGGATGTGGTTAGTGGTTCTGGTTTCTCTGAGGACATATTTGCTCTCATTTCTGTAGAATGAGTGCAGTGCAACCATTATACCGGCTTTTTACCAGACTGTTGATCTAGATTTCTAGATGAAATCTGTCTCACCTACTTTTAGAACTGACTGACAATTTTTCTTTATAGTGGATAATCAAGAATATATATGGAGAACTTGCAGCTGTTGGGTTGCACACCAGAAGAGGAAAGTGATAACAAGGAGGCTCTAGATGCAGGAGGAAATAATATTCAGTAATTGGAGGAATAAAGGTTTGTGCAGTGGGAAACATTGACAGAGGTTGGTAAGAGGATGTCAATCCAAAGTGTTCAAACAAAGGAGATTGAAGGTCAAAGTAGAAATGAAGGAGTTTGAATCGAGCCAGCAGCGCTGACCATTCCTAGGAGAGGCAGGCATGGCTGAGCTTGGCAAAGCAGAGGTCTGGGAAATGCGGATACTGCAGGGAGAAGTGCAGAGGGGTCGGACTCCTGGTTCTGGGGAAGAAATAGAGGGTGGAATATACTTTGCATATGAGAATCAAGAAAAAGAGCTGTTGTACCTAAAGTGAACTGTTGCCTCAGGACACTTGTCAGACCAGGAGTGTGTGTGTGGATGGGGAAGGGCTGGAGCATGTAAGATATTTGTAGGTTTGTTCCTATTTTCCTGGGTATTCTTGCATTCTTTGGAAAGGCCACAGCTGGAACAGGGATGAAGGCAGGCTGCCTCTCCACCTTGCCCTGGCTCGTGATGTCTTTCACAGGGCAGAGCCATCTAGAAAGATGAGGAGATGGTTTCTTTCCTGAGAGTGGTGAGTGTGCAAAGGGTGGGACTGATGCTTCAGAGCATCTTGCTGGAGTGAAGAGGATGGGAGGGAACCCGGAGTTTTCCTAAGAGGAACAGAAAGTGGACCTGTAGGGAAGCCTCCGGGGCAATGGAAAGGAAGAGGTTTTTGCTAGAATGCTACAGAGGAACTGCATTGGTTGTTTTGCAACCCAAGAAGCCACTGAGAGAAAGCCTACAGCAAGCACTTTCTCTGCAAAGATACCGTGAATAGTGGAGACATTTGTTTTTTAACAGCTTGTTAGAGAACAAACACCCCCTGGTGTTCGTTCCCCCTGGAACATGTTCCATTTGAAGAAAAGGTGCTGATACTTCAACCTGCTGGATCTGTCCCCCTTGGGGTTCACTCTCAGTGGGTGTTGGGAAGCGAGAACAAAAGGAAGAAAAAATTGGCCCTAGTGAGAGGGGTCAATAATCTGTCAAAGGGCAGGTGGAATAGGAAAACTGAGGCTTGATTACATTCCCATCTGCCCAAGGATTTCTCCTCCACCCCATGTTTCCAGATTTTTTTTTTCTGGGCAGTGGAAACAGTAGCCTTTTCTGCTAGTAATCTTACTTTTCATCTCGGAGCTACCACACGAGATGGTCATGCTTGTCAGGCTGCTTTTGAAAGTAAGCTTCTGTCAAAGGCACCGTTTGCTGTGTACATTGGCTTAATGGTACATTCAAAAGTGCACAAAGTTTAGGGTCTATTCAGAGTTAAATCTGTTTGCAACAAAATTTTAACAGGAAGTGAGAAATTAGAAATATGCAATCTCTGTATGATGCAAAGATAACAAAAGTCTGGAAAAGAAGAGGCCATTTATGTCCTTGACTGTTTATTTGCCAAAGCAGGTTCATTTAGCTCACATAACAGTGAAACTGTCCATTCTTAGTTGGATTACAAATGAAAAGGAATTGATTATGCCATAAAGAAATGGCTACATTGTTATTACTTCACTGAATATGTGAAATTCGATTATATCAAAACTTAGCATAGTGACACAAATTGGGAAGGTATTTTAGACAAATGAGGAAGCAAGATTAAAAGGAAGGAAATCCTTAAATTTTGGTTGAAAGCTGTTTGCATTCACCTAAAGAATCACAAGAGAAAACCACAGTCTATGAATTTTCTTCCTTTAACAGTTTTCCATTGCTTCTTGTGCACTTTTATAATTTGACTAAAACTGCATTGACTACTATAGTAATTTCAATTCCAGAAGTTTAGTATTTTCTTATAATTCCAAATATTCATAAGGTTTCTTTTTCCTCAATTATTCATATGATGTTTGATATTTCAGACAACTAAAGTGTCATTCAGAGTGAATTTTGTAATTGGTTTCTGCTTGTTCTCACATTTTATTTTGTGTGTTCTACATAACATGACATTCTACTTTTGTTCTCATGCCAACACAGGTTGACTCATAGTTTTTCAACTGATGACTTTTAAAAAAAGCTCTCTGAAGAACAATACACTTCTTTTTTATAAATAGCTTAGTGGTAGACTATTATGATTTAGATCAGAGGGCTAAAATGCAGATTGACTCCTTTCCATGAAGAGCAATGGCAGCTCTGTGTGTGTATTTTTTACTTTCATTAAAATAAATTTTCTCTGATCAGACTTTCCTTACTTCAGAATTTTCAATTTTGCATTTATTTTCTCAAGCCAGTTACTGTATATTCTTTGTATATTCTTTGTGAAGTTCATTCTGTACTTTAGTCTTTGGATGCTTCCTGCTGCCACTCTGCGCCCCTCTATTTGGACTTCATCAGGAAGTGTAAATGGCCAGAATCTACAGGACTGGACATCTAAACAGTGGTGAAAATAGTCCACATACATATTTGTACGTAAAAATGCCTGAAATGAAAAGCCACATTCATGCTGGCATAACCACAGTTACTGATAAAGAGAAGGATGAAAGAAATTTGGAAGAGGCAGCCTATTTTGTGAATTAGTCTGTAGACAATGTGACCTAAAGGCCCTGTATCACTGGTAGTGCTTTAGGAAAAGTCCTACAATTGCTGAAATAGGGACAGAGATAGTAGTAAAAGAAAGAAATTCCTTACTCTATGCTTTGAAATATTCTCTTGATTTTTACTGTGTTCAGGAAAGCTGTCTGTCTGCTCTTCATTAGTAAGTGAGGGATTTTGCTGTAGCTCTGAGATGCCCATGGGATCAGGCACGGACATTCCCAGCTTCTTCAGAGGCAGGGCAGCTGCAAGGACAGCACATGGGGGTTTCTGGCACCTTTCTTGCTCTTTAAAGCAGGTCAGCCTGGGCACAAGGCTTTGTTTGCACACAGGAGTGAGATGATCCTTGGCCAGACTGGGTCAATGGCTCTGGCATGTGGCCCCCAAGCAGTTTTCCTGACATGCTGCTGCACTTCAGAGGTGCAGCATCTTTAATTTGCCACTGAGTGGAGTCCTTAACAAGACTACAGATGTACAAGTCCAGATTCCCCAATTGCTGTGAGACATTTTGCTCAGGGCAGCTTGGCAGTGAAGCTGTGCCTGGCATCACAGCCAGATTGCTCAGGGCATGGGTGAGTGCTAGGCTTGTCATCAGGGTACCAAAAATAGAAGGTTATCTTTTGGCATCATTGTCAAATACAGTTTCTACCAAGTATTTAATACAGATTTTTTTTGTGTAACCACTGAGAGATGTGCTTATAAAGCAATATTAATTTCAAAAGGTGTGTAACTTACTCATTGTAGTTCACTAGCTCTTTCTTTGGACAATGTCTTGTATCAGATACTCATCCTGAGTGTCTTCCTGTGGTTAATGCAGTTAATGCATTTACTGCATTAACCCACCTAGCTGAGTTGATGCTCTCATATATTCAAATCCCATGGTCAAGTACATGAATGCTTCCAGTAGATTGTAAAAGTTGTGTTCCAAATCAAGGTCCAAGCCAGATGTGAACTTTCAAGAAATTGGGGTCCCAATTCTTCAGGAAATTAATAATATTGCAAATGTGAAATAAAACCACAATAATCAAACAATCCAAAGAAAGCAGTTGTGAAAAGAAAGTAAGGAAATAGGAGCTAAAAGCAGCTGTTTTCCTCATCCTTGTATTTCTGAGAGGCTGTGGGTACCTGTCTTTCTTCAATCCCTTACACTGTCTCCCAGTATCAGATTCTCTTCCAAGACTTCTATTTGCCTCTCAGTACTGTGCTTCTTGTTAGTACCTTAACCCCTGCAATTGCTTGTTTTCCTCAATCTCTTCATGATGAGGCTGATGTGCAGGGTCCCTCAATGAGTGCCCAATACTTACTGGTCTCTAAAAAAGCAAATTGCCAGGGAGGAGCACACATGGATCCAGTTTGTTTCTTCGTATCACTCCTGTCTGTGTAAATAGACAGAGGAAGCAGAGGAGAGAAAAGCACAGAAGATGCTTCACCTGGTATGTGCAGAAAAGTTGGTGATGCCTCACATGGGAGCATCCTTTCTCAGAGATACTCAAAATGTGTAGTTTAGCATGGCAATTGCAAAAATAACAATCATAATTCCTAGCAAACAGCATTGTGCCAATCTGTCACTGTGCTGCAACTATCAAGTTCTTAGCTTGCACTTTACTTCATATTCTTATAAAAACAAACATTATATAAATCTTCAGTACACAGATACAGTGTGTTATCCTTCTGGAATGTGTCACTTCCATGTCCCACAAACTGTATTGTGAAACAATATGTCACTTCATATTTTCAAGCTTCAAAACGCTTTATTTTCAATTTAGGAGAGATTTTGAAGATGCTTGAATAACCTCTATGGTTCTGAAAGGCACTGAAAGAGAAGTGAGAATGCAATTTCTTTTTTCAAATGGTAAAGCAAATAATAGAAGACATGATGTAATTTAAAGCTTAAAGGTCTTAGGATTTTATATATCCTGTGAATAGGAACCTATAATCGCATACGTAATCGAAACTGGGAACTGAAAAGATCCAAAACCAGTGTCAGCTAAAACTGAAGAAGTTTCCAACAGCAACCACGATTTCACCTCTCTCCTGAGCAGCCTTGTTAAAGCTTCTGTACTACTTATGTTGGAGTGCTTTGCTGTGTCCCTGGCTCCTCAGGACAGCTGGGCTAGAGTGGCCCAGTGATAATCTCTTGGTTGCTCCAGAGCAGGCTGACAATGGTTCTGTTCAACCTGCTTCATGGGAACGATCCCTGGAATGCTAGACGTGCCAAACTGGACCTAGAAATCCCTTTGGGGAAGTGTTCACTGGCATGGGTGAAGGACACATGCCTACACTCATTTACTGAGTAGACAGCCCTGCAATAATGCCTTTTCCTGGGTACTATTTAATTTAAATTAATTAAGGGTACCTAGTTACCTATGAAAGGGTACCTAGGTACCTATGAAACAAAGCTAAATAATTTATTAAGTACACTTCCCCATTATTTGAGCTATTAACATACGGAATGGCACCAGATCTTTCCATAAAAGCCTTGTCAGTACACCTAACAACTCAACAAAAGCTACTAATTACTCTTCTCTTTTTAGGACTATGATTCCTTATTATCTAGTCATCATCTCATGATTAGCAAATAGCACTGCTTTTTCTATTACTTTTTCAGGAATTCAAGTTAGTCTGCCTGTCTTATAATTCCTTGGTGTTTTGATACATTCAAACCATGCTTAGCTTCCCCCAGTGTTTACTGAGAATTGCAAATTTCTCCAAGTATTGCAGCTTGTCTCTAAGAGTTAAAATATTTAAATTCATCTACTTTAAAAAAAAAAAAAAAGTGGCTGTCTTGCAGCCCAAATATCACATTAGGTTTTCCTCCTTAATCTATCCTGTTGTTTTATGCAGAGTTGGACACAATTTGTGTAAACTAAACAATGCCCCTGGGATAGGAAACAGTCTTGCAAATATTTCCTCTATCTTCTATTGTTTACATGCCTCCTAATGAAGTGTCTGACAAAATGCTTCATATAGAAATGAAGAGCAGTCTTTAAAGAGTGCGTGCTGTGTTTTGATAGGAAGCATTAAGCTTGTGAGTGCAGGAACACTGCCTCATGTAAAATGAGAACAAAAGTCTGCACTGAAGCTTCCCAGAGCAGACTTAAGTGTGATAGACTGTGATGCTGCCAAGTAGAAGTGTGAGATTATTGAGAAAGTGGGCAGGAGCCCCAACTCGTTTTAAATGCACATTGGCTTCATAATATGGAAAATCAGCTAAATTAAGAGTACTCTGTACATGCAGTGATCTGAACAGCATCCAAAAGAGATCTGCTTTGATGGATGATGTGCCTACTTAGACAAATATTTAGAGAAAAGTGGTGACTGAGAAAATCATGACATTGACTGCAGAGAATGTGGCCTTCACTCCTTTAGTTGGGACCTGGCTCTGACTTGAATTTGAAGCTTTGACCAAGGCTCACCAGCTTTTTAGAGGCAATTCAGATAATCCTAGCAGTTTTTAGTGCAGTGTACCATGACACAAGGTCTTGTATCTGAAGAACAACAAAAAGGAGTAAAAAAGGAGAAAATGCACTGCAGTGATGTTACAATGCTCAGACTGGAAGAGCTGTGAGAGATTTAGATGCCCTTTATAACAAAGAAATCTGGAAACTATTTCAGAAAAAAGCCAGCCCTTACAGCTATTTACAGAACTCCTTTTGCTGTTTTATTTGAACTAGTGTGTGCAACTTACCAGGAAAAAAAAAAGAAAAAAAAAAGAAAGAAAAAAAGAAAAAAAAAACAGAAAAAAAAGAAAGAAAGAAAAAAAAAAAAGAAACTAAGCCCTATAGATCTTTTAATAGTTTTGTAGTTAAGAGATTCCTTTGGTAACAGTCCATGTGAATGTCTGCTTTTTCTATCTCCTTCTTTGCTGTTAATTATGAAATTTCCTTCCTCTTTCAGAAAATAGGTTTGATACAATTCTATTTGGAAGGTTTGTGAGGAGGGGAAGAACTCCAGCGTCTTCCTTGCCAGTGGATGCAAAGAACTTCAGTCACTGCCCCCCAGAGAGACTGACAAATAGGTCAGGCCACGAATCTGTATTGGGCATTAGGACATTTTTCAGAAATGGGATTTTTCACATGCCCTTGTTACCCATATTTAAAGTCATGTTGTGGACCTCACCAATTCACAAGCAGTGGGAGAAGAAAATGTTTTAAATACATTTTTCTGCCAACTTTCCTGCTTCAGCATGTTTTTCTAAGGTATTCAAGCCAAATTTGGCATTCAAATTTGGTAGGGAATTTAGCAAAAAGAAAAGAATTTAAAATCTTTTTAAAAAAATCACAGAATCACAGAATACTTTCAGTTGGAAAGGACTCATAAGAATCATCAAGGACAATTCTCTGTTCTTCACAGGACACCCTAACACTAAACTATATGACTAAAAGCATTGTCCAGATGCTCCTTGAAGTGTTTGCCCATGGGAAAGTGGTATACTTTTTTTTTATAAGAAAGGAAACAGTGATAAAGCAAAGGAAGAAAACAAAGACTAATCATAGAGATAATATAAAGAACAGGCATTTTTCCAGTTATTTTAGAAACTATATAACTGTATCCAGGAAGTATGACTGGACTAATTATTTTTTTTCTTCCACTCTCCATTATTTAAACAATAGTCCAAAAATGCATGTTGATTATTTCCAGTGATTGCTGAGGTTCAGTTAACAAGAAGCAGTTAAAGAGTAGTACAAAAGGTTGATGAGTGTATCTCTAAACCAGCACTCATGGAACATAACTTTGTATGCTGTGCCTCAGCCAAAATATTGAGGTTCAGATATTTGTGTCAACAGGCAGGCCTGTGCAAAATCTGCAGCTGTGACATGCACCCTTGGGTACAGCGTCCTAGATAGGGGACTCTTCCATCCCCAAAATGTGGCCCCTGTTGTCAGTGGTATTTTTCATGATCTTTTAATTGAATTATGTGATCCACAACCCTCCAAACATTAAGAAAATTGTATTTATTGTTAAGTATTTTTTAAGCATGTGTAACATTCTTAGATGTTATGCAACTTGCATACTTTTCAGGAGATTACATTAATGATTTAGCACTGCTACATGAAAATTTTCAAAACTTCAGTCTGAATATAAGCCCATAAGGCAAAGCTGATTTTTTTGCTGTACTTTCTCAAGTTAACATCATTGACACTTGTACCACAAAGAGATCCTGGGCTGAGATAAGAGCAGGGAGACATCACTCACCAGTTGCTGTCACAGGCAAAATAGATTCTGCTTGGGGAAATTTGTTTAGCTTATTACCAATCAAATCAGAGTAGGATGGTGAAAAATAAAATTTGTACTTAATTACTACATGCTTTGTGGTTACTTTCAGTATGTATGTACAGAAGTCAAGCAAGTTATTTCAATAGCCACAGTACTTTCACTCTTATGGCTTATTTCCCTAAATTAGTTCTTATTTTGATCTGTGTGGATTTCATTTGTCTGACCTTGTCAGAACAACTTTAAACTGTTGCCTTTATCAGCCTGAATGAGAAGGATTATGAAGGATTATGGCAAAAACTACCCATCCCCTTTGCTAGAACTTGACCAAAAAAAACCCATCTGGCTCACCAAAATATTCAATGTAATTTGGCAAAGCAAGACCAATTAATGCCATAACCCGCAAGAGCAATGACCTTGCAATGAGCCCCCAAGGCTGGGGCTGGCCTGCAGGAGTGCAGGAGTGCAGGAATGCAGGAGTGCAGGAATGCAGGCGTACAGGAGTGCAGGTGTGCAGGTGTGCAG
>VZSR01001283.1:15115386-15200926 GCA_013398615.1 Brachypodius melanocephalos | reverse complement strand
GCAGGAGTGCAGGAGTGCCTTGGCTGCTCTCAGCCACTGCAGCTGCTGCATGGGGCACACTTACCCTGCCCAGAGCTGCTTTTTCATCAGGGCAGATCTGTGCTTGGAAGGGATCCCAAAGCACTGTATGGGTGCTGCAGTCTGTGAACACCTGACATCAGTGACTGGCAAATTATCAGCTGCAAAGCCATCATGGCATGTCACATCCCACTTGCTATCCATTCACACCCATCAGACAGGTGGGTATAAGGTGCTGTTGAGATTGTGCTTTTCCCCTTAGCCTTAGAGATAGGAGAAGTTTAACGAACTTGGGATTTCAGGGAATCCTTAACAGGTCAATTTTTATGCTATCAGAATTTTCTGTAAGAGACTAGTGTTTGGGATGTTGGCATAACAATTGAATTTGGGGTAACAGAGAATTGTCTAAATTCATGCTGGGGAGTACAACTTTGTTGTTAGCCCAATTTCTGACTTTTCAGATTGAGGCTAGCCAATCTGCCCTTCATGGCTGGATGCAGCTGGTGCTGAGATTCACCCATGAGCAGTGTCTAGGGGCAGGTGTCTGACATTGCCAGATTCCACAAGTGCAAAGGAACACCACCTCCTGTCTGGTGCTCCCTGAGGTGTGTGTCAGGTGCGAGGGACATCATGAGGTTGGCTATTCTAACTTTGCTCTTCCTTGGAGTCTGTCCTCTGGGATTCCAGCAGCCTTGAGCAGGTACCCCTTTGTGGGATCAGCACACCACCCCATAATTCACAGTACTGGTTCTAGGAGGAGAGGTGTAAGCACACCGGGTGTGTTTGAGGTATCAAGGATGCAGAACTATTGTTCAGATTTTTAGCCCTAAGACCTGTCTGAAACCAGGCTGAAGGGAAAACAGTGTTTGTTTCACTACCAGGCTGCAGCTGGCTCTGGCATGGCTTGGGGTGGAGAGGAGGCTGAAGAAAATGGATCCTTTCCTTTTTATTTCTTTGTTACTACAAAATGTCCAGCTGAGAAGAAAACTAAATTCTTATTGGCCTCATGTTGGGTGAGCTCCAGGATAAAACAAGGCAGTTAAAATCCTTGACAGTATAAACGACAATGTTTCTTTTATATAAATAGGTCAAATGCCATAAGGAAATATTGTCAGCAAAAGGCAGATCACTTAAGGCCAAAGAAAACTTGTTCTTTCTAGGCAAGATCTCTAGCAGAAAATTTAAAAAATTATGTTTCTAGGTAAAATGTATTTTCCAAAAGAAGTAGTTGTCTTTATCCTTCTTCTTAGTACATTTTGTCATCACCTGTAAAAGAAAATTCAGTTAACTTTGCTCTCACACTTGTACCTAGTATTTCCTTGTAATTTCTTATTTCACTGTTGAATTTCTTCCTTTTATTTTAATCCCATAAATTTTCTCAGGGAATTAGCTCCCTTTCTTGCGTTGTCTTTCTGCTGAGCAGACAAGCAGGATCAAATCCTGTATTTAGGAAATGCTGTCATCTTGGCTGAAAACAGGAGAGGATGACAATTTTTCTTGATATCATACCTTTGCTACAGGTGCCAATCAATATGTTCATACACTTCAAATTATATTTTTACATCACAGACTGGTTTTTTTTTTCCATTGGAACAAAATATTTCCATTTTAAAAATTTGCTGTGATAAAATCAGGCCTTTACACAGTTATAGGGACAGTCTACAGTGAATAGGAATGGAATATTGAGTGCTGTTTTTCTCAAGTTTCCATCTTTAAGTTTGGAAACCAAAGTGCTGGGTGCTGGCCCTGGGTAGGATCTTGATCTGGGTAAAAAACAATATGTGGCATTTCCTGAAATTGTGACTGACTTTTGGTATGGCTCTCAAGCAAGAATTACTTACTTTGTAAGAAAATTTTTCCAATAAGCCATTTTTCATGTGGTTTTCTAGTTGCATATTTGTGGAAATGTAGGATAATGGCAAACTCCTGTAGAAGGGCAGAACTTTTTCTAATGTCCTGCAGAATGAACTTCACTTAAATCTTCTAAAATTCACTTCTGTCTTATCTCACAGATGAAAATATGAGACTTCTGTGTTTTCCTGCTAGACTTTTTTTATTCTGCATGGGTAAGATGTAAGATTTAAAAGCCTAGGCTGAATCTCTGTCTTTAGTATTTTGTTGTTGATTTGATCTCACAAGTTCCACTCAAGTTTCCTCAGCAGAGACAGAGGGAATGTAGTGAGATATAAATTTGTGAGCACTGCTTCTCCAGGGAAGCATGGTTTGCCCTCAGTGAGAAGTCATTTCTCTTTGAGGGTAAAATTTGTGCTGCCTGGTCTTTTTTTTTTATTTTTTTTAATGTGGCATGTGACAGAATGTTTCCTTATTTAGCACTCAGAGTTTTTACCCAACCATCCAGCCTGCAAAACTGAGAAGGACTGACTGCTGTCCTGTCTTCAGCAAGACTTTATCACCAGCAACTCTCACCATCCAGGCTTTGCTGGAAGGAAGGGAAGGAAAGGAAACAGCATTTACAATTATGTTCTCTGGGTTCTTGCTTGCTCTGTCTCTTGTTCACAGTTCTTTGCAGCTGGTGGGTAAGTGCCTCCTGCTTGCTTCCTGTGAAGGTTCTCATGAAAATGCTTCCACTTCTCTGGTTTTTCTGGGTGGTTGGGGTTCTGTGGTACTGCCAATATGTGCATTATTAGTTTGGGGATGGGGAACCTCTTAATGGCAGGCAAGAGGCAGGGGAATAATCTCACAGAAAAGTGAAATGGTTAGAGAAGGAACAAGAGAGTCAATTCTTAATGGCTTTATTTGTATATAGTAGCACTATCACTTTGATAACCAATGACCCAGAAGATCAGACCTTATAATGATATATGTTTAAATGCCTTTAAAAAAATATATATAATTCTTTACTTCCGTGTTCTGATTTTTGAGCTGTTGGTGTCTGGGTAATGGCTGCAAAATCAGGCAGGGAACATCTCTGGGAGTGGTGAAATGAGGAAATATTGGCAGGACACAGATGATGGCTGTAAAGGGGGTTTTATTCACTGTTTTGAACAGCCTCATTGAATTCATTGGCATTGATAAAGTGGATGGAAGAATTTTTTTAAAAATAAAATTGGATTAAGTTTAGGGAATCACTTGTGGAATTGCAGCATACAACAGTACTGCTATCCCTTTAGCTGCACTTCTCTTGTAGGTATCAAACAGGTGGCTTCAGCAGACCTGAACATTTAAGGTTACCATTTACCTTTTACCTTTCTAACTCCTGAGGATTGTCACAGATTGCCTCAGAGCATATGGTATTTTTTTTAATCACCACTGTCTTGCTGCAGGCGAGGATAATTATTTTGTATATTGTATATTATCAATTACACTGATTTAATTTTTTTTGCAAGCTTTTTAAGGAAATATCATTAACTTCTTGATAGATTTTAATTTCATACATTTAAATATGACACCCACTGTTCAAGATATATGACAGACCAAAACTGATTAGGAATCCCACAAACTTTTGCAGGAAATATGAAGTGCTGGACAAGGCAGCAGAGCAAATTCATAGGTATGGTTCACAACTGCTGCTGATTAAACTCATTGCAAGACTGAAATTAGCTCCCCTACTTCTATCTTACCTTGAACCCAGCCCTTAAGGCATGATCAGATAAACTGCCTGGAGAGCTAGTGACCCAATTTCTGGTGCAGGTGTACCTTCTAACTTCCACCAGCCTTTACACACTGCCAAGTGTCAGATGCTACTACTCCCTGGTCCTTCTTTCTCCTGGTCCTTTCTCAGTCTGCCATTGGCTTCCCAAAGTCATTCCTGGTTTTATAGTCAATGGCTCATAGTAGGAGATGGCAGATCTTGTAGTCAGCAAGGCTGAGGAGACCAGAGTGACCCCTGAGAAGCCCAAACCGACTCACTCATATTTATATGACAAAAAGGAAAGGTGGATTTGAGGGAGGGGAGACAGATGGCTCAGCAAAGATGCCTGTGTACCCACTAGGAAACCTGTAAGTTCTGGAAGGGTGAGAAAAGTTCACGGAGGTCAGAGGTCTACAGGGCCATGCATCTGAGGACAGGTTGGATGGAACAAGGTAATGGTAATAGCAGTGTGATTGAGGGAATTCACTAGCCTAAAACCATCCAAGAAGCTGTGCTCAGCTCAGCAGCTGCTGCTGCCCACCACTGATCCACAGTATGGTGACATGTAATCATGACGTACATTTTCTATTGCCTACTTTATTTTAAATCAGTAGAATTGATCTTGCTCTGGATTGTTGAAAAATATAATGATTTCATCTGACATGAGTGAATGACAAGTCAATGACTTGTTGTGAATGGGAAGCAGAATCATATCTCTTATCCACTATATATATATATTCCATATTAACTATTTGATATACGCTGTTTTGTTTTACAGACATTAAAATATTTTTATTATATAATAAAGACAACAGGCTCTGCCTTGAGTCATCTATTGCACAGTCAGTTAGAACTGCCACTTGCAATCAAGACAATGAATCACAAAAATTCAGGTGGATCACAGATCATCAGCTTATGAGTGTGAAACTGAAACTATGCTTGGGGGTGCCAGTGAAGAAGGATCAGGCCATGGTCACCCTGTATCCCTGTAATCAAAAAAGTGAGCTCCAGTGGTGGGAATGCAGAAATGAAAGCTTCCTTGCAATCCGAGGAGAAGATTTATTTTTCAGTCCTGGCAACGAAGAGCATGATAATGTTTTGTTAAAGAAGGAGTTGAGTGCAAAGACTAAATGGAATATCTATGGATCGATGGATGTTTTATGTTCCCAGGGATATGAAGGTACAGAAAATTGATTCTTTCATCCTTTGCATTAATTACTTTGTCGGCGTTCGAGTGTTTAGGATCTTTGACTATTCTGACTACTTCAGTGACCACCAGAGTTTTAGAATATCCATGCAATGAGGTACTTAACCTTGAATTTAATGTTATATTTTTGCCCAAGCATATATTATACACACATACACTATTTTAGTCTACGTATTATAGTACATTGGTATTTCAAGTACTATAAATATTACATATACTCTCAATATATTCTATAAATACATATTATTACTAAATATGTATATGCATACTTACTCTCATACTATGTAAAAATATTCTCTAAAGTCACTATTGCTCACCATACTGTGTCACTGCATTATTAACAGAGCACATAAATGATAATAAGTTTCTCATACAGTCACAGAGATATGAAATTTACATCCCCATGAATAAAGCACAATATGAGAGAGCTGAGAAAGGTCTGAAAGTACTGATTTAAGCAGAGGAAGCATGGCTTTTTTGACTCAGCAGATGAGGATGCTAATGGAATAATTACAGTCACCAGCGCAATTACTTTTTTTGATTAGCTGAAGTCTGATTGTTCTGAATGGCTTTCTCACATCCAGAATGAATGCTCCAAAAGCCACCTCACAGGACATTTGAGCACTGAAGTCTTAGCTTTGCATGTGGGAAGCTGCTTCACTGTATGTGATACTTAAACGGACACTGGAATAAAACCAGAGACAGATAGTCTGATACATGTTTACCTTTTTTCCCAGGAATCAAGACTTATAAATATTAATTCCTGCTCTTGCACGTGTTATATAAACCTTAACATTGTTTGAAATAGAAGTATCTTAGGGCAGAATTCTGGAGCCTTATTAAGATTATAAAAGCATTTTGGTCAAAAATTTAATTATAGACCTAATCTATGATATATTACTTTTCATCAGAATAGCAATATTCTGAAACACATATCAGCAGCTGAAGTCTGAAAGTGTTGAAACAGTTTTTTTATGAGTATGGGACCTGAACCATGGAAAGCACTTGGAGGTGCAATCCTGCCATAGACTTTACTTTTCCCCTAGTTTACCTTAATTTGTTACTTTTCATGTTCATGTTACCATTTTGTCTTCTCAGAGACCTTCACGCTGCTGGGAAATGCTTTTGGGGCACCGTGTGTGTTCCCTTTCCTGTTCCAGCAGCGCTGGTGGGCAGAGTGCACGGCCGCGGGCCGCGCCGACGGCTGGCTCTGGTGCGCGACCACGGCCGACTACGACTCGGACCAGCGCTACGGCTTCTGTCCTTCCACAGGTGAGGTGCCTGCCCCTCCCAGCTCCCCTCAGCGTGCCACTGGCAAAACAGCATCAGCAGAATAGGATCATCTTTACAATAACAACAACTCATGACTTACAAGAATGTATTTTAGTATATATGATGCATTGCTGCGTGCTGCAACTCACTAGGCAAGAAAATAACGTGTGAGGAGAGTGATTGAAGAGTAAAACAGCATTCAGTTCCCAATAACTGTGGGGGTGTTGCTGAGCAGTACAATAATGCCAAGCTCCTTACTGCTTCCCAGCCAGGATGTGTGCTGTCATTGTTGTACAACCCTTCTCTGAGGTCTCCCATTGTGGTGGATGTGGGCACAAAAATGAGCACTGTAGGAAGATTGATGTTGAAGTTAATGTTTTAATCTTCATGGTTCTCATGTGAATATATTTTATTGTTAAAGTGGAATGTGTCCTTTTATCCATGCTTTTAAGCCCTGTTCATATTGTCCAGAAAGCAGCCTTTCCACCCCTTTAACATCTGCCTGACATTTCTCTGCAATTTCAATCACTTTTTTCTATTTCTGTGGTCACTCCCCCTCTATCTCCCTTTATGGTTTGGAGAACTTTGCATTCATTATGTTGAAATCTCCACCTGACACATCTCATCTTTCCTCTGTATTTCTCCCCATGGACCCTGTTCAGCATTGTCGGGGTTTTTTCATTAGAATGCCCCCTTACTCCCCTTGATTTAAAGTGGACTTTCACTGTGGCACACATCGAAAGTCAGCTATGCTTTCCAGGTTCCTGCAAAGATACCCCACATACTGAGCCCTGAAAATGTGTGACATAGGGTCATTTAATAATTTTCAGAGTTTTTGAAAGCTTGTCCCAGCTTTCAGTTCTCTTTTAAAAATTCATCTTCATACTGACTTTTGGGAATGATCAAATACCTGATACAATTTTGTGTTGTCCTTGATGGAGCGTGTAGAGATCTTCTACCTCCAAAGGTAATTGGAGGAGGAGCATGGTGCTGCTCAGCACCTTTGCTGTGTGACAGGAAAATCCAGAGGCCCTTTGAATGAAGGTGTGATTTATCTGAGAACTTTTTTGATGCTAAATTCAAGTCTAGAGCTAGTTCTTACAGCTCTCAGTGGGAGCTGCTGTCCAGAGAAAGAAGGAGATGTTGCGCATCTTTTCAAAATTTTCACCTGGGACTTCTGCCACGCACTCCATGCAAGGTATTTTCCTATGCAATCACTTTGCTTGTGGTAATTCCTGACTTGTCTCTCTTCATAGAACAGGAGACCAGCTTCACATGTCAGCTTACCAGCCTTAATTCTGTCCTTCCCCATCTTGTAACATTTTCAGTGGCCTTGAAAGAGCAGCCCAGGTGAAATTTAAGGAGACGAGTGAGAACCTCCCACACAGAACAAGAACCTGCAACTTGGTTTTCTGTTACTGTGACCTCTGTTGTTATTATTCTTTCCACAGATAAAGACAGCACATGGACTACAGATCTGTCAACAAATGTTCACTACCAAATAAATTTGGACTCAGCTCTCACATGGCACCAAGCGAGGAAGAGCTGTCAGCAGCAAAATGCAGAATTACTGAGTATCACAGACATTCATGAACAAACACACCTTAGAGGTAAGGCAGTAAAGCAAACCCTGGCTTACATTTAGGATCTGTTCAGGCCATCATAATAGCTAAGGATTATCTAGTATGATTTTGGCCATTGCCTTTGGACCTGAATATGTGTGGGCAAGAAAACAAAATCTTTTAGAATTTGCAAATTCATATGAAAATTGCTGCCAAACTTACATAGAATTCAAAGTATCTCAGCATCCTGCAAGTGTAACAGTTTGACTTCATATTTATAAATCTTATTTTATATTAAAACATCTCTTTTTTTATTTTTGATGGAGTAAAAAAATCCTGGAAAGTAAATTGAAGTCTTGTTTTTGGTCAAAAGGAAACATCCAAAACATTGAAAAGAAAGAAAAATTTATTTTTCTTTATTCCAAAAGAAGGATGTTTTGTTTCAACTGCAGTTTTGAAAGTTTTTTTGTTTTTTTTTTTTTTCATTCACTTGCCAAACTGAAAAATACCAGTTATTTATAGATATCAATTGCAGCTTTACTTATCCACATATAGATGAAGGAATGATATGGAAGAAATATTTTTTTTTATTTTAAGGATTAAGTTAACTTCTAACAGATTTATTATTATTATTCATATTTTTACTCTACCAATGATTCCACTTAAATGTACTGAATATAGCCTATTCTGCAGAAACAGTTTTGTTTTGGTTATACTCTGTGAATATAATCTGTGTTCATTTTGGATTAGTTGATCAAATAAAACAGGGAGTTTCTGGTTTTTTGCCTTTTTACAGTATTCAAACTTTGACATATTACAATTTATTAGGTACCATAGTATCTACAGATATTTGCAGTTAGATATTTAAGAATTCCAAGTCTTCTTAGAGATATTGTTAGTGACCATTGCTAATACAAAAGAGATTTATGAAATAACTCACAATATTTTTGTAATGTAGAATTAACAAAAAATACAGATTCTGCACTGTGGATTGGACTCAACAGACTGGACTTGAGTAGTGGATGGGAGTGGATTGGAGGCAGCCCTTTCCAGTACTTAAACTGGGCTCCAGGTAGAAGTGACTTCGTTTGATTTTGTATTTCAAAGAGAAAATATACATACCTCAAATACTGCTGTAAATTTTATTATCAGATAGATATGTATTTTAGCTCTTTTTTTTTGCTTTAGCTTTAGAAAAATCTTTTTCTACAGCAATATAAGACAGAAACCTTCAATGTATTGCAAAACTATTAAAGCTGTCAAAGCAGCACTGCCTGTCCCAAAAATATTCAGTCTTCTACTTCTTGACTAGTAACAAAAGTATGAGTTTAATGCTTTGTATCCATTTACCTAACTTACACACTTCATTTCATACAAACATTTCCACTACTGGAGGCATACCTTAGCCCTTGCCAAAGTTGGGAAATACATGACCTCCATCACTTCATCCAGAAGCATATTTTAGACCTTAGAGCTCTGGTTTTCTTTCAGGAAAGTTCATTCTTTTTTTCTCTGTACTTTTCCCAAAGGGAGCCCATCTCCAGAATCTGGAAAGCTCTGTGTGGTTATGAATACTGAAACAAAAGCTAAGTGGCAAAATTGGGAATGTGATCAGAAGCTTGGTTATATTTGTAAGAAAAGGAACTTTACTTTGATTCCTTCAGGTATGTTGATATATATTGATAATTAAATTGGAAGCTATTATCTGAATTGCTCAACGTATTGACAATGATGGACACAAGAATTTTATTAGAAATAGAACTATTTCTTTTTTCCCTGGTTCCCTTTTTACAATGATTACAACTTTCTGGTCTGATTCCCAGTTCCATAACACACAGTTTGAAACAGATAAAAGCAAAGAATGTCCAACTACTCCTTCCTACCTGTGTTTCAGTGGCCAGGTCTTCGCTTTAGGTACACACACTGCTGACCGTCAAAAGGGAGAACAACCCAAAAATTATTTTTCAGAAGAGGGATGTTAGAAAAATATAAGCCCAAGAAAGAAAGATGCATAAATTAGTGTGGTTCTAAGTCATTCTTCATCACTTGTGGTCAGCCAGCAGCCAGATAAGCAAGTTCAGAGTTCACTGCAGAAGTGGTGGAAGATTAAGACAAGGAAGATCAACATACTGAAGTGAGAAAAGATATTTTAAGTGTATGAAGATTTCCCTGTTGGTGTGACCCAGTTTATTCATCTAGCTATAAATTTGTGTTGATGGCTTTTACTCTATCAATATACTTAATCCTCTAAAAATTTGTAAACCTATGTTAGCTGCAGATGTCTGATTTCTCCTATCTGAAAAATAAGTACTAGATGATACAGAAATGGATAAAATTAAAAATTTTAAAAACTAATACATTTGATTAATACATTACAATATTAATATGATTGTTGCAGACATTTGACTAAACTTAGAATTTGTATTAGGTGTTATTCGTATTAAAAAGCTAAAAATTGCCTCATTTACAGAATCACATTTATGTCTACTACATTTTGTGTTCGTCATTTCCTTATGATGAGAATTTCAAAAGAAGGTCTTAGTTTAGAACTTTTGCACCGATGAAGTGGAAATATTTTCAGTGTCATGTCCCTTGCATGGCAATTGAACGCCTCCAAGCCTTGGTGCGTGTTCCTAGGTGACCTTGGGGCTGTTACCTGCCCAGATGGATGGGTGCCCTATGTAGATCACTGCTATAAGATCTTCAGGGACAGCAAAGGATGGGAAGGAGCTTTGACCTCTTGTCAGAAGGAAAGGAGTCACTTGGCCAGCATTCAAAACCTTGAGGAGCACAACTTTATGGTGTCTCGACTTGGATACAGTGAGTATTTCCAGGGGGTCTCTTGCCTTTGCCTGTATGGAAAACAAGACAGCTGAATTGATAGTTCCTGCTGAATTCTGGATGTTGTCAAAACCAATTTTATTTATTGCCAAAGAAATTGATATAGGTCTGGGGGGCTGGGCTTAGGGATTTTGCCTATATTTTTATTTTTGTTTAAGAAACTTAAAACAGTCATGCTCCAAGTTACATAAAACCAGTATTTAAAAATTTGACCAGTGCAAAAGAATTGAAAAGTAACTATTCAGAATTCTGTCATACCATCGTGATGTACTAGCATTAGGCTGGCAATTCACACCCACTGTTATGAGGAGGAAGGGCAGAATTTTTTCATCCAGTGCAAGGCTTTCCTTACAGCCTAATTCTCCAAAGCATACAGTCTTTATTTTAATATGTATATTAAAATATTAATTTATAAAGTTATGATAAGACATACTGAATAATTTTATGCATCATAAATTTCTGAAAGCAATTCTGTGTCCAAAGCTTAGTGGTTGGTGCTGTGAAAAGGGTGGAGTGCCAGAAGAGGTCTCGTGTCTGTTTCCATCCCTAGGGCCAACAGACAAGCTGTGGATTGGGCTGAATGACCGTAAGGTTCCAATGTATTTTGAGTGGAGTGATGGTACCCCGGTGACATACACCAAATGGCACCTGGGAGAGCCATCCACTACAAACAACAGGCCAGAAGACTGTGTCTTGATCAAGGGACAGGTGACATTACTCAATACATATTGTATTTCCATACTAAAACTAACTATTTAATAAAAGAATAACATGCTCTGTTACTTCTATTTTTCTCCTTAGCAAATGGCTAAGGCCAGAAAAAGAGATGTAGAGATTGAATTTAATGAGATTGAGAATGAGATTGAATGTGACCTTAAAAAAAAAAAAAAAAGCATTACTGCATCACTGGTGAAATTTTCTCTTTAAGTACATCTGAAAGTCACAAATGAAATTATTAGGGCTATGAAAAAGGTCTCTGAAGGTATTTTGAATATATTCTCTCCTTTTCCTCTGGTGGTAATGATGTTACATGGGAATCTCTGTTTCCTGCTGGCTCCTCTTTTGCCATCCCATAGCACAACTGCCTGTGCAGAACCCAGCACAGCAGGTCAGGCAGCAGCTCCATGCATCCTCCTCCCTTCTTATCACTGCCAGCTGTGGCTATCCTGCTATAGCCCAGTGTACTATTTCACTGAATGTGAGCAGATTTGTGTCATGTAGGAAAATTGGATAAGGAAAAAAAATTCCATTTTAAAAAAAAGGAGAAGACAAATAATCTCCATTATAAAGAAAGACATAATTTATCTTCTTTAGATTATTCATCTTTATTTTCTTTTTATTTCAAACTTTTTGTTGACACAGAATGGGTATTGGGCAGACCATGTCTGTGAGAAGAAGGCTGGTTACATTTGTAAAAGAAAAGCTACATCACAAATAGCTGGAGAAAAAGAAATTACTGAGGCAGGTTGCAAGAAAGTAAGTATGTGGAAATGGAATGGCAGTTTCTCAGATGAAGTAAGTACATTGTCAGAGAATCAAGTAGAATTATTTGAATTATTTGTATTATTTTAATGGAAGGGGTTTTCGGTTTTTTTTATTATGAAGTTTCTCTCTTTCGCTCAGTTACTCCAAACTTTAGAAAACCATTTACAGAAACTGCTTCAGAGGAATCTGTAATTTCACTGAAAAAAGTTTCTAATTCATAACTTTCATGATTACTGCACTTCACTAATTTTTAAATGGCAGATTTCACTTAACACATGATATCACAATTATTTAAAATTTGCATGGAAATCCTAAAACCATGTTACAGGGCTGGAGAATGTATGGGACCTACTGCTATTTTATTGGACATGTTCCAGCAACATTTTCAGAAGCAAACACCACTTGTGCAGCAGAGGAAGGTTACTTAGCCACAGTTGAAAGTAGGTATGATAATGACTTTTTCTTTGCTTTTAAATATCTAAAGATTGTATCCTATGAAATATTCCTAGGAAAACTAACACAACACCAAGCAGCAAAATAGTGAAGTAAAAGATGAGGGGTCTAGTTGAATAACAAAACAGTTTGGGGTTTTTTTGTTGTTGTTGTTTATCTAGAATCTGAATCCTATGTAGAGTCTTCTCCCCCAGTAAAGCAAAAAATGAGAGAAAAAGTTCCATCATCACATTAGACTACTGAGATTTGGGTAAATGACTTTGTTTTCACTTGTATCTTTATGATGTGTTTTACAGGTATGAGCAAGCCTTTCTGACCAGCCTTGTTGGGCTGAGGTCTGAGAAATATTTCTGGCTTGGCCTCTCTGATGTGCAAGACCAAGGCATTTTCAGCTGGGCCAACGGTGAAGCTGTCTCCTTCACGCACTGGGATGCAGGAATGCCTGGTGGGTGCTGTGCTGAGGGATGGAGGGTGCTCTCTGAGATTGTGGTCCCTACTTAAGTTGTGTGGGTAATGTCCTCTGAATTTTATGTTTTAAATTTTTGGTGCATTTTACAAGTAGTTGCAGTTTTCAAATTTCACATTCTAATTTCAAAGAGAAAATTTTAAACTGCAGTTTTTATATTATCTGATGTATTTACCCATAAGATTGATTTTTGGCTGTTCTTCAAGGGGAGGTAAAAGGAGTTACAAATGGATCCTTGTGAATGTCCCTCCAGTAAAAAAGTTAGCCTGAGAGAAGAGTTTGAAACAGAGCAACTGTAATACGGATTTTAAGTTAGAATTCCAAACTCAAAGCATCTAAAATCACCGTGCCATTATTTTTTTTTAATGTGTGATACTAAGTAAACTGCATTCATGGGATCATACTGTGCAGAAGCACAGAAAACAAGATTTCACTATGCCATGAGGAAATCTGCTCTCTGTGGGGTATACTATGTTCCTCTTAGTGATCATTTGTCTGAAGGCTTTCTTGAGAACCTTCAGTGAAGTTATAAAATATAAAATAAAAACAATAAAAAATTATGAGAGACAAAGACTAATAAAACCTTAGCAAATGTCATAAGTAGTAAATTTGCCAGGGAGTCTATGGTGTCAGAAGATGATCAGAGTGTGAAGAGAGCACTCAGAGGTCATGTTAAGGAATCTTCCCTCTCTGGCCATCCAAGTGCCCCTCTGGAGTCACACTCACACCACCTGAGCTGGGACCAAGGTCCCTCCCCAGCTATACCCCCACACTCACACAGTCAGACAAGGTTTCCTTGACTGCTTGAACCCAGGTTTCCCCAGATTTTTTTGATCCCTAAAATAATTCAATCATGGTGCAGTAATAAAATAACAGCTTGAGCTGGGTACCTCCAAGGGGAGTGCTTGAACAAAGGAAACCCTGGATTTTTTTACCCTTAAATGCAGAAATTCTGGGCTCCTTGGCCCCTGCCAAGCCTTTGGGTGTCAGTCCCCTGGCTGGACACTGGTGCTGTGTCCTTTGCTATGCCAAGGGTCAGCACCAGTTCTCAGCCCTTTGCCTTGGCTCCCACCACCCAGAGACCAAACTCTAGCTGCCACTGCAGCCTGCAAACCAAACCACCCTCAGCAAATACATACCTCAACAATCAGGCTGGAACAGGAAAAGAAAATTCATTTCCTTGCATTCACAGAGAAGAAAATGGACATTCTGTGCTGGAAAGTTTCTTCCTTGAGGGTGTCTTTGGAGAGTCTATTTCAAGCTGAAATATTAAGAAAATAGATCATGGAGGAAATTGATGGCATGATGTCAGGACTAAGCATGGCTGCAAAAGTATCTAGGAACTGTTAATATTACATGAAAAAAAAACCCCTTCTCTTTAATGTGTAACTTCCTGCTAAAGCTGCCTTGACATCTAAGCTTTGCAAAAAGACAAATTTGGTTACAGAAGATGTGGGGAAATTGAGATGAATTAGTCATTAGTAAATTAGCTGAACCTGTAGTAAAGGAGATATAGTGGAAAAGATACATAAAAGTCACTTCTGGAAAGGGAGGTCATGCTTATAGATCTCCCAGAGGTCCACACAGAAAGTGAAAGCATATGAATGAGGGAAATCTAGTAAATGTGATTCTATCTCAATTACCAAAAGCCTTTCAGCTAATCTGACCTAACACAGAAAAGCTCTTACATGAATAAAAATATTGATCAAAAGATCAATATTGATCTTCCACTGACTGGAAAGTGGATTTTTTTTAATGGGGTCTATTTTTTACTGGGGAAGTGTGTTCACCAACAGAACCCAATGATGACCTGTGCCAAAGCCCATGCTGCTCAATGCATTTTCAGACCATCTGGAAGATGTGCAACAGTGAGGTGACGAGATTTGCTGATGAGAGTAAATTATTTCTGATAGCAAAGATGCACCTGTGAGAAAACGCAGGACAGTGTGAGGAGAGTAAGTGACTGAGCATGATCTGTAAAACAGTAGGTAAAATTTGATGGAGGTAAAGGATGCTCTTAGGAATGAACGCATCTCGAATTGCCATAAAATTATGGATTTATAGCTGAATTTCATTTCAGCTCCTGTAATCATGGTAGAGAGGTCCATTAAAACATCATTTCTGTGTCCAACAGAAATTAAAAAAAAAACAAAAACAAAAACCAACCAAACCCCCACCAAATAAAATGTTAAAAATAGTTAGGAAATTAAGAAAGAGCACAAATGAGCCATTGAATAGGCCCAGTTTGTGCATTTGACTGCATCTTGAGTGATGTAGGCAGCTCTGTTTCCCTCTGAGAGAACAATCTAAAATTGCAGCAAATCTTATGGGATAGGTTTCATCCTGGAGCTGTCTAGGTTTGCATGCCTGCCCTCTGTACGCACCAGTGCGGTTGTTGCCATCTATGTGAAAACCACTTGTGACCAAGGTAATGCTATCTCATGTAAAACAGGCTTAACATAAATACAAATGAAATTCTCACTTGAAAACACAAGATTTCACTGTAAAAACTCTACTTTCTACCCAAAGAAATAATTGTGTAGGACTTCAACATTAAAAAAACCCAAAAAAACCAAGTAGGATTCTATACTGCCCATGACCTCCTCAAACAGAAAATACTACTCTGCCTGTATGAAAACCACCTAAAGTATAAATTTGTTTTTCAAATGTTATTGCATGGCAAAAAGCGAATGGATGCTACTCAAAGATTTTGACAATTAAATAATTTACATTTTAGAAAATATCCAACATCATTTGTTTTGGGGTTTTTTTTGTCTCATAAAGGAAATAATCCAGGATGTGTAGCCATGAGAACTGGGACTGCAGCTGGATTATGGGATGTTCTTGACTGTGAGACAAAGCAAAAATATATTTGCAAGCAGTGGGCAAAGGGTGCAACTGTTCCACCTATTCCAACTACTGCTCTGGTCCCCACATGCCCTGAAGGTTGGGTATCAAACAACTATAGGAGTTCCTGTTTTAAAGTAAGTGCCTAATTAGTTAAAAGAAACAAATTGATTGGGAAAAACAAAACAAAACAAAACCCCCCCAAAAAAACCCCAAAACCCAAAAAAACAAGGAAAAAAAATGGAACACACATCTTATTTTTGCAATATCTGAGATTGGAATAGGGCAAAAAACAAAATTCCCAAAATTCTTCGCAGGAAATCATCTATGAGAGGGGAGAAATTAAGGAAGGAAGATAAGGGGGAAGGGAAGGGAAGGGAAGGGAAGGGAAGGGAAGGGAAGGGAAGGGAAGGGAAGGGAAGGGAAGGGAAGGGAAGGGAAAAGAACACAGGAAAGAAAATGAGGAAGTTTGTGCTTCAGGGGTTGAAAGAACTGGAAGGAAATGGAAGAAGAGGAACATAAATATCAAGGCCCCAGAAAGACATAAAGAAAAGATAAGAAAAAAACCCAAAACAAAACAGAAACAAGTCCATATTAAAATGTCAAAATTCTGTATCAAACAGCAGAAACAGCAAAGCTGGTTTGTTGGCACTGCTCTTTATGTCTGTTGTGCAAAGATGTGCCATTTATCTGAGACATGTGGCAGTTCAGGGAACAAACAGAGAAACAGTGAAGTGTAGCCTCTAGCAGCACACTGCTTAAGGCTGGATCTTGCTAAAATCAGCACATTACCCCACCAAAAAAAAAAAAAAAAAAAGTCACATGAAAGGTTAATTAAACGAGTGTTTATGAAGTACATTTACTTGAGAGTTTCTGATGCAAAGCAACAGATAACTTGTCTTTGAAGTACAGTCAGCTATGTCTGAGGAGGCATAAAAAAGGTGTTTGGACAAGAAATGAGTGCAATGTGAGAACAGTGATTTGGGATCATGCAAAGTCGAAATGTGCTAATTGTAAGATGTTAATATTTTTTATCACGTTATTGAATTAATGAGTCCTTTTTAAATTTTTTCTTACCATTTCTTTCAAATTCATCTGGAATGCTATTTATTTGGGCTCCTTTATCCCCAGATCACATTTTTAACTTTGATCAAATCTGTGCTTGCTATCTCTTAAACTAGTTTGACATTATACTTCAAATGTAAAGTGAAAGCTGTAAATTTCCATGAGGTCATTCTCTTGCTGAATCTTCAGACTCCCCCCAGACCATTTTGCTTCTCCACTGCAGCTATTCTTCTTTCCCTTCATATTGAAGTTGGCTTGGGGTCTCCTCTGGTTAACACAAATTAAAGGGAGTTGGGGACCTGTATTCCATTTCCTCTTTAGCAATTTTTTTAAAAAAAAATTTTTTTTTCTCCTTTTACCACTGTGCTAAGTAGGTAGGCAGCTCTAGTGTAAAAATTCTAGGAACAGAGTGGGAAATGCTATTTCTCTTATGGATTTATACTTGGCTTATTTGAAGCCTCATTTATGTTTAATCAAGACGACTATAATTCTTTTATGATTGTAACATGTATATAATATGTTTTAAATTAATTTCTCCATAGCATTTTTGCAGATCAGAAATTAGAAAAAAATCATGGTTTGAAGCTCGAGATTTTTGCAGACAAATAGGAGGGGATCTGGTCACCATTAACACTAAGGAGGAGACACCATTACTAGTGGAATCATTGAGGTAGGTATTTGATTTGTGTTTATCTTAGCAGAGTTAAAGACTTTTCATATGAACTATTATGAATGATCCTAGCTGATTTCTGAAACATATGGATTCCTCAAAAGCCAAAAGACATGTGATACTTTGAAATTTATCTATTCAGTACTGTTTTAACCTTTTCATGGAAAAAAAAAAGTGATTTGTGTCAAGAAAAACTTTAAAAATCCTCCACCAGTATCATGACTACTAGATATAGTGTAGAAACACGTGAAATTAGCAGTATTTCTATAAGGGTAGAAAATTTCAATGTATCAACGTATCTACTGTTGAAGTAGATATGGATTTACCTTGCAGCAATCAGTGCTGAAAACATTTTTTGAATCTGGGAAGGCTTTCCCTAAGTAAATAGTACATTAGGGAAATGCATGATCAATACTGCTAATAAGTCTGATGACTAAGCTATTGACACTGAACCACAGGAATATTACACATTTCCATGAAGAACATGTGTATGCACTTCACCAGAGGTAATAGAGAAATTTGCAACTTCACTGCTTTTACAATGTGCTCTAGAAAGTTCAACAATGTATTTCTGGATTTTTTTTTTTGTCCTGATATTTACACACTGCTCTATCCTGTAATTTCTTTCAGAGCCGGTCGCTGTAGTTTTGAACCAGTTTGGCTTGGTATATTTTCCTTGAATCCGGATGAAGGATTTGCTTGGAGTGATGGCTCTCCAGTGAGTATTTTAATTTGTCATCATATTTGTTTGCTTAAGCTACTTTGGGATTTGTACATATATTTTTTGGCTTTTTACTGCTATCCTCATTAAAGAAAACACCAATCCTACAAACATTCATGTAGCTGCTAATCTGTATAGTCATGACTAGTGTCAACAAGCTAAATATTTGAATAGATGGAAGTTATCTCATCAGAATCTGTAGGTTTCTGTGTAACACTCCAATTTATTTTCTCTTCCAAGAAGATAATATTTCCACCTAAGGTCAAAACATAAAAACTCATGTATCATGTATCCTGTCTCTGGTAGTAGCCATAAACATCTAAAGAGCTAACCAAATGGCAAGAATGTTTCTCAGTATACTCCTGAATCCCCCAGTAAGTGATGGCTCAGGGTTTTTTTGAACTGGAACTCATATCTGTAATTTCTATTTATTTATTTCTGGGACTTTATCCAGTCATCTCTTGAGTCTGATATCTACAGCTGTAAAAAACATTCCTGCACGATTCTACTCTTTATTAGCCTCCATTTGCTACTACTCCCTATTCTTTGGATTTTAACACAGCAAGGATCTTTTACCCTGATCACATTACTTTCCAGAAAAGTTCCAGAAAGGGACATTATCAAGAATTCTTGACAATAATAAGTAGGTTGTATCACATGGGTCTCTCCATTTGGATGGCAGCTTTTTTCACAAGTACCTTCTCTAGATTTGTAGGACATGACTTCCCCCCTAAAAGTCACACTCTCATCCTCATTAACCACAGGGAAGGGAAAAAGTAATGCTGGATTGATGCACAACATGGTCACTGCCACCAGACAGATGTTGGACAATGTAATTTTGAACCAGATCAGATGTGGAGTGAAAAGTACCCTGTCAGCACATTATTAGCATGAGTGATCTGTGGGTAAAGTTCACAGCTAGGCAAAGTTTGTTAGAAACAGTTCCTGTGCCTGTTTCTCTTCTGTCTGTGTCTATGGCTCAGGGCACAAACAAAAAAAGCCCTCCACGGCAAGACAGCCACGTCTGAACACTGACATTGTTGGCCCACTATAAAATCCTTACACCTATAGCTTTCCCTGCATTTCCAGCTCTTTTCAGCTAAAACCAGAATCTTTGAGACAAAAGCAATTTGTTCCCATTTTTCCAATGGGAAAGTACAGGTACTGAAACAGATGAAAAGAGTAACAAAGTTGATTTCTTCTATAGGTTAGGTACACAAACTGGGAAGATAGATCAAGGAATTCAGGACTACGCAAGTTCTGTGGTTCATTCTATTACGGGAGAACTTCTGGACAATGGTCTCTTCTGGTCTGTCAAGAGCAGCATAACTGGGTTTGCCAAATAAAACCAGGTAGATTCTTCTCTTTTGGCAAGAAGATTAAAAAACTTTAATAATTAGTTGCTTTCTATGTTAGGATACTGAAGAAAGAGACAAAATTTTGAAGAACAACTTTTTCTTAATGGAGGTCAAGAGCATTAAATAATATATTATGGGCTGAGATTTTAAAATTATGGAAAAGAAGGAATTAATGGGGTTTTACCTATAAATTAGAGAGCATAAATAATCCATATATTAGCAAGATTGCAATTTTTTTTAATATTAAGCATATTTTGGTTTTGTTTTTGTAATGTTGGAGGTAACTAGTTGTAAGGGCTTGTATCTATACAGGTTTTTAAAACAGGCGAAGCTAAAAATCAAGTATGAAATCTTTGTCAGATTTGTTGGTACTTCAGGTTCTCCTGTCAAATTATTCAGGATTCAACTGCTTTTGGAAAAGCAATGGTTCATAGCAGTGCTATTTCTTTTTCTACTCCAACCAGAAATAACTCACAGTCCATATATGTATGTATATATCTCTATATATCTATACATAGATAAACATATACACATACATAAAGTTGTATTTCCTTTTGTTTATGAGTATTACTCAGTGAGGTTTTTTTGATAGACCTAAAATAAGTCTAGTGGAAATTTTTTCTCTCTTGATGAAAATATCCCCAGGTGAATTATGGGGTATCTACTTAGGGATCAGTAAAGCATCTGTATGCCGCAGTTTAAAGTGTTTCAGATAAATCTACTGAGATTTGCAGGCTGGGAGAGCCACTTACCTGTGCCTTGCTTTGTGCAAAGATGTGATTCAGCCAAAGCTTGGCTGGCTTTTGGCTATGGCTTTGCTGATGTGAAGCATCACTTATGATACAAAGTTGAAGTAGAGAATCTTGCATGTTGAGCAATGTGAAGCTGAACTGTGTGGCTAAGCCTGCTTGCCAGTCAATGGCAAAAGGGTGGAGAATCCTGCTCTGTCCCTCACTCTTCTTGCAGTCAGTCACAAACTATGTCATAACACACTCTACAGAGATGCATCGTGCCTTCTATTTTTTTCTTTTTGCAGGAGTGTCATTAAAACCTGAACCAATTGACACATACGGTAAGTCTTTGTATATATTTTTATTATTCTTTTTTTTTTCCCTAAAATTGTTATTGTGAAAAAAAGCTTTTTTGTTCTACACATATGGAATTTAAGGGTACCTTATTTATCTTCCAGAATATAAAACCACTGCAGATGGATGGGTCATATATGAAGATAAGCTCTACTATATCAGCAAAGAACAGGTCTCCATGGAAAGAGCCCGAGAGTTTTGCAGGGAGAATTCTGCAGACCTAGCTGTTATTAATAGTAACAGTGAGAGAAGGTTCCTAAAGAGAGCACTAAAAGAAAATGTAAGAATCATTATAAACAGGCAGCCTAAAGCAGAAACGCTTTTGACAATCTGCTTGTAAAATCTGAGTTGTCTCAGAAGCAGAGCCATCAGCATTTTCACTAATGAAATATCACCAAGTGAGCCCTTTGATCCCCTGAGATTTGGCCTCTCCTGCTCCTCTCCAGCTGTGCTGATGCAGTTGACAGGAAGAGTGATGTAGGAAGGTACCAAATCTCTTGGGAAGTAGCTGGTCTTTAAGGGAGATTAAAAAAATACTAGTTTTTGACTCAAAATTTGTTTCTTTTCTACTCCATCCTAAGGGCCTTCAGTGCAGCAACTCTTGACTCTGATGTCCGAGATAAAAACCTGACTTCTGTGCCTGGGCATATCAACACATTGCTGTGGTTAATTGCAAGCAGGTTCTTTACTGCTGTGGACTTCAGTGGCTGCTCTGGGCACCTCATCAATGGTGTATTAATTTCTGCTTGTTTTGCTTCAAAGATTTCTCTTTTTTAAATTGAAATAGTATCTTTCTGATTTAGGAGGGATACGGGAGCCAGCCAATAGGATACTTCATTGGTCTAAGAGTGAGCCTTGATAAAAAGATCAGGTAAGTTAAGATGATCAGTGCAGCTTCTAACATGTAGAAGCAAATAGAATATTTTATGAAGCTGGAGGTGCTGCATATGTTCTCCTCAAGGTCTGAAGGCTGTTCCACATGCTGTGTAAAAAGCAAAACAGAATAGTCCTAGAATATTCTAAAGTCCAATAGTTCCTGCCTCCCCCCCTCAAAAAATAGTAAAAGAACCTTTTTTTTTTGCCTTGAGTAAGCACTTAGCCAAAGAAAATCTTGGCAGCTCTACTCTCTCTGCTCTACACACTTTCTTGTTTCTTCCAGAGATTTGCCCCATAATTTGGAGTGATACTTGCTATGCTGAATTTTATACCTATAAACATACACACATACACTAAAAGCATACCCTATATCATAGGGTTTGACTTTCTTATGCTTTTTATCTATTTATCAGAGGGGTTCTCCAGAGTTAGACACAGGCAATGAGTACAAAAGGCAGTCTCTGCAAAAGTCAGCAGAAATTTACAGTACAGAATCAGTAGCAAGTATTCTGAAAAGACCAACACACAAATCAACTCAAAACTAAACTAAGAGATTCTGAAGAGCATGACACACTGCTGACCTTCCTACCTGCCCATTAGGATGTGTCTGGGAGGAGAAAAAAATCTGCTTCTGAGGTTGCCCTGGAAAAGATTAGAAGAGATTTGACTTCAGCCTTTCTGCTTTAATTGTCACCGTTGAATGTATGTAAATCACTCACCTTAAGGGCAGAAGAGGAGTGGGGAGAGAAGTTGATAGTGACTGAGTCGGTACATGATTTTAACCTCCTGATTTAGGAGTCAAATTAGGGACATAGAGCATTCCATGGATCCAGTGAGAATCTCCTTTATTTAAATCAATTGTATCAGCAGCAGCAAGACATAGATGAGACAGCTGATTTTCTTTCCCACTTCAGGTTTACTGATTTAAATTCTGAAATACTGATTAAAATGTGACGGCAACCTCTTCTTCCTTCACTATCAATATGTTAATGTAAAAAGCAAATAAACATGGAGTAAAAACTTTCAACTTTGGTCCTTTAGAAAGGATGGTTCTAAAGCTGACAGAATGTTCTTTACAGAAAAATAGAGCAACCCTTTCCCTTCCCCCCCAGAGCAGAGTAAAATCCATTAAAAAGTATTTCCATTCTTGTTTTCACCTACCAAGACACCAGGAATGCTCAGACTGAGAAGCATAATACTAACTGGGAATAAAATAGTTATTGTAATAACTTAAGATATCATTTAAATTTCCTTCTCTTTATTATGTATTATGACTAACTGATCTTGCTTTCTTTTACTATATGTCAAAACAATTATGGCCATTAACAGAAAATATGCTTGGTTTATTCTTTTCCTATTTTGCAACCAGAAATATTTTACAGAAATTTCTTCGAATTAGAATAATCAAGAAATGGAAATATCTAACACCTTCTCCCATTGTAGCCAGTTTCCATGAATCCCCATAGACATTTTTAATCATGAGCTGTTCATTAAGAACGTGTCACATTAACTGAAAGTATTAATTAATTACTACTTGTATATCTTTTCTTTAAGCTGGATGGATGGAACTCCAGTAACCTATGTGGCCTGGGCTCCCAATGAACCCAACTTTGCAAACAATGACGAAAATTGTGTGGTAATGCTGTCAGAGCACGGTAAGTGACAATACAAAACTCTTGGATTTTATTTGTCTCTGCTTGAATTATGACTGATGCTATCAAACCTCTGCAGTCAACTGTCACACAATCTTTGGTAGTTGTTCCCTTCAATTTCTTTCCTGTGACAAACCAACACAATGGAGTCACTCTTCTCACTCATGGGATCACCAGCCATGGAAGTGTCTATGTCCTTAGAATAGGGAGATTTCAGTATCATGAGTAATTTAAAGCAGATGTTTCTTTCTGGGTTTGTAAGATTGTTATTGCACCTTTTTACAGGGCTTTTCACTACTTCTTTTAGTGAAAATTTGAGGAGTTTATCTTCTCTATCATGAACTTAAGAAAACATTTAGAGCAGCTACAGGAAACAGGAGTTGAAGGAACACATCAATGGAGAAAGAAACAAATACATCTAATGCCCTAAGATACGTTTACAAGTACACTGAAATGCAAATTTCTTGCAAATCCTAGAGCTCTATTTCCTCTTGGGTCTATTTCTGTAACTTAACTGGGGCTAATGGGAACTTAGTATAAATGTATTGATGTCTCATTTTAAGTTTTACAAAGAATTCATGCAGCATGTTTGAACACAATATTGATCCTATCTCATCCATTTCTGATCCATTTTCTTTTCAAATTTGCTTACTGGTGTATTTCCCCTGCTGTCTGCAGTGTGATGATGCCAGAGCTCAAAAAGACCCCTAAACAGGTATAGACACTGTGGAGAGAGCCCTGAACAAGGAACAGATGGATCAGGGAGCTCAAATTAATTACAAGGGCTCAAATTAAATACAGTGCTGTTATTATTAGAGCTTATTTGAAGGTGCCATGGTTACTTTGCCTTCAGATCAAGCTGTAGTCTGAAATACAAAATAGAAAAAATTGTGTTTATTTAAAAGGAAAAAGTGATAAATTATTATTACTAAACACTAAATACTATAACACCTTGAATTTTGTATTCTTTGCATTTTTAGGCTTGTGGAATGATATTAGCTGTAGTTCAGCCAATAAATTTGTATGTGAAAAACATAACAGTTCTATTAATTCAACATTACCTTCTCCATTGCCTCCCAGAGGATGTCCAGAGAGTTGGATTTTTTTTAACAACAAGGTATGTACACAAATATCTTTTTTTGAGGTGACTATAGACGTTCAGCTTTGCAGAGAAATACACTAAAAGTAGATGTATGCTGAATATATTTCAGAGAGCACAGTTTGTGCAGGCTTAAGAAACAGCTGTGACTGCTTAAGAAAACCTCTCCTCCTCTCTTCAGTTTGTTTGGAAATGCAAGTTTGTAAGTGTCAATCTTGTAAAAAAGGTAGAAAGATTTAGACAGAATATATTTAAGCAATCCCTTCAGCCTGTAGGGGTTCACAAAGCCTGAATTCAGAAGGATGATGCCAAACTACAATTGTTTGGAGTACAGCTTTTCATTCAGACACAGCCTGGAAGTTCTCATTGCTGTAAGAGAAGAGTTTGCACCAATCTGAGTTGAAGTTCCATCTACCTAAGGCTATTTTCTCTACTTTATGTACACTGCACTGCTATTGCATCCTCAGAATGTTAGGTCAATGTGCCAAAGGATATTTCATACTCTTTGGCAGGATAAACAGTTATAACCACAGCCATCAGAAGGAGGACAAAGCACAGTAGAGATTATTCCCTGCAGCTGTGTCACCCAAAGCCACATTTTCTTGGTTTCAAATGATGACTCTATTACTGCAGGAAGAAGGCAGATGAAAATGTGAAAAGTGATTATGTACTTGACCTCATTGCAATCAGTTCATTTGATACCAGGCTCCCAGATTACACCTTGTGCAATGAGGGGGGGATTAGTGCATAAGTGTATGCCTGGGTAGGCACCCAGACTCTCTATTCTTGAGCTCTGTCACTCCTTCCAGCCCTGATTTATTTTTCTGCAGAAAAGTACATCTTAGAGCTAATTGATAATATTCACATACAATAGTTCCAGTCTTTTCAAGTTTGAAAAACGTGCTTAACTTTTTTTCCAGTGTTTCAAAATATTTGCTTCCAATATAACAAGAAATCTCACGTGGCATGCTGCACGAGATGTTTGCTTCAGTTTGGGAGGAAACCTGGCTGCTATACCGAATGAACAAGTGCAAGGTATGTATATGGGCTCTACTGAAAGGAAAAAAAAACCCAATCTCTCACTAAAGAAACTGCTATACTCTCCAATATAGAATATGGGATTACCTGATGAAAGTTGCTTGTTAGCCAGGTCAGTCCCTGGTTTATTTTAACTTCAAACTGCAAGGCAAAAGCTAAAATTATAATGTATTACATATTACATATTACATATTACATATTAATTACATATTAATTACATATTACTTTATACAATAAAGTATGTTTCTAGTTCTTTCAGCTGCTTTGTTTTCATGAAACTTCCAGTATGTTCTGAGGGTGGTTGTACAGATCTCTTATGCTGAAAGAAATCTGTATTTCCTCTCTCTCCCACTGGCAGTAGGATTTTCTGAAACCCTCTGTGTGCATACACAGTGGTGAAGGGTTGCTTGTCTAAACATTTAATTAACAGCAAATGGGCTGTGTAGTGGAATATGTTATCCTTTTATTTTGTCCCCCACTCTGGGCTTCTGCATATTTTTCCCTCTTTTGGGCAAATCATGATGAGCTTTCCTTAATAAGAAATCTTTACTTCTCTCCAGCTTTCCTTTTCTATCATTTGAAGTATGCCACAACCAATGTTTGGATTGGGATGAATGATATCACCAGAGAGTCCACATTTCTTTGGACAGATGGAAGCACTGTTTCCTACACCAACTGGGTTAATGGAGCACCAGAAAAGCAACAAAGCTACTTCGACTATTATGAGTTTGAAACAGTGATAGATGATTCTCTGGAGGTACAGGAAGTTTAAGTAACCTATATACTATGGTATCGTTGATTTTCCTAGAAGAAAAGTTACAGCAGTAATAATAGGATGCTGTAACAAATCCTTTTGTAAGCACAGTGGGGTTTAGCAAATCATCTGATAATGATTCCAAATACACCCAAATGTTTGGCAAATGTTCTGTAGAAGAAGGATTTTGAGCCTTCCATCTGAACTATTGCAAAAAAACCCAGCTGTGTAAAAGAAGCTTGGAGAAACTTAGCTTACATCAGTTCCCCCTCAAACTGCATTAAGGCAAATACTAAAACTGCAACACCAAACACAGAGAAGGTACAATAAACCAAAATTAAATTTTTGATGCAACAATTATTTGGCTGTGTATATGTCCCATGCCTGGCTAATGTGCTCCCACACTGCTTTACTCCTTTCTGATGGTACAAATTGATATCTTCAGTAAAATTACTATTTCTTTGCTGAAACTCAGCCTCTTTTCCAAAAGCAGTAATTTCTGGGGAAATGATTGGCTGTTAGTCACCCAAGATTTTTAACATCTACCATCAGTCAACTTGCTGATGACTAAAACTTGTTTAATTCTGCATAAAGAAGAAGCTTGGACCACATGCCAAAAGACTGCCATGGCCAATCTTGAAATCAGGGGAGTCATAAAAGAAATACTGGAGCAATTAAACACAAGGAAGTAAAGAGAAATTTTTTTTTCATCTGATAATGGTAACTTGATCATGACTATAAAAAAACCAGCAAAGAGCATCTGCTTTCTGCAAGAAAGTCAGCTTCAGTTAGACTAGTGTAGACTAGAGCTTTTAATAGTAGTTCTTATATTGTTTTTGTCATTGATAAAATGTTTTAAAGTAGATCTACATAATTGTAAATCAGAACTGAGAAGATTTATTATAGATACCTTAGTCATTTATACAGTCATTATAGGATTCTTAATAAAACTGGTAAAATGGGTTTTAATTGACTTCTTTCAGACCTTAACTGGCACCAGTGGAAGGCTGGTTCAAATTTAAGGAGTCACTAATAAATACTAGGTCAAGCTGCTTGGCAGAAATGTAGGAAATTTGAGCTCATTACACAGAGCTCAGTGAGCTCCTCTCCTCTCTGCAATAGCAGTACAGGAGCTTCAGCTCACCCCCTCCTCGTTGCTTTTTGTAAAGGCTGTGCCTCTTCCCCTCCCCTTCAGACAGATTGTGTCTTCATCAGGAAGTCAGATGGGAAGTGGAGAGATGATAGCTGTGACAACGAAAGAGGCTTTGTGTGCCAGACGGATTCACGTGAGTTCAGTTCAACCCAGTCTCCTAAAGAGAAAGGATGCCTTGGTTAAATAAGATGAATATATAACCTGATGTGATTTCTTCCAACTTGGTGGCTCATTCTGAATCTCAGGCTTTCAGATCTCCATCAGAGTTAAGCCAGCGTTATGTTTAAAGTACAATTTGTTTCACAGAAATCGCTGAAGAGGAACCACTATCTTAATAGGGGTTTTGTACCTAATCATAAATAAGACTAGAGAATAATAAATGAATTTATTTTTTCTCAGTGAAGTATAGGAGGTTTAGGCATCCTGCTTAAGTGCAGTATAAATCACATTCTTACAGTGATCTTCCCATTCTCTTGGATGAGTATGAGCAGAGCATTTAATCCTCTGTCATTATTTCTACTGAATGCCATATGACGTCAATCAAAATGTACAGCTTCTGGGACACATCTTTATTGTAGAAGAGTACTATTTTGGGTTTGTTTTTTTTTTTTTTACACCAAGATGTGTGATGAATATTGACTCTTCTGTAGAATTTCAATTATACAAATCCTGTCTAACTAAGCATATAACAGGAGTAGAGAAGGCAAAGCACAGATAACAAAACAATTTTGCCTCAGGTTTATTAAAGTAAAAATTATTCCCTCATCCCTCACTGTGGTCAGTTCCTGCAGCCTGTTCACTCTCAGCACAGCTAGCATGCTTGTAAGAAGACCTTCTCCCTGTACAGAAAATACATAGTTTTATGGAGGCATTCTTAATTTGCTTCATCCCAGTTCCAGCTCTTCTGAATACATCATGAGGGTGGAAATATATAGTGCCTGACTCAAACAAGCAGGCAACATTCTGGCAGCCCTTACAGACAGGCCAACAACTTGGAGATAACAGCGAGTGGTGATTAATTAACATCAGGCCTCAAAGTCTTAGGCTGAGACTACAGATTGCAACAGTTAATGCTTTAAATGCCTTTTCCTAGGTCCTATGCATCAGTGATCAGAAATAAATGATCAGATATTCAGATTTAGTCAAATAACTTAGAGCACAGAATCTGAAATATGCAACTTAGGAGTCTTAGTCTGGACCAGTCAAGTCTATAGCAAGTATACTCTACTACAGAGCATCGACGATTTCACTCATCTTATTACATTAACAAATTTGCTCCATGTCTTGAAAGTTATTTCTTGGCACTTTTTTGGGGTTTGGGGAAGTTTTATTTGGTTTGTTTGGTTATTTTGTGTTTTTTTAAAATTTTGTTTTGTTTGGTTTTAGTTTTTTGTTCTTTGGGGTTTTGTTGCTGTTGTTGTTGTTTTGTTTTTTGTTTTGTTTTGTTTTGTTCCTGAGCTTAAAAAAAGATTTTGACTTATTGACTAGGACCTTTTGACCAATTTTTTATGGCTTGCATGCTACAGAAAAGCAATATGTTGTAAATTCACCCATTCAATTTTTCCTCCATAGTTCCCTCAGAGCCTGAAGTACCAACAACAATTCCAGCCTCTGGCTTTACTCATTATGGTGACAGTGGCTATTCAGTCATTTCATCTGAAATGCAATGGGAAGAGGCCAGAAGAAATTGTCAAGACAAATCTGGGGAACTTGCTAGCATTTCAGATGCCTACACCCATTCATTCTTGTGGATCCAGATGCTGAAATATGGAAAACCCGTATGGATTGGTCTTAACAGCAATATGGTAAGTGCTGGATAGATGGGAGGGGCAGCTGCTCAGGAGGCTTTCCTGCTCTAATGGTCCTCTGGATGACCAGTTCAGAACAGTGCAACAATTGTATTCTGCATGGATTCACTGTGTGAATGCACAAAAACATAGGGGTACTGTTAGAATTAGTCAAGGATTTTCATCCACTAAGAGAAGTGAAGAATCACAGAAAAGGTTACGAGAAGCAAAACACGAAAGCAGAAATTTCTAGAAACAGTAAAAGAAGTCAATCTGCAGACTGAGAGTCAAAAAGTGCAGCTGTCATGAAGTGACTGTTGGCTGTCCTGAAAGTCAAACACCCTGCTGTACAGGGGCATCCTTAGAGATATTGTTATATTAATAGAAGTTACTGTGAGTATTAGGGAGACATTTTAAGTTTTAAGCTGACTGTTTAATGTCAAGTAATCTTTATGCACAAATAGCTCCCAATTTTAATTTAAATAAAGGAGAGTAGAGAGGACAAATTCTCTGTAATTGCTCTTCTTGATGCAGGATTTACTAAATGACCTAAGATGGCCTCATCTGGCTTTCCTGCTGTATTGTAGAAGTTTGTTACTTCAGAAAAACTCTCCCAAAAGCTATGCTGTGTTGAACACTGTTCATATGTAGTTCTTGTGCAACTCAAATTCCCTGATGACATTGATTAGAACAGTGAATGGGGTTTAAAAAAATGGTGCTTTTTTCTGAAAAAATCAAATAGACATATTTGAATATTTATATTTTATATTTATATTTTATATTTATATTTTATACATTTATGTGACAGAATGTTTTGTGTAAAAAAAAAAATCCATTACCAGAATTCCTTTGTTTTTAGACTGGTGGCTATTACAAATGGACCAACAACTGGAAAACCATGTACACAAACTGGGCAGCAGGGGAACCAAAAGAGAACAGTGCTTGTGTTTACCTCGATCTTGATGGTACTTGGAAAACAGCATCTTGCAATGAAAGCTACTTTTCAGTTTGCATGATATCAGATGGTAAGCAAAGGCATGTCACAATTTTAAAGACACATTCCCAATTCCACGAGCCTGCCTAATCCTGGAGACTTTGCTCTAGCTTGGGCTACACCTGCAGAGGACCATACTTTGGGGTTGCACGTACCTCCCAGCAGAATGTGGGTGTTTGCTATTGGATGATGTATGAATTTAGGCACAGGAAAGGCTCTTGTGCAAATCCATATGGCTGCACTGTTGTCATGGTAAAACTGTTTCCATAAGATGAAGCTGTATCTTCAAGGCATACCTTGCTCTTTACAAGACACGACCATAAATCACACGAGTCTGTGTGTAATATAAGCAGGTGCTGGGTTTGTGCACTGCCTGTATGAACTCCAGCTGGAGAAGCTCACACATGAGTGTCACTGAGCTGAAATACAGGCAAGAGTTTCACTTCCATTCACTATTGCTAGAGCTAAAACTGTAAGAGCCTTGGCAATGTGAATGCTACTTTAACTCTTTGCAGATATATGCAGAGGCATGTTTGCATCTAGATTTTGTAGAGTCATGCTATTTTCCCTCTATGTTTTAAGGCTGCATACGTTTGGTCTGCTTATGCAGTGCAAGAACTACAGATCCATCAGAGTGAATTGGAGTTTCAGCCATCATCAGAAACAGAGTCTGATTTGGCAGAGGCACGCTCCACTGATGGCTTTTTTTTTTATAAAGTGACAATATGAAGAGAAAACATGGGACATCCAGACAACACGGGACTGTGGCATTAATCATTCATTATCCTGCAACAGCTTTCTGGGTTGTGATAACACAAATTTGAGATTTGTATCATCCCTCAGGGTTTGCTTTTCTCACAGTACTGCCAAGGCAGTTAGTTAGATGTTGCAGGATGCAATTTGATGTCCTTAGAAACGTGTTTTGAGAAATAAGATGTTTCACACTTTTGACTGCTTAGCTCTCCCTGTTGTCTGGGTTGGGGGAATGTGGGAATAGTCATGAGATGTCCAGACAGATAAAGCTGGGTGAGAAAAATCCCACAGTATTTGCACACATATCATAGAATCGTAGCTGACTCACAATGCAATACCAATTTCATACCATATGGCTTCCTTAGAGATAGCTCCTACTGACCCTGCTGAGCTGCCTGGAGACTGTCCTGAAGGAGATGAACTCCAAGCTTGGATTCCTTACCATGATCACTGCTACTACCTTGAAGCATCAGCTGGGAGCACCTGGGCACTGGCGTCCCTTGAGTGTGCTCGCTTAGGTGAGAGCCTTCATTACCAACTAAAAAGATTTGTACCAATGTTTATAAAAAACTAACATTAAAATGTAAATATACTGATTTTTAAAAAAGAAAGTTAGAAATATTCTTTTTTTACCTACTAAGCTGTTCTAAGGCTGGCACAATTAAAATAAGCTGACACAAGTGACTTTGTGCAGCCTTCTGTCCTCTCAGGTCTACAGCTTCCCTGTGTGTGAGTTCCACATCAGTTCCTGGCTTGTGGGATACCATCCTGGGGGCAGCAGTGGGGGGCCACAGCCTCCAGTTACCTCCAGGTCATTGTCTTCTGCAAGAAGCAGTGGAGAGATCAACTGAGCAGCATTAACACTGCCAGAAGCTATCATTTGTAGAGACTAAAAAGAGGAGGTCACTACAGTAATTGCTCAAGTAGGTTATGGTTGTTTATTAATGCCTTTCAGGAGCTACCTTGGTTTCAGTAGAAAACATGGATGAATCTCACTTTCTGACTCATAAAATTCAACCACTTGGAAATAAAGTAGGAGGCTTTTGGATAGGACTTTACCAGAATGTGGAAGGTATGTCCTAATCTAAATTTTTAATGGAAAAATGCATTGCTAATATGAGAAAATTGAGGATTACTGTACTTCTACAAAAAAAAAAAAGGTGTTTTTGCTAAAGAGTGGCTTACTATAGGTATTTTAAGTAAATTGCTGGGTTAAGATATTAATGAAATATATACATTTTAATATTTTTTTATTAAAATTTATTATTATTCTATTTCTGTGAGTTGCTCTGTAGGCCAGTGGTTGTGGCTAGATAATGCTGTCCTGGACTTTGTTAACTGGGAAGAGAAAGAATTTAGTGTGGGACATCAATGTGTGGAAATAACTGCACCATCTGGCTATTGGGACAAAAGTGATTGCTCTGCTGAAAAAGGATTTATCTGCAAAAAACCCAAAGGTAAGTCCTCAGTGTGTCAGCCCTTAGTGACAGGACAAATCTCTTCACTAGTGACTGTTACAGCCCTTCACCACAGGTCTGGAAGTAATTCCTGGAATTTTTGTTTGGCATATCCCACCTCTCTAACCATTTGTAGTTGCCTGTTTTTGCAGACTGCAAGTTCTCCACATCAGTCACATGGAAATACAGTAACATCCTATACAGCCTAGGCTGAGAATGAAACTTTCAGAAACTTTCGAGTACCTGACACAGGCATTGATACGGCACCTGTCAAACACCTGTGCAAGAGCATGACTATTCCAAGAACTGATTATTGTAACAGTTATTATAGCCTTGCAAGGAAGAATCAAAGTGAATTATCAATATTCCTCTTCTAGCTTGTTATTCTCAAAAAATATATTACTTCCCAACATACCAAACTGGCTTCATATTGGAAGTTTCATATTGGCCCTGATGCAGTAATGCTTAGGGAGACTAAGAGATCACCTGTTTGTATTGCAATAATGATATGAGGAACATTTCCCTTCTAAATGAAACCTTGAAGCTATTGGAGAAGCTGTCTTATCACCAGTTCTGGAAAATTTCACACAATACTGTGTACCAGACTAATGCTTCAGAGACAAAACACTACATGAGTTATTCCCTAGTGGAGATACAAAGGAAATTGTCTGCAAGAAAGAAGCATCATTTTATTCTTCTAAATTAAATGTTACAAGTCAATCTATCTAACCTAAAAAAATGGTAGGTAGCCATTGTTAAACTTTTGCACTTTCTTTTGTAGTAGCTGTGAGATCAGGTTTAATATTTCAGCTTTTGTATTGTGCATTGTTCCCTAAGAACCATGCATGGGTAACATCTCTGTCCTATGTTGAAACACCCCCCTCCAAAAAAAAAAAAAAAAAAAAAGTAAGAGCTGGCTGTAAAGCCAGTTTTAAGGTTCTATTATTCAGATGAAAAGTTGAGAAAATTTGATTCCAATGTGAAAGACATCTCAAGACATGGTAGGTGGTGAAAAAATAACTGGAAATTTGGGATTACCATTTACTTGTTTTTCTAAGTACTCTTTAACTAGAAAAAGATGCTGAATTGTAACCAAGAAATAGTCATGTCTCATGGACTGTTAATTTCTGTGCTTAAATCAGCATGTGCCCATGGCAGTAAATCAGTTAATCTCTATTAAAGACTTACTGAATACATCAAAATTACATTCCATCCTACATAGTACTAAAATAATAAGGAATCTCTAAAGTTCATCCAGTGAATCATTAGTACTCCCAGATGTACTATTTCCTGCCTTAGTAGGGATTACTGTTGTTTTGTGTCTATTCATTCTGCTTTACTTTAACTTTACATTTTGCCTTTATAAATTCTTCTCCGGGTATCAGGGGTGTTTGCAAACTGTAATGTAGAAATGTCAACAGGAGAAATGTTTTCATGATAATTTAGAAATCTTTAATTCTATGTGTATAATTCTTCATTTCCAAGCATCAAACTGGGGTTTTTTTGCACTTCTTCAACAGTAGCAAAACAATATAAAAAGGTCTTTCATTTTTCTCTGTCTCTGTCTTACACAGAGGAGAATAGGAAGATTACTCATGTGATTCAGTAGGCGTTTTCTTGGGAAGATGTTTAGGAATCAAAAATTTTGTAACAGCTAGACATGCAGATCTTAAAATATGCCATCTAAAACTAATCTCATGAGCAGTACATCAGGTTCTTTGTACATTAAAATTAATATTTCAGGAAAAATGTGAAAACATATTTTGAATGAACATAGAAAAGAGTCAGTATTTTAATGTTGGTAATATAAAAACAATATCAAAAGTGGATAAAGTAATATTAAGTACGAAGATGAAAGCTTAGCAATGTATTTTTTGCTTCAATTTGGTGCCTTTTATAGTAGACATGTATGTTACTAATGCAATGGTAGAACTTCAGAGGGGTTTTGTTTCTGTGCTATTTTTGCAAACAGTCAAAAGTATGGATTCTAATAAAGTGTCATATGATTTCTCTCTGATATTCATTGAAGTTGAGCCGAATGGGAGTCCTGGAAAACAAAAAGGTAAGAGCTTTCATAAGAAAATTAAGAAAAATCTAAATAGTGGAAAAACTTAAAATGAGTTTTTCCAATCCACTCTCTTTTAGAGAACAAGCCCTGCTGAGGGTTGCACGGTTGGTTATCAATCCCTCGGGGTAACCCCACGGTGCTTTCACACACACAAGAGCACTCCCCTGTTCTTGGCCAACAGGACTGCTGCAGGGCTAACCCTGAGCTGGCAGGCTCAGCAGTGGCCAGACTTGAGAAAAACTTTGAGAACAGCTACAGAATGCTTTAACTAGGCTGTTGGAAACTATGTAGATGTATATGAAAGTTTCTTCCAAAGATATTATTGTAGATCATGTAGCAGGAATATCGTAAAACTAATCTCCAATAATTAGCATCCCATATCCAACTAAGGCACACATTTTCCTTAAATTCTTACAAACAACCACTGCATGCATTGTATATCCTGTACTCCAGATCCACTAAAACCATATTAAGTCCAGGAACAGAGACCTGACTATTGATTAGCAGCAATTCAGGGCCCAGATTTACAGCCTTCAAGTTCAGGCAGAAGAGGGTATCTCCTTCAGGCTTTTCATGTTGTATGTGAAAATTAGAACTACTATGGTTTCTCACAGTTATATGGATTCATTTCAGGCAAGGAAAAGAATGAAGAGACTCGCCCACTTGTTCATGGCTCTGTTTGGCCACTCATTTTCCTGGCTGTTTTAACTCTTTTTGGAACTGGCATGGCAGCCTATTTCTACAAAAGAAAAAGACAAAACCAGCTCTCAGCAGATTCTGGTAATGATACATTATTAAAATGATGTCTTGGCGAATGAAAAATTGGTGAGAATGGGTCCTGTGGCATGTTACTTGAAGCAGCAAATTATTCACTGGAAGTAAAGGATGAATCTGTTAAAAGTCTCTAGTGAGATCTTAAGTGAGACCTAGTGTAAATTTAAATAACTTTTCCTCTATTTTTAATCAAAATCAGCATTAGAGTTTGATGTTATAATTTTGTAATGGTCAAGATGTTCTGACATGTCTTAGCAAGGATGGTTGTGCAAAAAAAACCTTGTCAAAAACAATTACATGTACTGGAAAAGAACTATGAAAGTCAACTAGTGAGAATGAATGTCCATTAAAGTGTTAATGTCATTTAGAACTGCATTGCTGTGGCATTGTGGACACTAAAAAATCTCAAAAATTATAACCTGTCTAACTCTTTTGCAAACTTGAACCCATTTAACCCCACAAATTTCACTGCATCAGACCAGTACTTTTATTGCTCCTTATGGCTAAATCCTATTACACTTCTAAAACTGCTTAATATTCTTTTCTCATAATACTTTGGGGTGGAAAACCTTGTCATGTTCATTTCCTGCTGTGGAAAACACAGTTCATGTCAATAAAGAATATTAAGACCAGATAGAAGCTGTAACCATTTCTTCAATTCAATGATGTGATTTTTAACTGTATTATGTTCACTTACATGAATTAAAATACTCTTACTCTGACATTCTTGCTTCTTTTTGTTAATTCTTTGAAATAAATAAATAAATAAATAAATACCTTTTCTATTGATATAATTTTCAGCTTCAGCATTCCCTGTGAATCAAGTGAGGGGAAAGGGGAAGGGAGGTGCTCCTGTCAGCACAATAACCCTTTTGTCAATAACAAGGAGGGTTTGTCTCCTCACCACTTTGAATTCAGCTTGAATAAGCACCAACTTTCCATTTTTAAATGCGAGAAAAAGGAACTGAAAACTAAGGAATGCAGCAGATGGTTCTGTACTAGAAATCTGCAAGAGATGAAATTTTAGATGTCAGAAAAACAGTAGAAAGCACTAAAAGATAGCTTTTAAGAGAGTTGTAAATACAACTAAGAAACTAAACACTTCATGAGAAAGAGTGCTTAGCAGACATCTGCAGGAAACAACCAAGGCAGGTTGCACAGAGTCTATTGAGCAAGCTGGAAAGTTGGGAAAAGACAAAAAAAGAAAAAAAAACCAATAATGAAGTTGCTTTCCTAAGCACTGAACTCCAGTTTTCTTGGTGTAGGAAGCAGGAGGTGTAGAACACTGCTGAGAACAGGTCATTGCACAAAGCGTTATGCAGCACACAAGATACTGACCCCAAAAAGTTTGCAACTGGCGTGGAGCTGGTTGGTCATGCTGAAGGGGGCACTCCAAAGTACTCAATTCCTCTTTTAGCCTACCACAGTGTCTGCTTTAATCTTTCCCCACCACTGTAGCCCTGGATGAATCCTCACAAGCATCCATGTACACGAGAGGGACGAAGAAAGCGCAGTTTGAACTACATCCAGGCTGGCAACTGGTGAGGAAAATGAGAGAACTGGGCAGGAATTGTGTCCTCCATGGATTTTCCCTTGGGATTTCCTTTGTCAGAGCAATTTAATTTTGTTATTTTAAATGTATCTGAAATATGGTTTCACTCAGGAAACTGAGCTTCTCTTTGTGCCCCACCACATTGTTGCTTCTGACACCATTCAGCTCTACGATTTGAGCTACTCTTGCAAGCCTTGCTCACACTAAGCCCTCCCTTAATGTGACCTGCAAATAGAATAGTTATTATTAAACAATTCATTTAATTCCTAATTTTGCTGTAATCCCGACTTTTTTTTTTCAGAAAATATTTTTCTCTCTTACTATTTTCTATAGTCAAGTCAACAAGTTTGTCTGGTTCTTGCAATAATTTTCCCCAACAGTCTTTTTTAAAAAAAGCAACAGTAGTTGCTCCTCCTATGACATCTACTGTTAGCTTCTATATATATCTCACTACTGGCTGTTTCACTTCTTGATTTTTTCAATTTCATTATCACAACTTCTTTCAATTTCACTAATGCAAATAAACAGAAGGAGTACCAGGACCTGTGAACGTGTGCAATGGGGCTTTGCAGCATATTTGTGAAAATCTGCCATGCCAATACAAGTCCCCAGATAAGCACTTTGCTCACAGGTTAAAGGGAGTGTTTCCAATTTAGCTTGTCTTTGGCTTTGTCCTGAAACAGCCTCATTAGGAATTTCTCAGATAGATAAACACATCCTTTTACTTGGTAAAGTATTAAAGTATTCCAGGCAAAAGTTTCCTTTCTGTTACAGGGAAGCTTACCACTAGACTATAGTGTTGAACATCTTCACTTTTTTCAGGTCTTTGACAAGCAATTATGAACAGCCCAGCCCCAAACTTGGATCAAATAAACCAGCATAATGGTGCTAAATTTGCCTCAAAGTGAGCAAGAACTCATAATGCACTGAAAACTGAAGTTTCTGTAAAGTTTGCTCTCTTTCTTCTACATGTATAGTGCTGTCACATTACTGCAATGTATTGAACCACTGGGATTTTGCCTCTGTTTGTTCCTGAGATGTAAGGGTTAAAACTGAGGGTTTTGATTAATGATATTTCACTGCAGTTTTCTTGTCCCCGATTCTCAAGTTGCTTTTCCAGGTCTGTCCTGTGTAGCACCCCAACAACTAACCTGTATTAATATTAGCAATGTCACAGAAGATGACAAATGTCTCCACCTCGAGTTACAAGGGTGGAAGAGACTTGCCCTCCAAAGAGAGCAATGTTTACAGTGTGCACTCCAGTTATTTCAAAATACCATGTGACAGGACATTTCCTTATTTAGAGTACAGAGCTTTGTCCATCAACCCAGACACAGAGAAGGACCCATTACTATCTACAGAGAGAAGGATTTTTATATGTTGCCAATCTTTTAATCCAACTTTTGGTAGAAGAATGAGAAGCAAGTTACATTTGCAATGAGTTTCTCCAAGTTTCTAGTTTTACTTTCCCTCATGCAATGCTCACTACAGTCATCAGGTAAGTTTCCTGTTAGTTTTGTATTAAACTAGATATGAAAATGCTTTAGCTTGAGCAGCTTTACAGTTGCAAGGCATAGATTGCTTATTTTGTATGTTTTATCAGGTTTGATATATGATCTAAAGAGTATGTTAGGTACCCTGGCATTTCTTGATTCACAGAATAAAAAGGGGTGTGTGTGTGTAGGGATGATGGAAAAATTGAAGTAAAAAGAGAAGGATCTTTAAACTGGAATTTCTTTCTGTGGAAATATTAAATCAGATGGCATTGCGTAGGAGTGAAATGAAAGATGAGGGAGCATGGACCTCTTTCCATTTACCTTTCTCATCACACCCATGGTGCAGTGATCCGTTGAGGGATTTACATACTTACATGATACCTGTGAAAGTTTCTCTTCTGCCCCATGACATGAGGTATGAGAAGGAAGAACTGGCTCCTCCCCTCCAACCTCACCAAATTAGAACAGTTCTACCCTAAAGACGTTTATCAGTTGTTGGGTATAGTTATAGAGAGAAATGGTAAAGCAGTAATATGTGGAGAACTGAGTGGAGGAATGAGTTTGCATGAATGTGAGACTGAGAGTCTGTAACAGAAATTTCATGATAAAAGAACATCCCCACTATACTGTAATAGTTTAAAAACATGAAGCATTGCTAACCTTAAATAATCTGAGTTCAGGATGAACCTGCATGACTTCTCCAAGTGGAAACTGAAACCTAAAATTTTCACTGGGTAAATATGCTCGTGACAATCCGATCTGTATTTTCTCTGGTCAGCCACTCTTTCAACAGTTAAGGAGCAGATGGGGTGAAAGAGTGGTTATGGATAGAGTAACCAAGCAAATAAAGCAAACTTACTGAGCTGTGCAGAAAACAAAAGTGAAGTGAACTCATGGTTGTTTCAGTTCTTGTAGTTTTTCTCTCTTCAGGAACCACAATGTATCACCAACTTTTCACCACAGAATTTGGCTTGCCTACAGTGTATATATATCAAATTCTAACCACAGTATTTAAACTTCCCACTTTACTAAAACATTTTATTTAAAATATGTAGCTACACTAGGGAGGAAATAATAATAAAAAAAAATAAAGATTGCACAAGTTCTCAATTTAGATGGGCAAATATATAATAGATCCATTACTACAAAGTTAGATATATGATTTTATTATTATTTTCATATCCTCTTAACACTTTTTTTCTCCCTAGTTATTTTTACATTACGAGGAAATGCCAATGGACAGCCTTGTGTATTCCCTTTCAAATACAAAGACAAGCAGTACAATGAGTGCACGGATGCTGACAGGTCAGATGGGCTGCTCTGGTGTGCAACAACAGCAGATTTTGATGCTGATAAACTGTATGGATTTTGCCCACTAATAAGTAAGTCTTGCATTTTATTTATTGACTGGTTGAGCAAACCATCTCTTGAGATGACATGTTTTTTTATGAGCTACCAGATGCACACCTGCCTGCCTGACCTTGTTAGAGCAGCCCAAATGAAAATCACCTGACTGGATCACCTGGGGATCACAATCCCCAATGGCTGAGAGCTCTCTCTGTAGTGAATGGAGAGCAAGAGGTGCCACCAAAGAGTGGTTCAGCCCAGAAAGGTTCTGACTCAAATGCTTGAGGTGACTGTTTCTTTTCATGAACCAGAGAGGTGAAGAGGCTCTTTTATGGGACTTAAATGCATGGCATGAACAGCATGAATTTAGACATCGATCTTATTATTTAGACATTCATCTTCCTTTCAAAAAATTCTTATTTCTCTTCATTCCTCAGGCATTCCCTATAGGTCAATTCTCACTTAAACTGCTATTTTCTAGGTTTTTTCCCTTTAATTTTTGACCTTGTTCTATTTTGCTATTCCCAGCCTACACAAAAATGCTGCTGTGAGAATTATCCTCCTCTCCCAACTTTGTTCTGTCTTCTTCCCTGAGTATATATTTGGATCCTTCCAGATCAGGACATAAACATTGGTCTCACCAGTGGCCTTCCCAATAACATAGCAGTTTCACCAGGTTTTGTGAGTTGCTCTGCAAAGACAGCAGCTGAGCTATACACTGGTGCCACAAAGACTTCTTTCATCGTTTCTCAAGCTGTCAAAGGCCACGTTCTGTCATTTTTGGTAAAAACTGCTTCTCTTGATAGTGAGGTAAGAGGGAGTTCCTACCCATCAGGATGAAGAGCCTCCAGGGTCATAGTTCACCTCCACACTTGCTTTTCTCCTCTAGCTTCACTCTGGAATCTCTATTTCAATCAATATATATGTCTGGTTTACCTAGAATTACATGTGTAGCATGAGAAAATTTAAAAGCAAATATTGAGAAGCAATTCAGTCCTTTCTAAAAATATGGAAATTTAAAATAATATTTTAAATTTTAAAAATATATATTTTTATAATTATTAAAATATTTTTCTAATTTAATGCCTAGACGTATAAGACTTTTCTGATGCATAGTGTGCATCTTTAGAGATTTTCCATTATTACACACTCTATTTTCTTTCAGTTGGTATATGTGAATCCAATAGAGCACTCACCTATGACGCTTCTTTCAGATGACACAGAAAGATTTTGGACAGAAGATGTTTCAACAGGCATTCACTATCAGATAAATTCAGAATCAGCTCTAACTTGGCACCAAGCAAGGAAAAGCTGTCAGCAGCAAAATGCAGAACTACTAAGCATTACAGAGACTCAGGAGCAAGCATATATAGGAGGTAAAAGGATAGAGAACAAGACCTTGAAATATGCTGTGATGAAGTTGCTGCCTTGTCGCCTGCCTCGTGGAGGAAGGAGGGCAGCTTGTCAGCAGCCACTGAAAGGAGGATGATCTGAACAGCCCTTCCACTGCCTGGGGGTTTCTATGAAGCCTTGGTCACAAACCTCTTTGGGAGTGAAATGTCCCCATGCCAGCATTGTGCTCCAGAAGGGAGCTCCTGCAGCTCCTGCACTCTGTCCCAGGGGAAGGGTTCCCTCTGCTCACCTTTGTGCAAGGACACTCATTCCTGACCAGAGCTACAGGCTGGTCCTCTAATTTACCTTTTTCCACTGTGTTTCAAGTATTATTAATATTTTCTGGAGAACATATGATGATGGTTAGATTGGTCCTAATATGGGTAAATTTGCATACATAAAATCAAAATAACTCCAATGGATCTCAGATACAGGTATCAGGACATCTGTTTGATTAAAAACAGTGTAAAGGAGGCTTAGGAAGAAAAAAAAAGCTGGGAAAAAAACTTATTAATACATTGACTTTTTCTTTTACTCCATGAAATCTGTTACAGAAGACTTTTAGCAGAGTTCCTTTGTGAAAATCAGGGATTTATACATACCTTATGTTCTAATGAAAGCAAGTGAGAAAAATAAAGTCTTATTTAAATAGTGAAATAAGATATTAATTTGCCCTACTAAAATCTCTGGTAAACCAATATAGATTCATTTACAAATGTTACTTTTTGTAATCAGTGCATCTCAGTAATGCAGAAAGTACTGGTTTGGGGCTTAAACTAAGAAATATTAATTTCTTACTTTACACTTAATTTCTGTGAGATGATCTTACTATGAATAAGAATAGAGAGATACAACTGAGGGTTTTTTTTTTTTCTTATTTAGAGCTAACTAAAGAATTTGGTTTTGGCTTCTGGATTGGATTGAACACTTTGGATTTCAACAGTGGATGGCAATGGTCTGGGGGCAGCCCTTTCAGATATTTAAACTGGGCTCCAGGTAAGACATGTGTATATTTTGTAATCTTTGAATAAATTCTGATAAGACACCAACTAATAAAAGGTGCACTACCTAACTTTATTTACAGAAAGGCCATTCTGATTTACAATACCTCAATACCTAAATCCCTGTTTTAAGACTAACACTTCCAAATTACAAAGTTCACAGTGGATATCAGTTATAGGATATTATTCTATTCTCTTATCTAAACAGAGACCTTGTTTATGAAAGCAGAGTGTCATTTGGAGTGACACATAACCCTACACTTCAAAGATCAGAATTTTCTATATCATGTTGTCTAGGAGTGTGAATAAAAGTCAAATCTTGCAAAGGTAGCAAAATATTTAGCAAATAATGGCACTGTGCTGTTTGGAGCAATTCTAAACACTATTGAGAAAATTAGGGAACCAGCTTATAATTTCTCAACAGCTTATGCAAAATTGCACTGGTCCACTCCAGGAAGGGAAATGGGGTGGGTTTGTTGTGTTCCTCATACAGGGCGAGTTCTTCTCTTTGCTTCTTGAGTCTTTTTGGTTCTGTGTTTGCTTTGTGCCATGAGTATGCCAAGCAGTCTCCTGATTTGGAAAAGTTAGAAAGGTGTTAAAGGAAAAATTAAACTCTTCTCTAAGTTTTCAAAAGCTGTATCAGGAAATTTCCTTTGCCACTTATAGAGGTTTGTACACACAGAAAAGAAAAAAACTATTTCATAAGAAAGCAGAACTGTGAAACTCTTGAAATATACTGGAAGGATAATAAAACTTAAAACTCAATATTCTAAAGTCTGGAAGTTTTTGACACAAGATAAAGGTCCAGTTTCAGCAGTTCTTCCTGTAAGAACCAGAATGTCAGGAAAAGAATGAGACATTTCCCAATACTGTCCTGATAATAAAGTCAATGGAGGGCGATTATTTCACTCTCATCCTATAAACTTTAAGACAGTTATCCTGTAGGGAAGGGCTTCTTCTTATTAGTGATTCAAGGAATCACAAAAAGCAGATGTTTCCACTGGTAATATGATGTTTCTGTTAATATTTTTTATTCATGTCTTGCTGGGAGATTCTATTTTCTCTCTTACTTTTAGGAAGTCCTTTCCTGCTCCCTGGGAAACTCTGTGGACTATTGAATCCCAAAAAGAACGCTAAATGGGAAAACCAAGCATGCAACCAGAGACTAGGCTACATTTGTAAAAAGGGATCCTTCAGTTCAAAGCCTGACATTATGCCCAAAGGTAGGTTAGTCAAATAAAAAGAAGGGATTTTATGACTTCTAGGAAGAGGAACTTGTATGCAACTTTATTTTTCAATGAAGATGTTAGAAACCTTCAAAAAACACAGCTATACATGACACACAGACTTTTATATGCTGCCTTTTTTCTCTCTTTGCATATTAAACATTCATAGGGGAGTATTATTGTTTGGTTCCATCACTCTATCATCCATTCTTGCAAGACAGATTGTAGATGTTCCATCATGGTAACCCTGTGCCAAAAGGCAAAATTGCATAAATATGGTAGAAACATTATTCTCATTTGCTCCAAATTAATAACAGCAGTTACTCATATATTCATGGAAAAAGTCCTCCTCTGTCTGATGTGCACAGTTTGCAATGCTTTGGTTTCACATGAGCAGAGCAGTAGCAGCAACAACACCGACACTCCTTGTTGTATCCATTGGCCATCCCAATGCACCAGCACGGCCGTGAACACGCCCCATGCAAGAGGCCTCCACTGGGAATGTTGTAAAATCTACTTTTAAAGAACGAGTTATACTAAAGAAAGTAGAGAAATAAATTCAGAGGATCTTTATTCCAGTATTAACTTTAAAAAAGAAACGCAAGAAGAAATCTTTTTAAGAATTTAAGTTATAAAAAAGCCACTAAGAGGATACACAAGGTCCCCACTAATTTACAAAGTTTACTGACCTGCAGTTGGTAAAGAACTGCTTCATGTTTTTCCACACCTGAAAAATATGTTTGTTTGTGAGAAACCATAGACCAGCAGGCAGAGCCAATGTGAGTCACTGCAGTCAGCACAGGACCAAGTGGCTCTGGGGGACACAGAGAGGAGAGGCTGATGTCTGCTTTGTCCTCTTTTTTCTCAAAGATCATTACTTCAGATTCCATTTCTGAAACAATGCGGGCATTTTTCAGTGGTTCTCTGTTTAAGGAGAATTAATTTTATTTACATATTTAGCATCCTGTGCCTTAATGATATTTGCTTTTAATTTGAATATATTTTGCATTGTCAACTACAGTTTTAAGTTTATTCATATAGTCCCATTTTTTTAAAGAGTACTCAAGAGACCTCATTCTAGTGTCCTTTATTTTTCTCTTGTTCTGAAAAATTATGTTCTGATTTTAGGGGAATTGAGGCATGTTCAGTGCACAGATGGCTGGTGGCCATATGCAGGTCACTGCTACAGCATCCACCGGGACCCCAAAACATGGGAAGATGCTCTGTCTTCGTGTAAAAAGCAAGATGGAGATTTGGCAAGCATCCACAACGTTGCTGAATACAGCTTTCTAGCATCACAGCTTGGTTACAGTGAGTGTATATATATATATATATATATATATATATATATATATATATGTAGGCCTGTATTTCATTTTCTCCATCTGTGACATAAAAGCTGAACTTCACATTAAATATTAATGCTTTGTCTGAAGTATCACAAGTGAAAGACTGAATCCAACTTACCATGCTCTTCTATGTTGTTGATGTTGCATAAATACTGAACTATATCTATGTTTATCAAGAAATAATCCACATTGTAAAACATTATAAAGGAGGAGACAAAAACGAAAAAAAAGGAATTCTTTCCAGAGACACATAAAGATCTCTAATGATTGCACTTTTGGCACCTATATTCTATGTACAAGGCTCTAGAACTGAGCTACAAACCTAAAAGGCAAGCTTCTTGCTGAGGCTCAAACCTCTGGCTGATGCTAACCTCTTGCTACATATCCTTCTAAGAAAACAGTATCTTTTAACTTCTGATACTCCTTGGGTCTGTAGTAACCAGTCCTGACACTGCAGATGCTGGCCTTGGTGAGCACACCTGATGGGCCAACACAAGTCCTCTGATGTCCTGGCAGGTGTTTTCATGGCTTGGACTCAGTATGATCTCCTGAGAGGTGGGACATCCACAGCCATTCAAAGTCCTCATGCTCAGGACCATTTTGTTGTTCTGAAGCACAGAAAGTCTGCAAAAAATCTCCTGCCTGCTATAAAGAACCTTATGTTCATTAAAATCAGCATTTCTGAATGGAATCTGATGATTTTTCCACAACATCTCCCTTACAGAGATCTGAGAGAAAGCAGCACTTTTATAAAAGCACAAAGACCACCTCTTGCGTACCATGTGCTGGATATATCAGCCCCTGATGGTTCAGCCTGTGGAAACTCTCACTGCACAGTGAAGAGTAACCAAACCTATTTCTTGTCACACTTCAGAGCCAACAGAAGAGCTGTGGCTGGGTCTGAACGACCTGAAGGCTCACTTCTCCTTCGAGTGGAGTGACGGGAGTCCTGTGACCTTCACGCGGTGGCAGCGCCGGCATCCCACCTACACGAGCGGGCTGGAGGACTGCGTTGCGATGAGAGGACAGGTGGAACAGACACTCATTTTACAGCCACGCAGTTACTGACTGCATCAACCCCAAAGTCACTTATTTAAGTGCTTATTCTGGTATCATTTTTTATATTAACTTGAAATAATTCTGCTCCAAAATTTGGTATTAACCAGAAGACAAGTTCAGAGGTCAGCAGACATCAGAAGGAGAGGAAGCATTTTCTTAGTGCCCCCTTCTTGTCTGGTGAAAATTCTGATCCAGAAATTTTACATTAAATTCTTTCCCTTGATTTCAGCAAAGAAAATGTTTAAGCTCTAGGAGAAGAATAGGAACGAACTAGTTAATACCCTATGTGTGTACCATAGGTGCTATTTGCATACCCCATATTCCAGCCAGATAGGCAATTTTGTCCTTCAGTGTCACATCAGTGAGACATGTTATCGATGCACAGAGACCTGGCACTAGGGTATGTTTCTTCAGCTGCCATCCACCTGCTAAAAAACTAATGTAAAATTCTGTAGTATTTCTGACTGCTTGACTCACAAACTTTATTTTCTTGCAAGACATGATGGTTTGATACATTTAGCTGCATGTGCAGGCACATGTATGCACACACAAAAAGTGTCATGAATTTTGAAAGAAAAAAATTGAAAATGCTGGTATGAAATGCATGCTGTTATTGAGAGAACTTTTATGTCATAGAATAATGTTAATGTTCACCAGTTTTAGGCACCAAAAGAACTGATCGTAAACCAGATTTTATGAGGGGGGTGGTGGTGGGGGGAAAGCTCTTTTTAAATAGGCTATAATTTTTAAAATAGTCAGTTACATTCAGATTCTTTGATGGATAAAGTAGTTAGATTCACTCCAACCCTATCAAATATGCATTAGTTTGGTTTAATTAATTTTTTTCTAGCGGGGTAGTGAAATAATCCTTCTCCAAAAGCAGATCCCATCAGCCCCAGATGAGACGGATCTTTGCAAACCTTTTCATTTAAAAGTTATGATAAGAAGTAACATTAAGACTTCAAAATGTTCATTTCCTCCTTTCACTTCAAAACAGCATTAAATGAACCTTAAACTACAGATATGTCTATTTTTTAAAATAAATCTCCAGTTGACCTTGTGAAGAAAAAGAAAAAACATAAATTGTGCTTATGTGTGCCCTTTCTTGACATTTGTCCTTTCTCCTTGCTATTCTAGGATGGATACTGGGCAACGGATCTCTGTTATAAGCAACTTGGTTACATCTGTAAAAAGAAGCCTTTATCACAAACCTCTGAAAAAGAGATGATCGAGGACCCAGGCTGCCAGAAAGTAAATGCTCTCTCATAAATAATCTTTGAAGAAATGCCCAGGAATTAATTTACTCGTTCTTGCTTCTTTTGGATACTGTCTTTGTATACTATAGAAAATCTAGTGTTGGAGCAACCTAGTCCTTTCCTGCTAGCAGTTTACTAATATATGTGCATTTTTCATTTTTGTTCTGAAAATTTTCAAGAAAGTTGAGATTCATTTACATGAATGCAAATGCTGCCTTGCCCTCCATTCCCAGATGAGCCACCCTGTGATTCAGAAAACCATTTTGTCTGTATTGGTCAGCAGAGATCTCTGTAAGAGCAGGGAGAAGTGGGGTTGTTTTACTGATATTCCTCCTTTCCACCCTCCCTGAAAACAAGCACTGTCTGGATTCCTCTTGGCCCAGAAAATCTCCTCCCTCCTTGTGCTTGGGAGTGACAGGGGAAGCTTTGGCGGGCTGTGCTTTTATGTGAATTCCTTTCTGTACTGCAATATTTTGGTATTTCCTTATGTCTGATGGTGCAGCTCTGGAAAGCGGGAGCTGCAATTCTCCCTGAATGAATCACAGGCTCTTTATAGACTTAGTCTGCATAATTTCTACTTTACAGAGCACTGGGAAGCCACAGCAAATAGCACAGCCACAACTTTCCTTGAAAAATCATGTACGCATAAACGAGATGAAAACTAAGGTATAAATGTCATTCCTTAAACAAAAAGGCCTCCTGTAGGAGTGAACAGAAAAAAAAATAGGTTTTATTTATTAATGGATCAGCCCAGTCTCACCCTAGTTTTAAACTCAGCTGCAATAAATTAAGCATTGAATACTTATACACGCAAGAGCAGGGAAATTTCTACATTGAAGTCTCTTTCCATTGAACATTAAAAATCTTATGTTTATCACAGGGTTGGAAAAGATATGGTTTTCACTGTTACTTGGTGGGTTCGGCCCTTTTGACATTCTCAGAAGCAAATAAGACATGTGAACAGAGCAAAGCTTATTTAGCTACAGTGGAAAGCAGGTGGGAAAATAACTTTTAAAAAATCAATGCTTTTAATAGAGAAACTTGCAAAACTTTTCAATTTTTTGAGCCCATCAAAGTGTTCTATCAGCACTTTTCAAAAAGTTTTATTGTAGCAAGACATGCAAGAAAAAGAACCCATAAACAAACACCTCAATGTTGTAGGGCTACCTACTTAATCCATTACAGCAATTTTCAAATTTGGGGGCTTCATGAGTTAAACAGTTTCCTCTTATCTTTCAATTCATAATTAAAGCAACTTCTGGCTTTGGTGGGATTTTTGGTTTTCTTTTTGGTTGTTTGGTTGGGTTTTTGGGGGGATTTTGGTTTGCTGGGATCTTTTTCTTTTGGAAAGTAGGTACTACAATTTTCATCTATTTAATGACAGGTTCCTCATTATGATAGGAAAGCTTTAATAAAAATATTATCCTAAACTACCTTCTAAGCCAAATTCTGAACAAATGTAGGAAATCTTCCCCAGATTTCTCTCTCACAGCTGGGATGTATCATCTCTAATCCACCTACATCCCTGTCAGGCTTCAGAGGCTTCACAGGCCCTCAGGAACAAAGATTTGGAAGGACAGTGAAAAGAGTAGAATACAACAAGAAGCTCACGTGAAGAGCAATTTGTGATATTTCAGATGCATTCAGCTGTAAGGAGAGAGTTGTCCCTCATTAAATTCTTTTGACTGCAGTTAAAAGACTATCAGGGTTTATCCTGAAGTTCACTGAGGAGCTGTTGTTTTGGGGTCATGTTAACACTCCTCTGCTTGTACCACTTAGATTAATATCAGACACTAACAGGCTGTGAATGATGTGCAATGTTTCCCATCGCAGAAAAGAGCAAACCTTTCTGATTAGCCTGACGGGGCTGAGGTCTGAAAAACATTTCTGGATTGGTCTCTCTGACACAGAAGAACGTGGGACTTTCAGGTGGAGCAATGGAGAAACTCCTCGTTTCACACACTGGAACACAGCAATGCCAGGTAAGCCCTGCATGGGCTCAACCCCTGCGACAGGAGTGCAGCTGCAACTCACATGGGTTTGTGTTTTCATTTCCCTGGTTAGAAATTAGAGTGGGCACTATGTTTTGTGCCTGTAGCTGTAGGTGGCCAACAGCATCAGACCTGTGCCTGACCCCAGTGCAACCAGCACTGTCACAGCCGAGCTACAGGTGTTGGTGTAAGTCAACCTCCTGCCAAGGTGTGCAGAGACAGATTTTGATAGGTTAGACTGAAGGCAATAACATGCAGGAGTTAACAAGGACCATGGTATCACATTTTTTACCATTTTTATCACCAGTTAACGACAACTCATCAGCTTTGGAAAAATTATTCTGGATAGTTTTTTGACCCACAATGTTCATATGTGAGAAATGAGCAGCAAACATGCAGCTGTTTGGCATTTCAGCAATACAGCTTAGCCGTGTGAGCTCTTGCCTTCACACAGCTAGTTATGCCTTAAAACAAACCTGTTGTACTTGACATCACCCTTCGTGAAATTGAGTTACCAGGACATTGAGAACTCCAAAGTACTTGTCAGGTCATCTATTATGTATGTAAATATGATCAAGAGCCACTTTCCCTGTGAATTCCTTGGAGTGGCAAGATAAGGAAGATTTGTTTTCTGAGGCTGCAAATCTCTGGTTTTGGTAAAGCTGTGCCTGTGGGACTCATTGGCCCATACCTGGCCTCTGCCACGTGGCATTAAAAATAGTTTTATATGTTTTCTAATGTTTTTTCAGGGTGTTTTCTAATCTGCATAATCTGCATCTTTCTTTTCCTAATTTTCAATGAATAAAAGCGAAACTCTCATTTCTTAGACAGCAGTTAAGGCTTTGGTTTTACTCATTTCTTTTCCACATCACAAAGGGAAAGAGCAAGGCTGTGTTGTCATGGGAGCTGGAATTGCAGCTGGATTATGGGATGTTGTTAGCTGTGAGAAGACATCAAATTACCTTTGCAAACAGCGGGCAGCGGGAGTGCCACCTCCTGCTCCTCCAGAGCAGGTCCCCGTGGCCACGTGTGCCGAAGGCTGGGACAGAGCCACCCGGGCAGACTCTTGCCTCAAAGTAAGTGTGTGTCCACTTCACTGGGAGCCTCAGCATGGGGCAGTGCCCTGGTCACCATGATGCTGGGGCATTATTTGGGAATTATCTTCTCTTTGGTATTCAAGGTGTAGAGGTTTGAAAGCAAAACAAGTGAGAGGCTCCGAGTCAGAAATACAATTTAATAAGAAGAAAGGAAAAAAAGAAAGTAAAATAAAATAAAAGCAATAATACAAAAGACTACTGACAGAGTCAGAATACAACCTGAGCACGGTGATGGAAGCAGTCCAGATGAGCTGGTCTTCCTGGAGTAGTGATCCCGTAGAAAGGTCTGGTAGCTCTGGTCCTCTGTGAATCCAGTGGGCAAGGGCTACCTGTCCCAAATCCCAGATTATATCCAGGTGAAAATGCTTGGTTCCTCCCCCTAGGCAGAACATCTCATAATGGATGATGAGTCATAGAGAAGGGTACTGTATATCGCACATTAACTCCTGGACGGATTTATCAATAAGTCGTTAACAGAAGATAAGGAGAGGGCGGTGTTTGATAAGCAATTAACAGATGGCCCAGAGGGAGGGGTGGTGTTTGATAAGCCATTAACAGATGATGGCCCAGAGGGAAGGGGCCTGGAAAAACACTGCTCCAACAATTGGATTCAATGATTCATGAAGATGGTGATAGAATACTTTGTGCAAATCCTATACTACAACCCAGGACACAAGGCATGAAAACACGGGGGAAAAAATCCATCAAATGTAACGAAAGTCAGCAAAGGAAAATGATGAACACAGAGTGCTAGAAATACGCTTTCTTATATCTAAATACCAGGTGAGAACTTCACCTAATTTATTTGCTTCCAGGAGTTTAGAACTTCAGAAAAAACACAGTATTACATCTCAAGAGCTGGCAGTGTCATTTGCATAAGACAATGTTTCTGAGAGAAACGTGCCCCTCTGACAATGTTTTCTCACACAGCATGTGATACTCACAGCAATACTTTTGGATTTGGGTTTAGTCGGTGACTCTTCAGCATTTTGAGCATTCTCTTGATAGCTAAAAATGCCTTAAACAGCTCTCCTTTTTGCAAAGGAAAAAAGGAAAGTAAAGGCAATATAGATCAAGTAAATAAATATGCAGCATTGTTGTTCCATGTCTTTATATAAGTCTGCTCTCTTTCCTGAGACTCTCTGCCTGTTGGGAGACCAGAGCTGATTTTATTCCTGTATTTACAAGGGTCTGTGCTTCGATGTCACATGTAATTATCATTATTTGGTTCTGCCATTTACCAAATTGTTAATTTTCATTTCCATAAAATGTCAAGCATATAGTCCTGTTAAACATATCCTTAGTCCAAGAATGTATGTTCTTCATACAGAAAAGTGTATTTCGTATTTGTATGCTTGTACCTCAATACAAAACCTCTTCCTCAGCTGGGGCCCACGCTTGGCCAAACTATCCATTCTATCTTTCTGCATCCATTCTATCTTTCCTAGTCCAACTCACTGACTTCTCCTTTCCCTTCCTCTTCTCAAAAATCTCCTGCTTTCTACTGCAAAACACCATGGTTGAGTTTTTCCATCTTTTTTTTGCACCTTTCAGTGGACAAAGTTACAATTAAGTTTCAGATTTGTTTTTTCTCCTCTGCACATTCTGATACCTTTTGTTCTCCTCAGATGCCTCTACTACTTTTGCCTTATTTTAAAACAGATGATGCTAAGGAAAAATATTTACAATTCACATTTTTAATGTTTAATATTAGAGGCTTGGACAGGTGTCATGTTGTTTTACTCAAGAATAAAGGGGTGCTAAAATAATGTTGAATTTAATTACATATATTTTATAACCTTCACAAATTTACTAATTTATTTTTAATTTTTGTTCTCAACAGTTTTTTGTGAGAGAGGGAAACCAAAAGAAGTCCTGGTTTGAAGCTGAAGAATTCTGTAGAGAAATAGGTGGAAATCTGGTCACAATCAACACAAGAGAAGATCAGATTTTATTATGGCAATTAGCTTCGTGAGTACTTGCATAAGGATTCTTTTTCATGTTCCTGCTATGCTAAATAAAAATTACTTAAAACATATCTGGAGCTGAACAGGTGAGTGAATAAAAACAACCAAATTTGAATTACATTGATACAAGATTTTCTTCTGGAAATAGCATCCTATAACATTGCTTTAAAAAAAAAATCGAGTATTTCAAAGAGGCTTAAGATTTGGGTAATTTTCATCACAGGTTTTAGAAAGGCTGCTTTCCAGATTTTATCAATTTCTTACAGGTTAGTTCCTCTCCCTAAAGGAGAGGGACTAAATATTCATCTTTAACTGGCATTTTGTAACTGTCTGCAATTCTTCTTTAACAAACTCATTCAAAAAAATCCCTGCAGTTACTGTGTAATGTAAACCAAAATTCAAGTACTTAATGTGAATTTTTTCTGACTATAAACTGAAGAATCCTGAATTCAAAGAGTAATTCATTTTAATTAACCTTTGATAGCATTGTAGATGCTATGTCTTGCTCATGGTGTATAAACTGTGACATTATTTTCCCCTCAAAGTAGACCAATATTCTGATTGTATTCCGTAATGTCAAGACACGTCAATGACATAAAATATACAGCTCTTTAACCAAAACTGCTTCCCATTGTGGAGAATTGAGGTTTACTTTCTGAAACAGGTTTAAAACTTTCCTATTAAGAAGTTTTTGTGATCTCACCCTTCTTAATTTTAAATATATTTTAGTATTGTGATCACCTGAATGTGGTTTTATTTGTCTGTTAAGTCTCTTTGCTTTAGAGTATAAAATATTTGTGGAAGGAAATCTTTGTGTTATACAGTGACTGAAATAGTAATTTTATTTGGTCCGTAGGCACGACAAGATAAATAGCACAAAATATTAACTAAAGAACTTAGGAAGTGCTAAGAAGCAAATTAAAACCTTTGAAAATCAATTCTCACCATTTTCATTAGTTAAATAAACATTTATTTATGCTTTCCTTTTGCTAAAGCTTCTCTCTTTGAAGTCATACTACAATCAAGAGCTGTGCTTCATCCACAGGGATGGGAGCCTGAGGTGGCTCTGGGCCACATCATTTTCACATATTTCTAAATATGAGAAGTCTTAGCCCAACACAGAGCACTATCAACTCTCTGAAAGAATGCAGGGAATGAGCTTGGCTTTGGGCCACAGCTCCCAGTTCAGGTGGGACAGAAAGCAGGATATTTCTGTGCTTTTCAGGATTTATATCCCAGTCTCCCTTTCTAAGCTTATACATCTATGTTGTATGAATTATTTTAGGGATAAAGGACTGAACACTCAGGCTTTCTGGATCGGTTTGTTTTTCTTAAATCCTGATGAAGGATTTGCCTGGATTGATGGCTCCCCTGTGAGTATTTATTTGCTGGATATTAATTGACTTTCTGTCTTTTAGAAAATACATACTTTAGAATATATACTGAATATTTGCAGTGCACTGTCTTAACACAGTGTTTCATCCCTGGTACCTTGTGTTATATCCCACCTTTGACAATCTGTGCCCTTAGACCTTCACAGCCTCCCAAAATGGGCACTGCTGTATGGCAGTACAGGGAAGTCCGGTTGCCAACTTTCACGAGAAAAGATAAATGTGAGTCCCTCTGCCATTCAGTTTTTCTTTTATCAAACACATGATTTTCTATACATGTAGTCTCTGCACCTTCTTCAAGGAGTGGTAGGGAAAGTAACCTGACCAGCACGACCTTCACAGCCCTCTTGGGTCTGTTTGAACTCCTATTGATCCCATCAGAAACGTACTTGAGATGATGAGGTCCTGAAAGTGTGTCACCATGGTAACCTCAATTACTGCTATTCAGCTCGAATCACACAGTAATTGATATGTATTTCCATCACAGGTAATTTATGAGAACTGGGAGGAAGGTGAACCCAACAACCATGGAGAACTTGAGCATTGTGTTATGTTTAATAGATCACCCCAAATGCGCTGGAATGACTTGCGCTGTGAACGTTTGCTTAATTGGATTTGTGAAACAAAAAAAGGTATTATTACTTCCCCATTTAATTAAAGCAATAAACCCAAGCTTAAAAAAGAAAATTTTATGGATTTAAACAAATTGAAAGGAAGAAAGACACTAGGGATTGTTCATTTTAAAACCAGTTGCAGTGAAGGCAACCCATAAAGCATGCAGAATGAATTGAAGTATTTCTCTTGTCCTTGGATGCAGGAAGTCGGAGTGTCTCTATCACTTCATCTCTAGTTTTATCTGTTTCTGCCATGGGTAGAATAAATTTGTGAAGCAAAGATATTAAGCCTCCCTCCTTTTATCTATTCTCTCTATTTCTATCTGCTTCAGGCTTACCCAGGATAGTTGTAGACGCAGGACACTAGAGTTCTCTCTACAAAAGTGAAAAAAGCTTTGCTTCCCCCATGAAACAACCAATGAGAAGCAAGAGAGGGACCAGTTGCTGTAGGAACCAGCAACTCTGAAAACCCAGTCTGATCAAAAGTGGAGGGAGATGTAACCTTGATGGGCTCCTGCATCTACCTGCCTGGAAAGCAGGGCCCCAGTGCCAAAACTCCCACACCTGGTGCCAGGCTCCCAAATGGACCTGACAGATGTTGGGGTGCCCACCAACAGGAGATGGACGTGGGGTCTGTGTGGGCTGAAGAGCTCAGGTGACAGCTGATAATGAAAAAACTTGTTTCACTTGCTCAGTCCTACTTCTACACCCCCACCTCCTGGTTATAAACTGAGTGTTTCATGCATCTCCGTGGAGAAGGAGATTTTTAAAACCTTCTTGAAATGAAAAAGAAGTTGGATGCACACAGGGAATTACTAGAGGGCACAATAGGAAGGGGAAGGGATAAGCAGTTATATAAAACACTGATTGTATCTAATATTTGATGACTCTGCCAGTAAAACCCTTGACGGGTGAATAAGGCACCAGTGTAACATTGAAAAATTGCTTAACCAAGAAGGAAGAATCACTGTTCCCTTTTGGTAAATTAGTCACACAAATGCACCATCCAAGCCCTGATTTCTGGGCTCAAAGCAGCACATCCTGTGCAGCCTTTCTGGCACACTGAGCATGCTGCTTCGTGTGCATGTGTCTCTCTGCTCTTGGTGAGATTACTCAGGAGGAGCTCAGAAACCATGACTCTGATCAGTTTATCTTGATCCTAGACGACCTTTTAAAAGCAAGAAAAATCAAGAAATTGGTCTTGTAATTCTGAATCTAGATAATGTGATGATCAACCTGAGAGAAGAGGTGCTCAGATGTAAATCCTCATGTTCACTTAAGACACATATTTACAAAAGATATTCCAGGTTTCTGAAAACAGTGAATGTTACAGTTGTGTTAGGATTAAACAATAAAATCAAAATGACCAGAACTATATAATGATAATTAATAATGAAGAAATTGAAATAATTTTAGATCTATGGTTCACTAAATACTTAAGAAGAAAGTGTTTAAATGATCCCAAAATAATTTTACTTAATTTTTTTTTTTGCTTAGTTCTCATTAAACTATTTCTGTCCTTTCTATAATATTGTGTTTCTCTCTAATGGACCACAGTACAAATGGGGCAAGCTAAGAGAATTAGTAGTCCAAAGAACAAAATAACAGGCATACAGGTGAAATCACAGCTTCCTGTGAGAGGCTATAGCTGTCTCTGGGAATAGCAACAGCTAATTTGCTTCCTCCTGGTTCAACCTGTAATCAGAAATGAGTTTGATATCTATTGGCTTTCCAGGACTGTAAAAAACAGACAGTCCTAGTAAAAGCCAAGTCATCAGGAAAGGAAGAATTCATTGACGCATTGGAAGTTACACCTGACATTAGCAATAACCTAGCATTAAATTTTCAGTACTTGTGGATAGTCTACCACTATGTAGGTAAGCTTTAGAATTTACTATATTGGATTATGTTGTTTGGCTCTAATCCCAAGAATATTAAAAAAAAAATTGCAAAGTGAGTATCAAATGAAAAGGCTAAAATAGATTTTCAAAGTAATGTTTGTTTAATCTACCACAAATTTACTCTGAATCCTGGATTTTTCGACACAGTTGATATATATTACTATATAAAGTACATATTTTTCACTAGCTAAATATTTCTTAATTATACACTTAATTTAACATGGCATGTACTCTAAATTCTTGAAAATGCATTAGCTAATTCATGGTTTGCTTGGTGGGTTTGGTTTTTCCCTCTCTGTTTTACAAAACATGTGAAACTACATAAAGGAAATCTTTCTGATTTATTTTTTTTAATTCTGGATGTTGCTTATGACAATCTTCTATTTTACAGCTACATTGATAAAGCCTGAAGCAAACTACACACTTGGTAGGTTTTTTTCCCTCTTTCACAAAGATTACTGAATAGTTCTCAGACTTAGTACAGACAAGATAGGAAAATATTATATATGATTCTTTATCTTTCAGACTACCAACTCACCAATGATGGATGGATTATATATGAAAATAAACAGTACTATTTCAGCAAAGAACAGGTCCATATGGAAGAAGCACGGAGAATTTGTCAGAAAAACTTTGCAGATCTTGTTGTCATAGAGAAAGAAAGCAAAAGACGATTTCTGTGGCAATATGTAAGCAGAAAGACTACTAATCATAGTTGAATTTTGAAGCAGAACAGGTGAAAAAATACAGGGAACATACTAAACATTTATCAAGGCTGGAATCCTGAGCTTGTTCTACATTACTTATTTATAGAGCAATAGATTTTCTCAGGACCTATAAAAAAGACTGTTGTTCTTAGTAGGTAGAGGAAAATGGCATACAAATATTAAAGGTGCATCAAAGGATAGTTCAGGCCCAGGTTGCTTATCTTTTCTAATATATATAATATTCAGCACAGTTATAATTGCTTTCCTGTCCAGTGGGTTCCTCACTCCAGGATGTTCCAGATATCTCTGTTGCCCACTTGAAACCTGAGTCTGAACCTAAAATACCCTTACGTGAAGCTCAAATTCCAAATAAAAAGGAAACAAAAATATCATGGTTAATCAGATTGCAGATTTTTGCTTGATGTTGAGGAACAGTTTTGTGCTTAATTATTAATTACTTTTATTTTAGATGTACACAAAACACAGAGGAAAATCATATTTCATTGGCTTAGTTGTCAGCTTTGATCAGAGATTCAGGTGAGTAAAGGAAAACTGGTAATTGATAACAAATGATGGTAATTTTGTCTCACCCAGAGAGCATTAGTGTGTGCTTTAATTTTACAAGTTGACACTGTTGTGCAACTGACTTCTGGATAGTTTTCAGGAGATGCCTCAGATCCAAAGTGTTACATTCTTCTATATTTAAGCAGAGAAATGTGTTTTTCTTCCAAATTTGGGAGAGCAAACCCAATAAAAATTCATGGCTAAGATGCATCTCACTTAATGCCTTACAATGCAACTGCAACCCTGCATAAGTACTGAGGAGAAGCAGCTAATTTTAAGATGTTATTTACCTGATCCACTTTTGACATCAACCTAAGGGTGAGATTTACCCTGACCAGATTTCTAACGTGTACAAAGAAAGCCCAAGAGGTTTTGATAAAATACATAGCAAGGGTTAAATCAAATTAACCCCAAGTGGTTCAAGTTATGTGAACTGGAAGCAAGAAGCACAAGCAGCATCTACTCCAACAACTTTCTGAAATTTCTGGCAGGAAACTTGTTGTAACACTCTGTTTGCAGAAGCCTTTGAGGAGGACACCCTTCTGGGGTGTGAAGGATGTCCATACACTGCCTTGAATGTGGCAGTACCAAACAGAGGAGAGCAGCAGCACTGCTGTGGCTACGTCCACTCCAGGATATGTAGAGACTTTCTGCCCTCTGGTCACTGCTAACACCTTAGCCCTCTTCCCAGACAGACCTTGTGACTGACTGATTCCTGAGATGTCTGTCTGGCAGCCACTGTCCCCTTGTTTCTTCCAGATGGCTGGATGACACCCCAGTGAATTACGTTGCCTGGGCTCCAAATGAACCTAATTTTGCAAATAATGATGAAAACTGTGTGATGATGTCAAAAGATTTTGGTGAGTAAAATAGTAACAAGAAATATTTGGATAAAATTTAGCATCAAAATCCAAAATGTTTGGTACATACTTAAATTTGAGGCTACCCCACAATACCACAAAGAGGTAGCTCCACAATATTGACATATTTTCGTAATGCGTTCAAGTTTGAAACTGTGTCATCACTTTTAGGAAAGAAACATATTGCAGAGGAAGGAGGAGTGTACTTGGATAAATGTATTTCATTTGTGCTTGATGAATGCCATCTGAGCTTGACTGCTGTAGTGGTTGTACAAGAGTTTTTCTCTATTCTGTAATCTTTACAATGATTATCTGTATTCCATTTCTTTACAGGCCTTTGGAAAGACATAAATTGTGCTGTGAAAAACGCCTTCATCTGTGAAAGGCACAATTCAACTTACTCAGGATTTGCTCCTACTGTACTTCCACCTCTGGGAGGATGTCCTGAAAGTTGGCTTTTGTTTCAGAATAAGGTACGGTAAGAAATCTCAGACATATTTAGCAGATTTGCTCTAGGTGAAGAAAACAACTATCCCTCTTATCTCATTAGATAAATTCTCTCTCTTTAAATACCAATTTACTAAGAAGTGCTCTAGTTAGCAGTGCAGTGAACTTTCAGGTTGGCAAATTTGTAACTAATTTTTTTAAAAATGGTGATTTGAAGGAGTGAAATTATAATTTTTGTAAATGTCATTGTGCCTTTAGCCGTAGTTACTTTTCTAGTTTTTAGATATTTCTGCTTTAGATATTTAGGCATATTTACTGCATGGAAATCCTGATCCATCATCCTTATCTGTAAATGTAACCCTATTTTTCTGAGTAGGAAAGATGAAAAAAATGAAAGGTCATACTTTTCATAAGTAATTGGCTATCACAGCAACTCATCCTAAGCTGAGTAACACAAACAGCAATAAATGTCAAATCAAATATAAAAGACAGGCAAGTATTGCTTTCTGCTAAGTTAAGCAAAAAAAACTTGGACATATGAACTTTTAAAAAACCCCAACAAACAAACAACAGAGGAAAACCACAAATCAATTCCACAATGCAACCAAGAGGAAAAGTTTTTTATGCATTAAAAGGGCATGAAGAGGGAGGAGACATATCTTCTCTCCCTCAGAAAATACACAAAAAATATTTTACTCTGGTATTTAGGGAAAACACCCATTCAGAAAGGCATTTCTTCCTGACACTGTTCCACTCATGTGAGTTCTCACATGAGTTGAGGTTTTAGCACTCCATTTGTGGTATACAACTGAAAAAACTTGACCTGAGAGATCATTACCTGCTCCAAACTATGTTCACAATCAGGAAGTAGTTCCAGTCCCACAAAAACTCTACTTTTCCATAATTTAATTCCTCAAAAGCTTTTGGCAGTTGTCTGCTCTTTCCCAGCAGTGACCCCACATGATTGTAAGTTCTGTGCACGTATCACTGGGATTGGCTGGGTCTCCTTCTTGCTGGCTGACAGTATTTGTGTTTCAGCTGATCCCCCATCTGCAGCTCTTTGTGTGCAGGGACTAGCACAGAATTAGTCCAAATCAATGGTTTTAATATTCTTTGACACTTGAAACTCTGTCTAATCCTTAACTCTCTCCACAGTGTTACAAAATATTTGGATCCAGAGAAGAAGACAAACTAACTTGGCACTCAGCAAGAAGTGTTTGTAGAGAATTAGGGGGAAATTTGGCCTCTATACACAACAATCAGGTGCAAGGTATGACATGTGAGCCTTACAGCACTTTGTATGAAGCCACATATTTCACCATCTAAGGATGAGGCTGAACCTACCTCCAGACCTAAATAGCATAAAATATGAACGAAGACCTGGAGGTGTTTTATCCAAAGGGAAGATTGGAGTGAGATATTATGACACTTCCCAAGTTCTGGCAAACGTCTTATGTGTAAGGAACAGAATAATCTGTTCCTGATGGCCTTGGAAGATGGGAGAAATTGTAATAGTTTATAGTCATGAAATGGTCACAGATATTCAAGTTAGACATTAAACAGACATCCATCAGAAATTACATATCTGCAGTTGATGCTACCTTGGGAAAGAGAATCCTTTTGAAATCACTTCTGGCCCTGATTTCTATAATATTTCCAAGAAGCCTAAATAATTTTTATCAATAAATGCTTTCCTCTTTTTTTTCCCTGAAATCAAACTGTTTCAGTTCAATTACCCATTGTAATTTTTTTCTTTTACCATTGGCTCATAGCCTAACAGTAGTGAGGTTGGTATTTCCAATATATTTAGAAGATGATTGGTTGTTATTTTAATTGTAATTTGATTTGCATGGAATTTGAAGAAAGGAAACTCCTCAGGTACTTTTATTTTTTTTTTTAATCTATTTTCTATCAGCTTTCCTCACCTTCCACCTAAAGGATGTTTCCAGAGAAACATGGATTGGGCTGAATGATATTAACAGTGAGGGCACATATCTTTGGACAGATGGAAGTGTTTTTGACTATTCAAGGTGGGCCCGAAGATTCCCACTCACAAATAGAATCAGAGTGGTTGACTGGAAGTATATCACAATAGAGGTAAATAGAAAAAAATCAGAAAATGCATAACATAAATGACACACTCAATGTTTGAGTAGTCAGCCTGACTTCTGTCTCAGCTAAGCTCTGATCTTTAATAGCTTAAAGCAGAAGAGAACTGAAACTTCAAAGATCAAATTTTTAAAGCTGTACTCATAAATTAATAGGCCTGTCTTACTCTCATTCCTCTGTGAAAGTCTAGAAAGGCAGAAAAGGAATCTTTACTGCTAGAATTAATTACATTTATTATAATTATATTTTACTGAAAATATTCAGTGTTAGTAGTTGTGATTTTTATTCTGGTTTATTGTTTTTCCTTGTATGATGTGAATCCAAATGAAACTTCAACAAATTTGTTACAGATTACCATTAACTCCATAGTAAAAACAACTTCAGTAAATTCCAAGAAATTTTAATAAACTGACAAAAGTTCTTGTAGCAATCTGCCAACGGAAGTACATTTGCTTAAGAGATATAATAGAATGCATTTTATTTCCAAAAAGCAACATATGAAAAGAGCCAGTAAATTAGAAAAGAATGCTATTACCTTTTTCTCCTCACACCTATTTCTATTATTTTGATGCAAATTTTGCACTTTATCAGCAGCAATTCTACTTTTTATTTTTTCCCTAGGCTGATTGTATTATAATGACAGAAGGATCTGTAGATGAGGCAGGATTATGGGAAAATATTGACTGCAACCATAACAAAAGCTATATTTGCCAGATGGACAGCAGTAAGTTTTATTTTTCATCTTTTTTTTCTTTTTCTTTTTTCAAGTCATTTACTGAACAATCCAACCTTTATGACTCAGAGGAGCTGACCTCACCTACCCTGCAGACATCCACACCTAAATCAGGTGTCTGGCATGTAGACAATGAAGACAAGATTCACCTTCTTAATCATAACAAAAATGCCCAAACCAGGTTCCTAGAAGGTCTATGCCTTCAAAATGCCTGTTTTCTCTATTAACAGAAAAGTGTAGTCATCTGTGCTTTACCCAGCTGTCACAGATACAGGTGCCTGAATGCAGTTATTTTGCAAATACCATACAAAAAGACAAACCCCTCAGTGACCTCCATCTGGGGGTTAACAAAGGCCAATTAAACTGATTAGTTTCCTCATCAGTCTCTAGCAAGTCCTTCATATCACTGGAACAGCAATAGTCAGAAGGGCAAAAGTTGCAGTTTCCTTTGTGAAGCCTTAGGGTGGGAGACACATCCGGAGCACAGCTGCACTGCAGAGTCCACAGGAACAAAAAACAGGGAACTGCTGAGCAGCAAGTTAAAATAGAGGAAGAAGCCACAGCTGGGTCAGATGATTCACAGCTCTGTCCCATGCAAGTGCAGAAAGATGCATGAGGATGGAACTAGCAAAAAACGATTGCCAGGGTGTCCTCAACAATGACTGAACACAAAGTTTATGTCTTTTCTTCCATGCACATCACTGGCTCTAGGCCCTTGCTTCTACTTCTGCATATGTAATTATAGGTACAAGCACAGTTTCCTTTTTCACTTCATCCTACAAGGGAAAGATGTAGCAACACGATAATAAAATTTGCTTAGAAAGAAATTATTTTGGGACTGAAGTGGTGTGGAGATGCTGTCCTGTGCTCATGCCTGGGAAAACACCTGCACTGAGGTGGGGGGACATGAAGAGGGAGGATCATGGTAGAATCAGTATTCATGTAATTTCATCTGGTCAGTCTGTGTCTATAGATATACACAGCTCATGCTCTGCCTCTCTCTAATTTCTGAATGTGTTTTTACACCATAGTTTAAAATCATTCCAAATTGTCATTAAAATAAATCTCTTTGGTTTTATGTAAGAAATGCTGTTACTTGGTGCTTGTGCCGCTATATTCATCTGTTACTCAAAAGCAATACTGCTATCCAGCAGCTAGTAATTTTTCACTGTTTTCTCCTCTTCCTTTCAAATTTGTATCTCTTTTCTACAGAGCCTGAACTGTTTCACCCCACAAGTGCTCCAGATTCCGATTTTGTCCATTATGGTAACAGCAGCTATTTAATCATTCCTTCTAAAATGAATTGGGAAGAAGCAAGAAAAGCATGCAAGGAGAAATCTTCAGAGCTTGCCAGCATTTTTGATTATTACAGTAATATATTCTTGCAGCTGCAGGCAGTGCAGTATGGAGAGCCCTTATGGATTGGGCTCAAAAGCAGTGCGGTAAGATTAATAAATTCATAGCTGGTAAAGTTAAATGCTGTTACTATTAGCAGATTTGTAGCATGAACAGATTTAGAAACCTAGGACTGCTGGACAGTCTCACATCTTTTGACTTCACCCGTCTTAAATAATTAAACTCCATTTCAGCCAATGGAGAAGGAATGACAACCTTGGGCAGTGCTGGACTCTCTTTACTAGTTCTGTGTGAATATTGGAAACTTAGGTAAAAATACCTGGTAAACTTTCAGATGGCCATTTTAGGACAGGTGGCCCCTACTCAAAGGGTCCAAGATGGCCAGTAGGGTTAGTGCCTCATGATCATTGGCAGCTGTAGCTTTTCCACTGCAGAAGGGTTCATAGGCCAAGCTATGCACCTTTGAACACACACTCTTTGTTATACCTGCTAGGTCCCAAAGGTTAAAATCAGTAAAAGCTTTACTGTACCAGAAGTAGTGAACACTGTGATCCAGGTTTACCACTTTGTAAGGGAACATTCAAGTGATAATCAGTCTTATTATCTCTGTGACTGAGTGACTGAGCTTCAGCTTCCCTACTGAATATGCAGTTGCTAAATGCACTTAACTATCATGTTTCTATTGCATTAACTATTATCTTAATTATTGTATTGTTCTTTGATCCGACTAAACCACCCTGATAATAAAAATGTGCTTTTTCATCAGTAATAATCATCTTAACTATTCATTGTTTTTACTAGTTGTGATTCTGCACTGATACATAACATAGCAAAACATGTCTGAAATTGAGTATCTCTAGAGATACTTGTAATAAATATTGTGTAAAAATAGCATTTCCAGTTATATGAGGCAGCAACACTCTGATAAAGTCCCTCAGAAGGGTACAGTTTCTGAAAAAATGAACTTGTTGCTTAACATTACATATTTCCACTATTCTAACAATGTCATCCTCGCCACCAGAAAAAAGATGCTCACATAATTGATGGGTAGTTACCAACCTTAAAATAAATCCTTCCACTTGCACAAGTCACAGGGCATCTCTACCCAAACCAAAATAATAGTGTTTAAGTCCACTTGCTACAAAAGTTGGTTGGTTTTAGTCACAGCAATATGATTTAGAGAACAGCAAAAATTCCATTTTGATTGAGCTTGAATCACCAGACATTCCCCTGGTACTTATAAACCAGCCATCCTTGATCTTGAAGTGACCTTGCCCTGATGATGCCAAGCTCAGTATGACCTTGTGTACCTGACATCTCTCTTGACACAGCTAGGCACTGGAGTGAGATCCCATCTTACCTCCCTCTTCCTAATGGCAGCAATATATTGTCTGTGTCTTTTCACTTTTCCTTGTAATTGTTCTGCTTCTTCCTGGAAAAAAGGGGAGGAGGAAAGACTAAAAAAAGACTCAAGATTTCCCGCTCATTGTATTTCTCTTTTGCTTCTTAAAAAGTAATAATTTTCTCAGGTTCCTCATAGTGATAGCTGCAGTTTACTCCTGAATGTTGTTCCTCAAAAGTGCTGGAGCTCATAGTCCTTGTTTTATAGCCAGCTCCGAGACCCATTCCCACCTGAGTTTTCATGAAACAGGTTTCATGTTCTTATGGTTCTTGCTGTTTTTAATGGAGATCTGACTCCTCTGGGATGGTGATTCCACCTTACAACACTGTCCCACAAGGGACTGAGTGCCCAGGGATCATTATTTAGCCTTCAAAACACTTCCCATGGGCTGTTCCAGCATGGGAGCCATACTGCTGTGTCTGGTTTTTATGTTGTCAAGTCCTGAGTCAACCAGTGTTTTAACACTTCTAGCACAGATACACAAACTGAGCTGCCTGTACCACTTTGAAAATGTGCTTCTGTATAACTGCATTTAGCTGAAACAGCAGATGAAAGTTCAGAACAGTTATGTCAAATGTCTGTTTCAATTTTAGTATTATGGACATTATAGATGGACCAATAAAAGGAAAGTAAGTTTTTCTCATTGGGACTATGGAGAACCAAAACGGAAGATAGTCTGTGTCTATCTAGCACTCTCTGGGGCCTGGAAAACAGCACTTTGTAATGAGAAACATCTGCCTGTCTGCAAAAAATCTGAGGGTAAGCAATGACAATGACTTTTGGTTTTATGGCAGAAACCTTGCTTTATCTGCTTTGACTGCATTACAAATTTCTAAGTATATATCAAAGAATAATAAGGCTGACTATGCAATGTCAATACCTTTACTTTGCATGAAAATATTTTGATGGAGTTGGCATTCACCAGCCAAGATCTTGCCATTTTACTGGACTGGAGTGATAGATGCCATGGGAGCAGGCAGACAGATCATAGAGATGGTGGGAACACTTCACATTGAGTCTAGACTGTAAAATCTTTTGCTGGTAGAGGTTTTATGAGAAGGTCTGTAAACAATGAAGTCCACCGAGTATAAATTTCGTTTCTTCAACATATACACATCATTCCTACACTGGTTGTTACTTCATTGCTATTAGATTCCAAAACTGGATAGAGGAGAAGGAGTTGTATTTGTTAAAAAAAGAGTCTGTTACTGTCTCAAAACAAAGTTCATACTTCATAGGGTTTCTATGGGTAGCACTGGGGAATACTACACAGTAAAACTACAGGTAAACTTCAGGATGGGACTGGGCTTTTCTGCTTTCTGATTTGTATTAGAGTAACATCTGTTGGCTCTAGTGACACACACTTAATGGAAATTCAGAGTTAATTTGGGGGTTTGGGGTTTGTTTTTGGTGTGTTTTTGCTTTATGTTGGATTGGGGATTTTGTGGAGTTTTTTTTTTTTTGATTGGTTGGTTGTTTTTAAATTTCTTTTCTAGGCCTTGCTCTGAACTTCACAGCTGTTAATTTGCACCTTTTGATTTAAAAACACAAGTACTAAGTGACAAGGTTGCCATTTCTTTCCATAACATCACTGCTTGTAGGAAAATAAGAGGTTACTGCATAAATATTCAATGAGCCTCAGATTATTCTGTGCTTTGTGAGATATAAAGATGTTCAGAAATTTTATGTAAGGATTGTTATCTTGAGGAAAATATTAAACGGAACATTTCTATTATATGATATTTAATTTAAAAGAAAACTTATTTGAACTTGTTGAGAGTTTGGGAGTTTTCTAGGAGTGGTTTTGTTTCTGCTTTTTAATGCTTCTTTTATTTATACAAATTTGTTGGTTATAGCAAAATAAAGTAAAACCAAAATCCTTGAACACTCAAATATCCTTGAGGCTGTCCTAGTTTGATTTAGTTAGTAACACAGAAGAGCACAGGTTCAATTGACTCATCCTCCCACGGCTGACCAGTCCTGATGCTCACTGTCACTCGACTTAGACACTGGTAATTCCAAAAAAACCTGTGTGCCAAAGAATACCTTAAATACTTTTAAGAAAACATGGTTTAATATTTGATTTCATATTTGAAGAAGTGTAATCCTTACTGAATTAAAGCATTTATAATATGCTCATTTCTTTTAGATGTAGTTCCTTCTGATGCCCCCCAGGATATTGGACAATGTCCTGAATCTGATCACGTATCTTGGATTCCTTTCCGAAGCCACTGCTATAACTTCCATGCCACAGAAATGAGCTGGGCTCAGGCTGTGACTCAGTGCATTCAATCAGGTAATTATTATTTTTACCCAAATATAGAACTTCATTCTTGACATTAAAAAGAAGTCTTGAAAAAAAATCATAATACAAAATCTAAAAAGTAATAATACAAAATCTGCAAATATGAAAAATAAGGAATAAATGTCTCATTTATTTTTTATGGTTATGTGCTTTTCAGCACAACTCCCTGTTGAATTTAAGGTGATTTCCTTGTTTTATTTTTCCAGCTGTGCTTGTTTCTTGTTATATTTCTTCATTCACAAAAATGTCTCCTTTTAGTAAGATCTTAAATTTTATGTGGTTTGAAAAACCCATTTGTTTCTGGCCTTATCCCCTCTTTTCCATATCTTTCCCTACACAATAGGCAAAGTATCATAATAACAATCACTAATTTTTAACACGGGCTGTGTGATCCAGAAGGGGTTGATCCAAAAGGGGTTGCCTGTGCTGCCTGGTAGCCCTTGCTCTATCAGCAAGGCTCCCTGGCAGACTGCAGAGCCCAGGGAGGGAAAACACTTCCCTCCTTCTCCTTGGAGACATCTGTTCCTGGCCAAGACCAGGAGCAGTACCTTGGCACTATTTCACCTTTGCTGCTGAGTCATCAGCTATCTCATCCATGTCTCAGGAGGCCAGGAAAGAAACAATAAATGGATCCTCTGTTTCATACCTTTTTAGAAAGGTATGCCCTCTTACTCTACCACCACTGCCACAAAACCTAATACATCAGTTTGAATTGCAGATTTGTTTGTTGCACAGTATTTCATGCTACATATTTTTCTGTCAAACCATGAAGAACAAATAAATAATCACTCATAATTCCTATGAACAATATCTTCCAAGCACTTGAAATCATAATGCACTTTGCCTGGCGTTTAAAGCCATCACCTTCACTGTGCTTTTGTGTCTTCCACTGCAGATGACACCCCTCACTGTCTGTGCTGTTCCCCTACAGCTGGACACTACCTTGTGGTCTCTATTTCAATTCTTTACTCCCTATCAGCAGGAGAGGCTTTTATTAACCCTAACCTGTCTCAAAAGCTGTAACTATACTGGGGATATCTCTAATCATCTTCTGTTCCTTATTTTACAGGTGGTGTGTTGACTTCAGTAGAAGATCTGGATGAATCAAAGTTTTTAATAGAACATGCAGATTTATATGCAAGCAAGACAAGCGGCTTTTGGATAGGAATATACAGAAATGTAAATGGTAACTATTTTAAATTCCATAAATAATCATAAACAGACTTTATTAAATGAACAAAAATATTATTTAAATAAATAAGTTTTAAGCAACCAATTGAGGTACAGTAGGAGTTCAGACCTGAGTCCTCTCAGGGGTTGTCTCCTATTCCTGGTCTCTGAGAAAGCTTTCCCTGTTGGGGAAAAAGTCCTGACTGGCTCTCATCTTCTCTTGGCTGGGGAAGGCTCACATGGGACCTGTGGGAGTCCAGCCAGAGCCCACAGCATCAAGATCCCTTGTGACTCTGTACTGAGAAAATTAGGCTGGTTGCTAAAGTCTACAGTAGAAAACATGCATCTGGAAGAAAACACTGTTAACAGACTACAAGCAGTCAGAAAGGGTTTTATTTTTGATTATTTTCAGATCATTGAAACAATAAAACATTTTTTTAGAGTTTATGAAAAAAAAATTTAAATAAACATGTGTTTAAGAATTACAGCAAAAACTTTTTGATTTTCATTGAGTGCTGCTGAAATAATAATTTAGAAATTTTTCCTAAAAAGTCTGAACTTAGCTTTTTTCAGTTTGAAACTTTAACATTCTACGCAAACATATGGAAACATAGAAATTAAAACAAAGTTATGACTGATAAAGCTGCAAATCATAACTTGGAAAAGCAATTATATTGTTTTTGAGACAAAAATCAAATGAGATAAAATGCGTCAAAAGAAAAAAAACCAACTACAGATGGAATTTCTGAAGAAAGTAGTATTGCTTTATTAGGCTGAATACAGTAATATTATGTCAATATTCACTGTGGTCAAGACCTTTCCTGCAGATCTGTTAGTATTGATACTAATTAGTATCGATACTAGATATTGATTAGACATTGATCTATTAGTATTGATACATTTGCCACATCAGGGCAGCTGCTTTGGCAAGACAACAGTGCCTTGGATTTTGTGAACTGGGGTGACGGGCAGCCCTCGGGGGACGAGCTGGCTTTCTGCGTGGAGCTGTCTGCAGCCACTGGCTACTGGAGTGTCCTGCCTTGCTCTTCCCAAAAAGGCTTCATTTGTAAGAAACCAAAGAGTAAGTGACTACTTTAATATTCACTCTTTCTATTTATGGTTTTATTTCAACAGTAATGGCACCACATGAGCATTAAAAAAGACCAACAGAAATGTTTCAATGTTCAGACAAAAAAAAAAAAAATCTTTGTTTGCCCTATTTATGATTTCTTGCTTTCATAACCTTAGAGTTTCTTACATTCTGTGAGGAATATCCAATTAATAACTGAAAATCATAAATATTTCTGAAAAAAAATCAAACTTCCTTATTGTTTTGTTCCCCTGCAACATAAACACTTTTTTTTTTTTTCTACTGACATTCCTATTTTCTTTCTATGTCACCAATAATTTGCTATTCTTCCTCTTGCTGTACTATGATACATGCTGTTCCAGTAAGAGATGGATGAAGCAATTCTATTTAAACAGGAGCGGAAGTGCGATCCAGAGAGCATACAGTGACCTTTGAAGAGTAGAAGTGTTTTGGTTAGCTTTTTTTTTTTTTTTTTTTTTTTTTTTTTTTTTTTACTATTGTATTTCTGTATAACTGAGCACCATCTGCTTTAGTCAGGAAGTAAAAATATCAGAATATCGTGAGCCAAGCAACCATGTGGTATTTTGGAGTTTAACTGTTAATTCTGCAAAAAACTCCAATTTCCTGCCCTGTTTCACAACCCCAAGGTTCAGGATGTTTCTGAGGTTCAGTCCTTTCCCCCAGCAAAGCAAACCTGCAGCTGGTGGGGGAAGCAGCAGTCACAGCGTTGCTCAGGGCACGTTCTCGAAAGGAAAATTCTGCTTCTAGGACAACGCCTAGTTTTCTTTGCAGGCAACAGACACTGCTAAATGCTAGTTCTCTGTTGCCAGACGTCAGAAAGCAGAGACTCACCATCACCCCCCGCTTTATTTGAGGGGTTTGACTGTGAGAGGCTCTGATGTACATTGCCAAAGTACAGAGGGTATTCCCTGACACCGGCGTTTCGGCACAAGCAGACATTTATCCCATCACAGCCAGCTCTGCGCCCTTTCAAGAGACAGATTGAAGAGCTGCTTTTCCTTGCTCTCGCCAACACGCCAGAGCCCAATGCAGTGCCCAAGGCTCAGCCCTGGGGTCCCGCTGCCCAGGGACATCGGCGCTTGCCGTGGCCATCGCCGGCAGCTCCCACCCGGCCGGGAAAAGCCGGGCAGACGGCGCCCTCTGCGCACGGCCGGGAAAAGCTGCACAGGGAGAAAGACGGGCTTTACACGAGTAGTTATAGATGCGAATAAATGAAGACCTGCTGGGTGTCAGAAGAATCATGTGTGATACAGGAAAGCTCAACTGTCGATCAAGTTTTCCCAGTCTCCACAAGAAACAGACCCGGGGAAAAGGGCAAGGTTAATTAATCGGGGAGGAGAGAGAGTCCTCTTAAAGCAGAAACTACTACTACTTAGCTTGGAGACATTCTGGTTATTACAATCGAAGCAAGAAGAGGGATTTAATATGCAAAACACTGCAGTTTTATTGAAGGGAATACGGGGTTAAAAATCTCTCACGTTTTTTCAGCTTTCCTAATTTAGCAGATGTGTTTCCAGAAGTCATGATGATGTGCGGGTTACCAGATCATTTGCCAACATGAAACTGTCAGGAAGAAAATGTGACCTTTTTAGATTTTGACTAAACATTTGTCTTTATCTTTGACAGCTATTCCTAAAGCAGCTGGAAATGTGGAAGGTAGGATTTTTCCCTTCCAAATAATTTCAAAGATATGTGCTTAGATTTAATATTATTTATTTATTTTATATATATATATATATATATATATAAAAGCTTCATGTACTTAATTGCCATTGAATTCTTTCCCAGCCTAATTTATCAGTACATGCAAGACTCTTAGGGAACCCCAGAATAATCAAATGCTTTGGTAAATTGATAACCCCCTCTCTGATCCTCCTTTTTCCAGATGTATGAAAGACACTGACACAAAGACATTATAATAGATTTTCTGGCTGGTAATTGAGGGAGAAATTTTAATTTTCAATAGCCTTATATTTATTTGTAGCTACAGTTCATTCATTTTTATTTACTTTTTATTTATTTACAGATGCCAAAAATTACAAAGCCAGTGGTCACCTGAATATGTGGATACTACTTACTTTGGTCCTCATTATTTTATTGGGGGTGGGCTTCATGATTTATTTCTTGTTCAAGATCAAAACTGGAAGTAGAACTGGAAGAGAGGTGAGGTGGGGCAGCAGACAGCTGCAATACAGCCCTGCCATAATTGCAGGGGACAATGGAAGTGATGCTGCCAACGACAAAGAAAAGAATGAACATAGTGTTGTCTGATGGGATAACACAGCTAAACTAAATGGTTAAGCTGAAAAACATATAGCTGAACTAAAGGAAACTTCAGTCTCTCTTAGGTGCATGTAACTTTTACTATGAAGTGAAATTGAGAGTTATTCCTTTGGTGAAGATTCAGAACTATTGTTGTATGCTCCTCAGTAAATACTCTCAGGTATTTATTGACTTAGTACTGTACAAAATGGCTAATTAAGCGAGCATGGAAAATAACATAACTAGTGAGAATTTAGATTTAAAGGATATGGGTTACTTATTTAGGAATTTGTGACAGCATCACATACAGAGTCAAGACTAACACTGAGCACTTTTTGCAGAGCACTCAGCCCTAATGCCTGCACTTTGAGAGTATCTCACCACACTGTTCTGAAGCATGCACACTGTTACTGAAGTGTTCCTTGAACAAAGAGAGATTTACATTAATTGTTTGTCCCCATTGCTGCCCTTGTCTTATATTTGTGTAAAGCACAAATATCTTCCTTGTGATAGTATTACAAGTGAAATGCAAATATTTGTCCTTTATGCATGGCTTCAACTTGTATTTTGCAAAACAAATAAATCTTGTGTATACAGTTCTATTCTATGACTTTGAGGGTGTTTTATCAATTATGAACATGAGACTATATCAATAAATTATCTATATATTACACAATAACATATCAGTGTTTAATTAGCATGTGGAGATGATATATGATTTCTTGATCTAACGAGTTTTCTTCCTTAAAAACGAGGCTGACAGGAGGAGACACAGAAACATGAACAAGGCATATGACTAAAAAAGCCATAAATAAACTATAAAATAAAGTAGTTGTCAAGTAAATTTTGGAAGAACACATTCCTGGTTTTATTCTACTTGATCACTCATTTTAGGACAGCTTTGCATACTATCCTCTACTTCTCTCATAAATGGAATGATTACTGGGCACTTTGTCCATGATTCAGGCCAGTAAAAGAGTGGGACAAAAACAGTGCCTTGCTAGTGAAATGTTTTAGAGGTTTACTGAGATGTTTAAGTTTTCTAGGAATTCTCTGTTGTCTATGACCTTCTGAACAAAGAATGAAAAAAAGATCTCAAGGATCTCTGGGAATAAGAAACCTTTAAAAATGCAGACCAGCTGCATAGATGTTGCATTTGTAGATATGGCAATTAAACAAAACATATTGCAGAGGATAAGGGGTAAAGGCCACTTTTTACTCATACTACTTCTGATGACAGTCCTCTTGATCTTTCAAATTCTTTTTTCCTCTTCATGTAAGTTACAAAAAAAACTTTTTTTTTTTTTTTTGGTAAATACTGAACTGGATTCTGAGCTCTTTGATGACTAATGATAAAGGCAGAGTAAATGAAAAGAATAAACCGATTAAAAAATCCAATATAATATCATTATTTAATTTTTTATATTTTATATTAATATAAATTGATATTGATAACACAACTCCAAAGACTCTGTATTGTGTGAATGAGTTTTTTCCATCTTATTAAGTGATGCTTTGCTCTTGCAGAAAATACCATGAGATTTGTCTTCATAACAAAGCCAAGAAAAATGAGAGAAAATTTGCAGGGCAATTTCAGTTAAATTTCCTTCCTCCCTTCTTTAAAAAATTATTAAGGGATTGTGCATCATAGCTGTAGTTCATTTCCACCCAATAAATGACTGAAGCTCACTTGTAAAATTTGAAACTATTCCTCTATCCTTGTCTGATTCCTGCTTGGTACAAAGCAAGAATAAAGTACTAATGTTCATTTGTACTTTATGGATGAAATAATTTTGAAAGGCAGTTTTTTTGCCAAAACCACAGAAAGCTTTGTAAAGATTTGGCTAATTTGTATTGGTTCTTCTAAGATAAATTCACATGAAATAACAGCACACTAGTTCTCCTAGCTGATATACTGGGCAGGTGGTATCCATAGTACCCAGTTTGTCAAGTCAGCGAGCAAAATTAAATTGTCCTGTGTGAGTTAATTTTTCACACTGAAATAGTCAAAAATGCTCACTGCAGTAAATTAAATCAATATATCTTTTGCAGCAGTGAAGACCTATCTGGCTAATAAATTTGCATATATTTTTCTCTGAATTTCTCAGGCATAAATATATGACATTTAAGGTACATTTAAGGTACATCCCTTTAAAGTGCACTCTTTGTTTCTTTGTCATTGAGGGTCAGAATGTTACAATTCTAGCACAGAACTAAAAAAGTTAAAAATAATTCAGGGGAATGACCTTGAACTGTTCAAACTTTGCCACTTGCATTTGAATGGAAGGGAACTTCACTTTCAGATGCAAAGTTTGAATTTTGTAATTATTTAGATTTCAAAATACCACATGTGACAGGATATTTCCTTATTTAGAGCCCAGAGCTTTCTCTTTCAACTAAAAATCTCTAAAACCGAGAAGGAGCCAGGGCCAACTGATTCTTCAAGGACCTCTACTGCAGCAATTAATTTGATCTCATCTCTTTTTGAATAAGAAGACAGAATGGAACACTTGACCTTTCCTACAGTTTTAGTTTTCCTCTCATTTGTTCATACTACTTTTCAGACACTCGGTGAGTCTATTTTTTCCTATCCCCTGCAAAAGTGGATGTGAAAATGGGCATCTTTGTTGTCTTGCTGGTTTCTCAAGATCTTTAAGATTTTCACTTTACTACTCTGCATTTCATATTTGTCCTAATGAGACTGGTCCACAGAGGTTTCCACAAGAAAGATACAGAGATGTTGGTTTACTTTTAAAGAGAGGGGAATATCAAAAATGGGAATCAGAAGTCAGGACTAAGTCATATATGTGAATAAAGATTGACTTTTGGCTACAACTTATTTATTGGTTATGTTTGCGACTGTGAAGTAGATGGACTTCACAGTGTGCTCCACAGTCTTTGTCTATATATGTGGCTGACTCACAAAAAAAAGAAAAGAATAAAGGAATTAGATAGGGTGTTGAATGTGTATCTCCCAGCCTTAGCATGAGATTGTGTGGGATGAGGCAGAATTTGTGGATTGATGTAAGATGTAGCAATGCGGCTGAGAAGCCAGTGAAAAAAAATATTAGAAATATATGAGAGTCACGAACAGCTGTGGAATAACCACTACAGCAGTAAGTGTAGAGATGAGAGGGACACTTAAGGCTCTGAAGTTGGCCAAAGACAGATCACAGCTCCCTTTTAAAGTATAATGATACTATTCAAATGTGTTTTCTTTATCCTTCAGTTCATTAGATTTGTGGAGTGGGGTACCTGTAACAGCTTCCAAAAGCAGACACTGCTCCATGTGAGCTGTGACAGCACCACCCAGTGCAGAAAGGGGGTCTCCCACCTGCTCTGTGAGCTGGGAACACAACGCAAAAGCAGAAACCTCAGAGTTTCCAGCAAGAAATTCTATTATTAGACCCAAAAATCCTAGGAGGGACAATAGCTGGTACTTAGGGGACTACACTAAGCACTTATTTACTGAGGAGAGACTTTATAATATTTAAAACTTTTTGCCTAAATGGACACAGAAAGAAGAAACTAAGTCTCAGCTTCAAATTTAGATTTGCAGAAGTGAAACTCATGTATTTCTGAGCTGGTCAAAGTAATGCAGAGACCTTCTGGAAGAGCTCAAGAACTATTCTTTCTGTCATACCCTCCCAGAATTTCCCAGAGACTTTCTCCTCTGTACACTACCCAGCACTGGCTTGCCCTAACACTTGTCCTAAAAATTTACTTCAGTGTGTGGAGGGGTATGTGTAACCTCTTGTGAGTTATTCTCTCAGATGGATATGGCAGTGATGCTGCATCTCTGTTTCCAGCTGTGAATTTGAGGTACAGAGGGCTGAAGGGCAAAACTTTGCCCTCATGTTCTATAAGTCCTAGAATATCCCTTGTAGTTCAAATTTCAATCTTTCATGACCCAGAGGCAGTGAGAGCTGCATGCTACCTGACATTTTTAAGGGCATGCAGCTGTTTGCCCAGGAGGACTTGCTTTGTGTGTCACAGCACAGCTGCAGATCTGGACAGCCCTTTCCAGCAGGGCTGACTTATCTCAATGGATTACTACATCAGGCTCCCTATAACCCTTTGGGAGTGTTAACTACCTTGTGTGGCACTCTCAATGCACAGGCATGCAGGCCCACACCTATAGTGTCTATATGCTCTTCAGTGTTTGTTCTTGTGACAATGGTTGACATTTATTGTGTGAATTATGTTGACTTCTTATGATAGATGTGCTAAGGAAAGGATGCTGGATCAAGGCAAGGTAACAAGTCACCATTACACGGTTTTTAATCCCAAAAAATCCCCAAACCATAACAGATCATGTGAATTCCAGAAGGACCAAGAGTCACAGAAGGCTCACTCAACTATATCAAGCACAAATGTGACCGCATGGAGATATATGTTACAGGAGCTAAATCTATAATGGCCAACTTCCACATTTTCAATGAAGGTCTCTTTTAGAAATCTTGAATGAAGTGTGCATTTCAGAAGAAGATAAAATTCCATTATTATGATCACATTTTTGAAGCTGTCTTCATGTAGTTTATGTGTTCTTATTCCTCTGTATTGTGTTCCCATGTATTTACTGAGCTGTACTTATTTTTTCTTCCCAGAATGAAATGTGTCTTGAAAATACCAATTGATCCTTGTAAAAATTTGCAGCCTCCTGACACAAGTCAGATCAGCATAGAATAAACAGCACATATTTCTCCTCACAAGCTCCCCTTACCACCTGCTCATCCTAACCACTTATTCTGAATGGGTTTTTTTTTTACAGACAAGGAAATATTCTTAATATTCAATGAGGATACTAAGTTCTGTTTAATTGCTCAGAGTTCTGAGGCAGTCACAACAGCCACTTGCAAGAAAAACAGTGACTTACAAAAATTCAGGTGGGTCTCTGATCATCAATTAATGAGCGTGGCATTTGCACAATGCTTGGGAGTGCCCTACAAGAGAAACCAGGCTAAAATTTCTCTGTACCCGTGCAACAAGGAAAGTGAATTCCAGAAATGGGAATGCAAAAATGCAGCCTTGGCAATCCAAGGGGAAGATTTATTTCTCAGTGCGGGCAAAAAAAAGGAAAATATTGCGCTGACAACAGCATCAGAGGCAATGGATAAATGGAAGATATATGGAACCATGGATGATTTGTGTTCTCAAAGCCACGAAGGTAAAGTTTAAAGGTTATTTTTGGAGGTTTATTGAATCCACTTTGCCATCAGAGATAGGGTCTTTTGATTTCTGCTCCCCTTAACCTAATACCAGCTGTTTCCCCTGAGGCAATGGTGGACTAGAGAATGATTAGTTCACATATTCATACCTGTATCCTGGAGATAAACAACTGCTTAGGTTCAGACATATGCGAAAAATGTGCATAATTTTTGTTCTTCACTTTCAAAGCAAATGTGATTGTTGGTTATTTTTAATTGTTAATGTTAATCACTCTTCTCATTGGTGCCTAGCAATAACACAATGGGCAGAAACTGAAGCACAAGAAGTTCTGCTTGAATAAGAGAAAGAACTTCTTTTAGCAAGCGGTGGAACTAATTGTCCAGAGATGTTGTGGATCTTCCCTCACTGGAGATATTCAGTAACTGTCTGCACACAATCCTATGCCATGTCCTCTGGGATGGTCCTGCTTGAGCAGGGAGTTGGACCAGATGACCCTCTGTGATCCCTTCCAACATGAACCAATCTGTGATCCCATGACTTTGAAATCAAAGCAGTTTATTTAACTGCATACTCTTACTACTGAGATTGTATATAGTATTATAGGATGAAAGGAGAAAAAAATCTATAAGTTTAATGCATCAATATTAGATGTAAGGAAACAATTCCATACATAATACCTTCAGTTATTCTATGAGATTTCAGATGCCAAAAAATCCCACAACATTAAGCCACATGACATGAAGTGGAAGTTAAGCCACATGATAAAAAAACAGCACTATTTTAAAAAAATTATATTTAAGTATATGAGATAAAAATCCCTGCAGCTCTTTCATAGTTGTCTACAGCATGAAACTGCTCAATTTCTAATTGGTACAGCTGATGATGTACCCCAGAAGCAAGACCTACCAAGAATGTCCATGAAGGACACTGCTGGTGACAGCAGTACCCCAGCTGCACTGGTGTAACACTTGTAATGCTTTCTCCACATAGTCTCATGGAGAATACAGACACAGATATTCACATAGCTGTATTAAAACTTCTCTTTTGCCCCCTCAGACCTGTTTACACTGTTGGGAAATTCCAATGGAGCTCCATGTGCCTTCCCCTTCCTGTTGAGTGGAAGATGGTATGGTGAGTGCACAGCTGCTGGCAGGGCTGATGGCTTGCTCTGGTGTGCAACAACGCCCAGCTTCAACGAGGACCATTTGTATGGGCTCTGTCCAGCTGCCAGTAAGTCCCACACGCTGACATCGACCCTATAGCACAACACCGCCATGTAAATATACCAATATTGAGATGCTGTTAATAATGCAGAACGGAAAAACCTTGCAGTGACCTAAATTTTACTCAAAAATGTCTCTTTCATGTAACAACATTTCTGGCAGAAGTAACAAATCTGTTTGCTAATAGCCTACAGTCAGGCTGAAAGTTGTCTGGGTGTGCCCATCAGTAGTTAAGACTCAGGAAAAAAAATGTGCATTTTAAGTATTACTCTCTTCAGCATAGAATCAGCTGAAAATTGAGGTGCTATTCACAGTCTAATACTGATATTTGTGATAGCAGTAGTCTACCCTTTCCTACCCAAGTAAAGCCCTGTTCTGTATAACAAGATTGGTCTACAGTTTATGGCACCTGGGCACAGCTGGCTCATGTTCAGCTGGTTATCAGCCAGCACCCCCAAGTCTGTTTCCACTGGACAGATTTCCAGCTGCTCTTCTCCAAGCCTATAGCACTGTAAATGTGATTAGTGATGGCATAATTTCTCAAAAAAGGTTTCGCTACTGCAAATGTTTGTATTTCAGTTGCGTTCCAGCCAAGAATAAAGTTGGGTGTAGCCTATGAGCTTCTGAACAGGTTTGCAGGGTAGACAATGACCCAGATACAGTTTTGATTTATTGGCCTCTTTACAATATTTTTTCTTCTCCTGGAGATTATAAAATTTGAAGGAGAAAGTGCAAATAAAGGATGAAAGGCTCATCACTGATAATGTCAATGACACACCCTCTTTTCTTAACAAAGATCAAGATAACTTGTGGGTCTGAGCCTTAACTGCTCCAAAATGTTATTTCACAAATAAGCTTGCAGTTAAATTTTGCTATAACACTTTGTGTAAAATGTTCATTACAAACTGTGGTACTAAATCTCCTTTCTCTCACACAGACATTGACAGATTTTGGAGTACAGATCCTTTGACAGGAACCTACTACCAGATAAACCACCATTCAGCTCTCACATGGCACCAAGCAAGGAAGAGCTGTCAGCAACAGAATGCAGAATTATTAAGTGTCACGGAGATACATGAACAAATATATCTAAGAGGTGAAATAATAAGCAAGACTCAGTAAAAACTCTTTCAAAAGGTTTTTTGACTGATTACAAATGTTTCAGTGCTTTAATCACATTACAGTGAATAGCTGATGTAAGAAAATGGTATCTATACTAATAAGAAAAAACAAAATTACAAAAGTAACAAAAAGTACAAAATTACAAAGTTAGAAAAATAACAAAAATAACAAAAATAAGAAAAGTAAATTAAGAACATTTGACATGTTCTGTGATTATATTTTGTGTTAAATCAGTATTTTTCACGTGTATCTAATGAAACAGTTGTTTGGAATATGAAACAAATTTTATACAGATATAGATTTGTGCACATTGTAGAACGAAGGTCCTATAGCAATTGCACCACAGGCAAGAAAACTTATAACAATATTAATAATAGAAATTTAATCTTTCCATTTTCAAAACTAATTGTTTACATATAACTGTAGAATAGCATTAAGTTCACACAAACTAATATGTAAAATAACCTTTTTCAATTCTCCACCCTTTATCTACAGAAAAAACCCTCTGAATTTATTACCAGTAAACATAAATTCTGTACTGAACTTACAAATCACTGGGCAGACTTTTACTATCTTCTTCTAAACTTTGGCAATGCAGAAGTTTTCCTAGCAAATCTCATTGGAATTCAATTCTTTTGGTTACCTAGATTTGATTGACAGCAAGGGATACTCTCTCTGGATCGGGCTTAACAGTCTGAATCTCAAGAGTGGCTGGCAGTGGAGTGGTGGCTTTCCCTTCAGATACTTTAACTGGGCACCAGGTAGTAATCTTTTTAAACAAGTTTTGGAATTATAATCTGAGAATTACGCTTTTCTTCCGTAGATATAACTCATAGAATTTCAAGTAGAAGATCTAAATAACCTCCTCTCTTATCAGAGGCAGATAAAGCAAGAAGAGCCAGTTGAGCTGTATCATACAGGGAATGCCTTCAAGTCAGTGAAATCCTCTGTCTCTACAATGCCACAGGCTTATCAGACCCTGCATCCTGCAAGGACTCAGCTGCCAGCCAGCACTGCTCTTGCAATGCCTTCCTCTTCACTTCTTATACTTTTTTACTCTTCTCCTCTCATTCAAGAGTTCATGGCACTGACAGTTTATCTTTGAAAGTCAATTATCGCCATGGCAACAGTCGGTTGCAGCAAATTCTGAATAAATGCAGTCATAGTCCAACTTCTGGCCTTCCCAAGTCTCAGAGGTGCCACCTGCTTTTACCTGGCACAGAAGAGGAAGGGAAAGCCCAGAGCTGCTGGGTCTGGTAGAAGATTTTCTACCTTCTGTTGAGCTGGTCAAATTCCTCAAGCTTTGCAGGGCTGAGAGGCTGGCTCTCAGGTCACTCAGCCCACACCCCCAGAGCTCCTGTACCCCCATACAATTGCTATGGTCAGGAGTTAATCTACACACTTCCAGTTCCCTGCAGAATTAAGTTGTATCTTTGGTGGGGAGAGGGGAAAAAACATAATTCATCACACTGTGAGCCTCTCTGAGAAGAAAACACTGACCATTCCCCAGTGATAGTGGTCCTGTGGAGAAACTCTGGGGGTGTTGGTGGAAGAGGAAGGCAGAGGAGAGACAGCAATTGTGAGGGAATGTCAGGAGGTTCTTCTTGCAGCAAGGAGCAAATGTGCACTAAAATTCCAAAGGCACATGCAGGAAGAATCACTATTCTGTAATCAAATGTGGCAGAAAGTGTTAATTTTGCAACAGGCATCAAAAGAAATATTTTGATGGGTACTTCTGAATTACATTTCCTTATCTCTGGTAGAAAAATAATAGTAGGAGTGAAACCATGAGCCCATAATTGACACATGAAAAGCTTATCAGTAGTTTGCTCTCTTAGCTGCTGACATAAACCCTGTGCTACATAAAAATAACTTGTTTTTTTTATCCCATGAAGGAAGCCCTGAGCTTAAGTCTGAAAAACTCTGTGGAGTACTAAACCCAAGAAGAGATGCTAAATGGGAAAACCAGCCATGTGAGCTGAAACTTGGCTATATATGTAAAAAGGAAAATTCCACAAAGGATCCTTTGGTTCTTCCATCGGGTATGTCAAGCAAATAAAAAACCTCTTTTGATAAAGGCACAATTTGTGTCACTGAAGTTAAATTTAATGGCTATTTAAAATAAAAATAAAAAGCAATCATTGAAATTAGTTTTACCACTATGATGACTGGTACAGAACAAAGCATATTGTCATTTCTTTAGTGAAATATATTTAAATACTGAAAATGTTAATGGAGCTTGGAAACCACACAAGCATTTTTTACTTTATTTTATTATTCACAATTCTGGAGGCACTGGGTTAAGCCATAGAGTTTCATCAAAGTGTCATTGTCTGCATGAACATGAAAGTACAGTGAGAGATTCTTCACCCTTCCTCCAGTGCATTCCAATGGAAATACTGAGATTTGTCACATAAGGCTTGGAAAAATGGCATCAATAGGTTCAGAGCAAATTCTTGATGGGGTTACCTGTAACCTAGAAAGATGGCAAAAAAGAGCAACTTCCTTTGGACCACTTTTCTGCTATACTTCTCTCTGATTTATTTAATGTGAGTTGGCATGGAAAGCCATGTGTGCAGAGAATTACTTGAGCTGCAGTAATAATGCCCTTCCTTTATCAAATATAAAAAATGTAATTGGGGGGGGTATATTGTGTGGAAATGCTACAAGTGAAATTCCAAAATATTCATCTGGCCAGTGAACACTTCACACTAGTGAAGCTGAGTAAGAACTGGCTCCAGTATTTTCCTCTTTTGTTTGAGTGGAGCATGCTTTCTGTAAAAGCACCATAAGCAATAGCATACAGACTAAAATATATGTGTGAGGAATGAATTACTGCTTATTTGCTACCACTTCCTTTTCATTCTAATTTGTTAATTATCTGAGTTTAAATGTAATTGCAGTTGTTCTAGACTTCAGTTTGCACCATTTAAAAACTTGAAATATCTCTTGATTTTGAGGGGATGTAGAGCCTGTTAAATGCCCAGAAGGATGGTTGCCCTTTGGAGGTCACTGTTTCATGGTTCATAGAGACCCCAAAGAATGGAGAGAAGCCCTAAGTTCCTGCAATGAGAGCAATGGCAACCTGGCCAGTATCCACAACCCTGAGGAGCATGGCTTCATACTATCTCAGCTTGGCTACAGTGAGTATTTCTACAGGGCAGTATTTGGTACAAACAGAGAACTGTACTATTAGAAATCTCACAGGATTTTAATAAAATAATTCTTGCTTGTTTTTTATGAATATTTATAGGGAAGGCCGCAGATATATAAGCTAGAAAAACCCAAAAGCCAAAATCCCGCAAGAGCAGTCATTTATGGTATTTTCATTTTCATTTAAATCTTTTAATTTTGATTTTCATTTGTTTTTCACTGCATGAAATCACTTGAAGGAAATAACAGCTCTAGTCACTGCAGCATTTGAGTGGATTATCTGCATCAGACACCTTGTAGCTGTAGATACATTAATGTACTTTACTGATAAAGCTGACGAATCTCATTTCCTGCTGGTATCTCGTTTTTAACTTCTTGAAAGAAGAATGTGAACTACATTTTAAAATAAACTCCTCTGTCTTTTAATACAGATGACTTTGCATTGCAACATTACAATTTCAGCTCATCTCCATAAAATCTTGCTCCTGTGGACTGTTTCAACTTGGGTAATAACACAGATGAATTTCTGTCCTTAGGAGCTGTGGATGAGCTGTGGATTGGACTGAACGACCTCAAAATTCAAATGTACTTTGAGTGGAGTGATGGGACTCCTGTGACATACACCAAGTGGTTGCCTGGAGAACCAACCCATGAAGTCACTGGTCAAGAAGATTGTGTCGCTATGGCAGGAAAGGTGAATCATTCCACATGAATCATACAGTGTAGCACTGCACTATTTGAATTTTGGTTATATTTCTAGGGAGATTTTTAATGCAAATTAACATAGTTGCTAAGTTGCATAAAATCAAAGAATGTTATCTTTATTCAATCAAACATATGGTTGTTCTAAATTAAATTTAAAATTAAATTCCATATAACTAGTAAATGTTCATATCTGCTTGTGAGTGTACATTATATGCCAAGCAAACCTTAACAGTCTGGCCATGCCACTTAGCTTAACCTCACCTCCAACCTCAAATACTTGGAATCCATTAAAAAGTACAGATATTCACATTGAACAGTATTTTGAAAAGAATGATAATGTTTCTAAAGTAAAAAGGTTCTGCCTGACTGTTTTTCACCTCTCTCCAAACTGCAACTAGGATGGATACTGGGCAGACAGTGCCTGTAACAGGAAGTTAGGCTACATCTGCAGGAGAGATCCACTACAAGGAGTTTCTGGAACAGCAAAGACTGATCCTGCCTGCCTGAAGGTAAGAAGAAATCATAACCAAGAATCTGGTTAGCAAAATTTCACATGCTTCTCTTGACATTGAAACTGTATTATTTTTTTTTTCTACTTCCCTAACAAGTGTTATTCCACAACAAATTCAGTGAGATAGTTTTCACTATATTCCCATATAAGGAATAATAATGTCAGGCCTATTATCTCTCAGAACTTTCTGTGAAAGGGGCTAAAGCCAATTCTGTGGTTGTCTGCATATTTGTTATATTGTTCTGCAACCATCTGTGGTTATTGAACATGTAGTAGGGACTGGTAACAATTTCTGGACTATGAGGCGTGATGCAAGATGATGACAAATCTCACTACTGAAGCCAAATCAAAACAATAAAATCCCTTTTATAAGTGAATTTGTTTTGAGCGAGTTATTGTATCCTACTGCATTTTTTCCCCCCTTCTTTTCCCTCTTTTTACTTTTCTATTTACTACCATTCTGTATTTAATAATCTTTCCCACAAGCCCACGTGGGGAACAGAGCTGAGACTCATTGTGCTCAATGGAGTTAAGCAGCAGCCAAATACTGAACGCAGAGTTTAGTTACCTTTCATGGGTACAGCAAAGCAAATCTTGAGATGGCATAAAAAGGAAAAGGGACTTGAAATTCAGTTGTAATTTTGAGGATTTTGCTCTTCAGTGGTTTCTATGTTACCTCTTCAGTCAGACTTTTTAGGTGACCTGATGTATTAAATCAATTAATTAGTCTATTTACTCTCCCTTTAGCCTCGAAAACATAGGAGATTTGAGACAGCATCTCTATTATAAGACAGACTACTCTTTTTGGTTCTGAGCACAGAAGAATTTTATTCATCTGATTCTGAATTCACTCTGCCTTCTGTGTCCCTCTGGCTTTTTTTAACCAGTAAAAGTTTATCCATTATTATCAAAAAAGTGAGACTCATAGGCATTAAATTTCTTCTTTCTGCACTGAATGTAGGCTAAACTGAATTTCCATTAGTACACTGCAATTCAGATTTATACCTAATCATGTTAGGTTATATCAAAAATATATTAGTTTATGCGTATTAATTGAAATTCAAGTACTGGGACATATGTTGGTTTTAATTGCAAATTTATTTCTTGTATTTTTGGCAGGGTTGGGAAAGATACGGTTTTTACTGCTACCTGGTTGGACATACCTCTGTAACATTTTCAGAAGCAAAGAAAACCTGTGAAAGGAGCAGTGGTTATTTAACAAGTATAGGAGACAGGTATGAAAAGAGTATAAAAATTGTATATCTGATGCAATAATATTGGAATAGTTGAAAATTTTTGGGAGAAAAACCCAACAGACCAACCAAAAAAACCCCAAAAAACTCCAGAATATCCTTTTTCTGGAGAAAAAAAAAAGGAATAAAAATAGTATGGCTTTTCTTGCTAAAAATAATTTACACATCTGTGTTTTGTAGTACTTTGAAAGAACAGACAACAGCAACTTCTGCTCTTTAAGGAATAGTTTTTCAGTATAGCACAGCTTCACCCCCTGCTGCAGCTGGAACCCAGTTAAACAACATATTCCTCATAGAGGAAATTTAATGGAGAATCTATTCATTCTAGCTGTGTGAATTTTGGATGTTGAGGAATGGAAGATGGAAGAAAAACTGGGCTTAATCTCATATGAATCCTGTCATTTCAGATTTGAGCAAGCCTTCCTGACCAGCCTCATTGGTCTGAGCTCTGAGAAGTATTTTTGGATTGGTCTCTCAGACATGGAAGAGCAAGGGATTTTCAAGTGGGTGACTGGTGAAGGTGTTCTGTACACAAACTGGAATGCAGCAATGCCTGGTACTCTACTGATGGCAAATGATTTTTGCCTTTTTATATATTCTCTGGATTCTTACACATACATTTGTAGGTTGTTAGTAGCTAGTCCCAGTACTTTTCCTTACCTTTTCCCTAGCCAGAAGGACAAAACATTCCAGAGCTCCAAGCCCCAGGCAGTACAAGGCCCCTATCCTATCTCGGTTCTTTCTGGGAACCAAGGCCAAAAAATAGCATTTCAAGACACGTTTTCATAAACAAAGTTTAGTTTCCATCTGAGGGGGGAGAATGTTTATAAATCTATGGGCCCAGATGGGATCCATCCCAGGGTGATGAGGGAACTGGCAGATGAGCTTGCAAAGCCACTCTCCATCATTTACCAACAGTCCTGGTGAGCTGGTGAGCTGGTGAGCTTCCAGATGACTGGAAGCCAATGTGACACCCATTCACCAAATGGGTGGGAAGGAGGATCCTGGCAATTATAGGGCAGTTAGCCTGAAATCAGTACCCAGAGGGGTAATGGAGCAGTTTGAGTGTCATCACACAGCACCTACAGGATGGCCACGGTATCAGACCCAGCCAGCATGGGTTTAGGAGGAGTAGGTCATGTTTGACCAACCTGATCTCCTTTTATGACCAGGTGACCAGCCTGGTGGATGCAGGGAAGGCTGTGGGTGTTGTCTATTTGGACTTCAGCAAGGCCTTTGACACTGTCTCCCACAGCACACTCCTGGATAAGCTGGCAGCCTGTGGCTTGGACAGGAGCACTCTGTGCTGGGTCAGGAACTGGCTGGATGGCTGGGCTCAGAGATTGGTGGTGAACGGTGCTGCATCCAGCTGGGCACAGTCACCAGTGGTGTCCCTCAGGGGTCTGTGCTGGGGCCAGTTCTGTTCAATATTTTTAGTGATGACATGGATGAGGGAATTGAGTCTTTCATTAGTAAATTTGCAGATGACACTAAGCTGGGAGCATGTGTGGATCTGCTCAAAGGTAGGAGGGCTCTGCAGAGAGACCTGGAATGGTTGGATGGATGGGCAAAGTCCAGTAGAATGACATTTAATAAGTCCAGGTGCTGAGTCCTGCATTTTGGCCACAGTTACCCCTTGCAACATTATAGGCTAGGGATGGTGTGGCTGGACAATGCCCACCACACCTGGGG
>VZSR01001283.1:15072639-15115286 GCA_013398615.1 Brachypodius melanocephalos | reverse complement strand
CATCCCTGGATGTGTTTAAAAAAAGATTGGATGTGACACTTGTTGCCATAGGGTGGGTTGGACTCGATGACCTTAAAGGTCTCTTCCAACCTAGTGATTCTCTGTGATTCTTTGATTCTGTGATTTAGAGAGGGTTGAACTGGAGAAAATTACCTCAACTCTTATGTCTCTAATTGGTGATTTTTGTCAATTATGCTAATTTCCTAAACTTATAAAACTATATTCACCCTGTGTTGGGGTGGGAATTTCATGGGCAGTTTTCATATCTGCCCCTGGATGCCTCCAATAAACACCAGCCTTTATACTACCTCCTATACTAATAGTATCTTGAAAGTATATTGTTTAATATCTAGGTTCTTCAAGGCATCACTGCCACTGGACTAAATCTATGCTACTAAGGAACTCTCTGTGTTCCCTGATTCTGAACTGTTTTCCAACTTTGATAAATCCATGATGACACATATGAACATCCTGCCTTTGAAACTGAACTGTCTTTGATACATGTATTTGGCACCAGTGAGGCTGCAAATTGAATCCTGGGCTCAGTTTTGGATCCCTCAATAAGAAAAATATGGAGATGCTGCAACATGTCCAGAGAAGGTCAACAAAGCTGGTGAAGGGTCTGGAACATGAGCAGCTGAGAAAGATGGGGTTGTTTAGCCTCAAGGAAAAGAGGCTCAGAGGAAACTTTATCACTCTCTACAACTGCCTGAAAGGAGGTTGTGATGAGGTGGAAATCAGTCTCTTCTGCCAAGTAACAAATAATAGGGAAGAGGAAATGGCCTCAAGGTACATCAGGAGAGCTTTAGATTGGATATCAGGAAAGGTTTCTTCACAGAAGGGATGCTCAGGCCTTGGAATGGGCTATCCAGAGAAGTGGTCGAATCACCATCCCTGCAGGTATTTACAAGATGTGAAGATGTGTAGATGTGCCACTGATGGTTTAATGGTGGGCCTGGTGGTGCCGTGTTAATGGTTGGACTCTAAATCTTACAGATCTTTTCCAACCTAAATTCTATAATTTTCTATGATGCCATGAAAATATTTATTTTCTGACTCCTCTTTGTTTCCAAGAGCAAAATCAAATTGAGTGGAAAGGATGAAATCCCTCCCAGCCTTGGTGATGGGCTGCCAAAGCCTTGTATGAGTTGCAGAGGAAAGAGGCAGGCAAGGAATTGTTCATGAACCCAATGGGAAGGGATGATGATGAAAAACTTGCTGGTTTCCTATTTTCACAAAGCTCCTCCTCTGAGTGGACACTACACTTCATATTTCAAATAGTCTTTTGTAAATTAATTACCTGAGGAATAAAAATGTCAAAAGAGTCTCTTTAAAACTTGTTTCAACCTTCTTTTTTATCTCACAAAGGGAAGGAAGCTGGTTGTGTTGCCCTTAGGACTGGAAATGCAGCTGGACTATGGGACGTTCAGAACTGTGAAGTAAAGGCAAAATTTCTCTGCAAAAAATTAGCTGAAAAAGTCACTGTTCCTGTTGCTTCTGAAACCATTTCTGATTCCAAATGTCCCTTGGGTTGGGATACAAGCAATAGCACTAATTCATGCTTCAGAGTAAGTATTATTTTTTTTTGCCATAATCCTACCTGGGAAACAGGACAGCAGCAAATAGATAGGAAATCTAAACATCACAAAATGGCACAATGTAGCAAGCTTTTACATAACTATTCAAATACCATTGCAGTTTTCACTCTATCAGTGATAAGTAAGGTTATCCAATTACTTTTGAATCCATATTATGATGGATAATCATAATGGAAGGTTTACTTATTTTTCTTATGCAAGGCAGCCAGCAGATTTATGTTTAGCACACTGAAAACACAGTTCTACCTGCATCTACAGGGTTTTGTGAGAGAAGAAGACCAAAAGAAATCATGGTTTGAAGCCCGAGACTTCTGCAGAGAAATAGGAGGAGACCTGGCTGCCATTAGAAATGAAGAAGAGCAGGCAGTGATAGAAAAGTTAATAAAGTAAGCAAGCAAACTCTCTAATAATTGATATTTTGGTGTAATAACACGTGATGCAGTTATAAATAATAATATTGTTTTGCTTCTGAGATAGTTATTTTAAAATCTATCTGTTTTTCACCACAACAATAAGAAAAATAACTGAGAAAATATTTCGTATGAGTAATGTTTTCAAAGAAATTCTTGGAGTTCCTAAACTGTGTCATAACCTAGCAACAAATTAAATTCAGATAAAAACCAACCCAACAACAAAATTTGTTGAATGCTTCTCCACAGATCCTATTCTAAGTTTGTTTAGTGGATCATTTTGAAACCAAATTTTATCTTCCAGTAGCCCTGAACATTTTATTTCTGAGAAAAAAAAACTATAACCACAACATCGATGTAGGAAAACAATGTGATGTGTTTCCATTACAATCATTTGCGAAGTAGGAATTTTTAAGGCATGAACTTCATGTACTTGCCAATGGGAGTTTGCTGACCAACACTACTTTTTATTTTTGAAATTCCTGCACTTGCAGTGTTCAATAAGTGTCAGAGTTATTGTCCCACGTAACTTCTAATATTGAGCAGAGCTAACCATATATATCCTCTTCTACTATACATTTTTCCCACTCTAGAAAGAAATCCCCATCATTTCAGCCTTTCTGGATAGGTTTGCAGTGTTTGGATCCTGATGGTGGGCTTTCCTGGAGTGATGGCTCTCCGGTGAGTGTTTCACCACACCAGTTTCCTTCTGTTCTGACATTTTTTCTCTTGGAGAAGTTTCCATGACTGTTGTGTATGAATGCTGTACAAGAATTTCCAGAAATGTCTGTTTTTGCAACTGGTTACTCTAGAATCATTATTATTCATACTGGATTGGAATAAAACAAAAGAGGCCAATAAACTCTGAGGTTATACCCACACAAAAGTGATAAGACAAAGGACTATTTTTGGCTACAGAAATGATTATCCAAGTCACAAATATAAGAGAAAGATCTCTCCTCATTTTCGATGGTGATAAATTGCCATGTTCCTTTTTCCTGTTTTTTACTTATAATCTCATTTGATTCCAGTTTTTGTGGGACTGCTACTGTCCATTAGATGCTGCCTAAACTCAGAGCCTTTCTTTCCTCTTACAGAGTGTTTGTAATTAATCTAATAGCTCACATTGGCTTCACAGCCAGAGGAGGGGGAAAAGGAGTGGGTGAAACTTTTGCTCTACTTCTCATTCCTTACAGAGTACATGTTTTTCCCTGTAGATAAAAACAAAAACAACAGGTGTGTTTTCTCTGTAGGTGAATTATAAAGCAAAAAACTATTTTTTTGACACTACATTTCAAGATTGTGGAGCAATCAGTGAAAACCTTTCCCCATCATGGATTAAGGAGCATTGTGAATACAGCCATAACTGGATTTGTGGAATAAAAAAAGGTAAGTTAGTTTTTACTCTAAACTCACCTTAGGAAAAAATTCAAGCTGCATCCATTCTCTCATAACAGGAAGCTCTACAAGTTACGTACTAGTAGAAAGTTTTGTCGATTTCACAGGAATTTTGCACACAGAAAAGTATGTGAAGACATATAAATAACTTTGGAATAAAAGATTTCAGCTGTTAACAATAAAATTTTTTGTTTCATTATAAAAAGTATATTACATTATAAGGTTTACTAAAAGTACACTTCTTTATTGTGTATATAATTGAACAATAAAATAGAATTATTATATATAATAGTAAATAATCATGTAATAATAGAAAATATGATGAAAGCCATCTCAAGAACTTACCTTGCAATATTCACTGCTCTGCACAAAAGCAGATTTTTGTCAAAGCAGAAATTCTGACTGAAAGAGGAAGAGAGAACTACAATTAAAAAAAAGATAATAAAAAAGAAGAAGAAAAATATTATTTTTAATTCCCCTATCCTTTGTGAGGCGAAACTTCACTCCTCTGCTCAGATGTTGGTACACAACAACACAGTAGTCACCTACTCTAAATTAAACACTACCAGCATTATAGAATGAGTCTTTTTGTAAGATGACATGTAAAGACAAGCCTGTAACAACAGGCCTGCTGTAACAGAAAGATGGGAATGAAAGCTTCAAAATACTTTATGCTTTAAGACACGTTCATAACTTCCTCTCATATTAGTAGAAAAATCTCTACTTCTCTGATTTTTTTCTCAGCTACTGTTGGGAAAAATATTCACTGAAATTAGAGCAGAATCAGTTATAGCTGTGTGTTGAGCTACATATTTTGCTTTCCACAGTAACAGTAACGGTCCTTTGGTGGCTCTCTGGGCTCCTTCACACTAGTTTCAACTGCTACTTTTCTAAAAAAAAAAATTTGTGTGCTGATGAATTATTCAAAACAACTCTCTAACCAAGGCACATAATCTCAGCTTCTCATAGTTATAAAGTAATAGACCTCTATCTCAGAAAGATGTTGTGAAGATATTTTTCCTGGTAAGTTCCTTTGTGAGTTCTCACCTGCATAATCACCACAGCTAAAAATCATTAGCATAAGTGTCAATAGTAGCTGTTTACTGTTAACCAGTAGTAGCATATGAATGGCAGAAATTACAGCCTGAAGAAATTGCCATCATTAGTCAGCAGTGCAAAATGGCATGCTGAAAGATGCTGAAATAGATGGAACACTTCATACTTCCAGAGCAGATATATTAGGTTTTTTTTCTTCTAAATCTTGTAACCATTTTCTTTTTAGGCTTGTAACCAATCATAAAATAGATTATTTTTAAATGCTGACATATTTCTTTTTTTAACCCAAGCATATGTTCATACACTTAATAAAATGTAATTACACATCCAGCAACACAAACATTGCAATAAAGTCCTGTGGGGAAAAAAATCACAGAAACACAGAATGGTTTGAATTGGAATGGACCTTAAAGATCATCTGGTCTCAACCCCCCACCTTTGATCAGGTGGCTCAAAGCCCCATTCAGATGGCATTGAGATTATAAAGGTGGCATCTCTTTTCCATTTCTATTGCTCTTGGCCTTGCATGTTTAGAGAAATATTTCTCCAATATCACTCCAAGTGATGTGGAAATTTTTTGTTGAAATTATTTTTTAAAAAGTAGTAATGTAATACTTCCCAATGCAGCTACACAGAAAAAAATTTAACAAACAAATACAAAAAAAAATCTTAACCATAAATTATAAATATAAATTATAAATATAAATATATGTAAAACCCCAGAAAGTTTGTTTAGTATTTGAAATAAAATGTTAAATATAAGTTATAAATATAAATATACATTTAAAAGCAAAACTTTGTTTAAGTATTAGATTTTCTTGTTCAAATACAAGACAATGTCCATGAAGAATTGTTCGATGTCTATTTCTCTATTTAGTGTTCTTTCAGAAACAAATATTCATTCAGACTAACTTCAGCCATCCAATTTAGGCAATATTCAAGATGTTCAAGATGTACTTATCAAAAATCTAGCAAGAGAGAGATGTAGGTCTGTACCGCAGCTTTTATTTCCCGAACATCCATTTTTAACTTTGCATCCAAGATATTATATATTCTGCACTGAATATGTAAAATGTGCTAAGTTAATTGACGTCAAAATCATTTCCACTAATTGAACTCTTAAACTGGTTCAATGTTTGGGTAATATTTTACATAATTTTTTTTTTTTATCCCATTTCATTACAGGGACATCCTTAAAACCAGAACCTCTGGGTCCTTCTACCAGTAAGCTTCTGTTTATTTTCACTTACCTAAAGGGCGTTGTGATGTAACACCACCACCTTTGTGTAAGAACTGAGAAGAATGCAGAGATTTCTCTTCTGTGTTGCAGCATATGAAGTCACAGAAGACGGCTGGATTGTAAAAGGAGACAAACAATATTTTTTCAGCCTAGAAAAGACCTCTATGGATAAAGCCAGAACATTCTGCAAAAACAATCATGGAAATCTTGCTACTATTGGAAATAATAGTGAAAGAAAATTTTTGTGGAAATATGTAAGCAGAAATTTTATGTTATACATTACATGGCTTATAAACCCTTTGTAGATACCCTCTGCCCGGGAAGTATAGAAGAATGTGTTTGTTGCATATTATTACCACTTTTACCAAATATTACTACTACTAAAATTTTATCAGGATTAGGTTTAAATGTTCCATGAAAAAAATATTTATTCTACTAAATGAATCTTCACTTTTGGAAAAAACCATGTAAAAGAATTTACTGTTTACTAGGATGGGTATCTTGTCTATTCTAGTCTGAATGGATTTCTGAGCAAATACAGAAGGAGCAATGAACAGGGAGAGTAGGTGTACTCCTTCTGACAGGGTGGATGCCTCATGTCTGAATATCATCCACTAGAGTATGGTGCTGCACATAGATGTGAGGCAACTGCCAGTGTAGCTTTGATGGTCCCATCTGATGGTCACGCTGTTCTCCAAAACAGCTTTTCAAAGAAAGGCTTAGACTGGTCCAGGTTAGACTATCACTCAACAGTCCTTCATGGATTAATTTTCCTGTACCATGACCAAAGCACAGCAGGGGAATGTTGATAACTTAATAGCACGGATGGTACCTCAAACCTCTGCCATAATACTGTTTGGTTTGCTAACATCAACATAGCCATAAAAACACCTTTCTGAGTCACATTATTAGATGTTTGCTTTTATTGTGTGAGAAAGAATATGACAGGAGGAGAGCTCAGACAGCTTGAGACACAAGAACTACATAGCTGCTTAAAACCAGGAACGTATAAAAAAAATTGTATTAAATGTTTTACTCAAGTCTTCTTTGACTTTTGCTTTTTAAATTGAGAACAGAACTTTGAAAGTTTTGATCATACCAGTAATTCAGCCAAAAACGGGATTGTATCAATAAAAATAATAAAGCAAAACTATAAGTTGTTTGGTATCTCAGGTGACTTTGCACAATCATTTAAAGAATATATATTCATTTCTTTGCTTCCACAGCACAAAATTTACCCTTTTTTTCTATTAAATTACTAATAAATATTAGAATACACTAAGTAAAAATATTTATTTTTATGTTTAGATCTTAAAAAATGGCAAACTGGACTCATATCTCATAGGATTAATCCAGAATAATGATGGACAGTTCAGGTAGGTAAACAAGCTACATCAAGATCCATAAAGAGCAGTTGTAGGAGTATTGTACTGCCAGAGTTCCTTCTGGAGGAACCACTGCAAAGGAGTTAAATGCAGATTCAGAGCGTGATAATGCATGTTGAAATGTGTGCTCTCCCTTGGTTAAACTACATTGTACAAACACAGGTCTAAATGGAATTTTTGTATGCTATGAATATGTCAATAATATCTGTTAAAAATAAAGGTATTTTTGTCTTTGACTTGATATGCAGGAATTTCAGTATTGAAGGTCTTTTAATCCCAATGGAAACTCAATTTACAGACAGACTCAGCTATAATTATTTAAAAATATTTTTAGTATTTTAAGGAAGATTTTTTTTTCAACTGTTTCATGGAGATTGTCTCAGTAACCACTACTATTTTTCAGTTGGATGAGTGGAAGCCCAGTGCACTATACAGCCTGGGCACAGGGTGAGCCCAACTTTGCAGGAGCTCAAGAAAATTGTGTGGTTTTATATAAAAATAATGGTGAGTTACACAACTATGGTTTTTAAAGTAATTTTACGGCTGCTGGTCTTCCAATGTTTGTTTAAAAACCTCTTGCAAATTTTCACCCACTTTTTACCAGAAATTTTGAGAAATACACATTTTAAAGAATAGTTGTTGTATCTGAGGTTTCTTCAGGGGAAATATTATCCATAAAAGTGGAGCATAAGATATTGATTTTAATGGGAAAGGCAGTGGCAATTTGATCACTGATATTTCAGCTGCACAAAGAAAATGTTCAATTCAAATCAACAGCAATTTAAAAAAAATTAATTATAACTAGATAATAGTAATTGGAAAATATTTCTTAATAATAGAGAGTATTTCAATTTATAATAATAGTTTCCTAATTTATTTTTAATAATTAGATTTTTTAAAATATAAGATAATAGTTAGCAAGGGAATAGATTTTATTTGGAGTTTCACATTCTATAGTGCTTTCACCGATAAAGCATTACTTTACACTTGCATCTTTTAGATCAACAAAGCTATTTGGGAGGGTTCCACTGAGAGGCCATCTCACCCCCCAGCCACAGCAGGACCAAACTGCCCCTGTATAAAGTGACAGTGGGAGGTAGGGTTGAGCTAATGTAGGTTATTCCATGTTCTCAGGCAGATTGCTTCTGAACTTAAAAGCTCTGAAACCAGTTCACTTTCCCACAAATTTCAATCTTATTCAATGTCTTAGTACCTAAACTTCAATTGATTTCAGGCTTGTGGAATGATGTCAACTGTGGTTTTCCCAATGGCTATATCTGTGAGAGGCACAGCAGTTTTGTAAATGCAACCCTGCCTTCAGCAGTACCTTCGGCTCCTGGAGGATGTCCTGAAAATTGGATTTTATTTAAAAATAAGGTATGATACATTCATCTAAGCACAATGATATTACTGCTTGGGAACGTACTTAAAGACATACAAGAGGCCTTTTATCTCTCAGACATGCTTTGTCAGTTGCATTAAAAAATGAATCCATTGGCTAATTATGGCAAAATGATGGTTTTACAGATTTTTAATTTTTTTGAGAAGCGGTCACTTGAGACACATTGAGAAAACTGTTACATTGTGTATACATTTCAAAAAATTGAAGAACCAAATTAACCTGAAAGCACTGGGTATAGCACAAAATCAATCATTTGAGACAGAAGCCATCAGAAATAAGACAAAGTTTTTCCAAACAGGCTTTAAAGTAATGCTTGCCTCTTCCCAAAAGGAACAAACTTGATGTGCTTAATAAGTGAGGGTTCTATTTCCTAATATATACAGTATTGTTATGAAGGCACCCATGGATATCACACCAGGTGAGTTTATGCCACGTTACAGTCATCAAAGTTAGTATTTTCCACAAACCTTGCAAGACAATTCTCATGCCAGGCTGTGCTACTGCCATGCCACAGAGCAGAGAGTGAGCTGAGAACACGGAGAGGGCACATGAGGCATGCTCATATCAGAACCTTTGAGGGTGAATATGTATTGGTAATGTGATGGCTACACACTTTTTAGGAAATGAGTCATATACTTCCATTAATAGAAGAGCTGTACAATGAAGAAGGCTGAATACACATGAAGGGGTTTTTAGGGTTCCCACACATGAGAGTACTCTGACCACAGACACTGGGTCAAAAAGGTTTTTCAGAAAGTTCCAGTAATTCCACACTTGGGCTGGGCTTTTCCTACACAGCTAGCACTTTGTCTTTTACTTGTGGTGGTGCATGGCTTCTCAAAATCTCTGAGTTAGTTAAAACATTGGATTCTCATCAGACTCCTACTGTGGTTTGTAAATAGCTATTTGAGGTTTGTTGTGACTTTCTCAGTCCCTTGCAGAAAGACAGCAAATTTAAAACTTGTAAATTGATTTGAGTTGGCTCCACATCCAAGTTAACTTTAAAAAATATTTTTAGGGTCTGAGTTAGGCTGATTTTTACTTAAACTAGTGTAATTCATACCTAAATTCTTTGTCCTGTAACTCTAACAGCCTATACTTATTTCTCCCTTATTTTATTTAGTGTTACAAATTTTTTGGCACTGGCTATGATTACTGGATTACTGGAGTAAGGGTTTGCAGGAGCCTTGGAGGAGACTTGGCAAGCATACCTAATGAACAAGTTCAAGGTACAGTGCAACAGCCCCTTAGGTAATAGAGAGCCTTTACTCTGTATATAGTGGATATTTCCTGCAAAGAAGCCAAGAGTCAGTGTGTAAATACATGATTTTTATAATTTGTATACTCAACATTGGTCATGTGGCCATAGCACGAAATATTTTTAGAACTGAACAATCTGTTTGGGGCATGCTAGTGCTGCTAAGGATTGCTTCCTCATGTTTCATGCAAAGTGTCTCACATTATTTATAGGCACAATTTAGGATAAAATTAAAAATACAGGTCTGGCATTTCTAGCTCTAGGCACAGAGAAAAAAATCCAGAATGCATGGTCTGGTTTTGCCAGAAATAGATATGCTTCTATACCTCTGCCTAAATTCTGCAACTTAATTTAGTAGAATGTCAGAGAAAGGCATATTTTCACCTTGTCTGTGTTCCCTGAATTCCATTTGAGGTTGTACATAGCCCCACATTTCCATCAGTCAAGGGGCTCATCCTGACTGCTGAAATATAAGAAATCATTAGATATCATGGTGGTTAGACAGGCTTTCTTTTTTTTTCTTTCCTCTTTCCAATCTTGCTTCATTGTTCCCAAATACTTTGACTCTTTGAGACTTTCCATGGGCAAAGGCTTGACATAACCTTAAAATAATGAACTCAGGTAAATTCTGATCAAATGTAATTAAAATATTTTTGTAAGACTTTAATGAACAAAATAGCTAAGTATTTGTTTATGAGTTGATGTTTTGACTGATCACATGACATGTTAATTTTCTCCTCTGTTGGCTTGTTTTCCTAGCTTTTCTCACCTACCATTTGAAAGATGTTTCAAATGATGTTTGGATTGGCTTGAATGATCTGCTCAGTGAACTCAACTTTGTTTGGTCTGATGGAAGTGCTGTTTCATACACAAACTGGGACAAAGATTCTCCAAAACTTGTAGAACCTATTTTGTATGACAGTCTGCATCCAGAAGATGGCCAAAATCGGGCACAGGTAAATATTGCTTAGTGTTTACCATCAAGTCTAATTCTGAGGAGCCATACCACTTCCAGTAAGCAACTCACTTCACTACAGACATTGCCCCATCCTTCTCCATTGGTTGATCATCTATTTTTACACTGGGACTAGACATAACACCTTTCAATGTTTGAGTATTCTAGCTGTCTCAGAGCATAAAATGGCATTGCTATAATTTTGTCAAAGTATTTGGCAAAATTGCAGCAATGGACAGATTGAATAAAGATTGGATATATTGAATAAAGCTTTCTTTTTCATAGTAAATTGTTAATTTCTCAGAGAATACAAATGCAACCTGAGAATTTTCAGTTTAACACACAATTATTTTCATGTCTATGAAGGAAGAACAAGAGGATGCAAGAGGAAAGAGTTCAGCATTTTAAATTCTCCCCTTTTATAAATTGTAATTGAATTATTAGGGGTCTATAGATGTCGATTACTTTCTAAGCCCATCAAACCCTCTCTACTGCTAGCACTTAAATTAAACCTCGTAATACTGTAAATAAAATCACATTCTATATAATGATACCAATACAGACTGATTTGCACATGTGCACATCTTCTATTTATTTTTATATCTTATTTCTGAACTTGCCCTTCACAATATGTCATTCCACTCCTTTTTGTATCCACACCTTTAGAGAAGCCAGGGATTTGGACAACCAGCTTAATCTACACCTGAGCAAATTCATGTTGCTCTTGCCTATGTAGCCATTGGTAAAGGCATGCAGGAAGACATAAATGACACTGCACAATCCATAGCTCCACTGCAGCTCTAATAACACTAGAAAATACCAATCAGGAAAAAAAACCCCAAAAAACATGCAAAGGTACATCCTACTTTTCTCCTTCACCTTCAAGACACTAACAGCTCTCTCCTTTAAAGGATCCTTTTCAAAGGCCCAAAGGCTCAACAATTACCCCACAGCAGCTTAGCAGAGGAGACTGCAGCTTGTAATAAACTTGACATTTCAGCTTCTTAAGATGATTTCGTGTAGCTGAAAGAGAAATTCAAAGACCTAGAGCTGATGAGAGCTCTGTCAACAACTGTAATGTAGGTGATTTTGTCAAGAATCAGCACTATTTATAGCTGTCTTGGCAAATTAAATACAAAGCACGACCTCCATTTCATTCTTATTCAAAACCTTACTGACAGTCACTCTTTAGTCAGGATAGATAATGTGGAAGAAAGTTCTTGAACATAAAAACATCTTTCAAATATTTCTCCGAGAAAATAATTAAATGAACAAGCAGGCTGAGCTGAAGAGTACAACAGGGGAGCTGACCACCACAAGGGATGTCAGAAAGGACAGAGAAGGATGAATGAAAGTATTTCTAGAGTTGTAACACACCCTACCACATCAGAATTTAAAAAAAAAAAAAAAAAAAAAACCAAACAAAAAAAGCCAAACCAAAACTGAAACTACTCAGTGATAGTATTCTCTTTTATAGCTTCTAATATGCATGTATATTCTTTTCCTTCCAAAAGTATGATTGTGTTTCTCTGAAGAGAGGTCCTGCTGATGACACAGGAAAATGGAATAATGAGGGGTGTCATAACTACAGAGGGTATATATGCCAGAAAGATAGTGGTGAGTTCTGTATTGTTAATCTTGAAAATGATAACATAAGGATTAAAACAAATTTCTTTGTTTAACAAACTTTATTTCAGTTTCGTGTTGGTTTTGTTTTGTTTAATTTTCTTTTGTTTTTTAGGTAAAGAATCAGTAAAACCTACGGGCCCATCCTGCCTCTCAGTTACTTAGCAATGTTTTTGAGAAAACATAGCAGAATATAGGAAAAGAAAGTTATTTTATTTTTAGAAGTGCAATTTAATATATCAAGCCCAAAACCATTTTAATTATATATGTTCACAATGATCTATAGAGTATCAAAACTAGTAAGTTTAATGCTTATCCATATAAACCTAGTAGTCATTAAGCTGCAAAGAATATTTAAAACCAGGCAGGACAGGTGTGGTTTTTTTGAATGATGGGGTACATTTACCTCTGCAATATAAAATACTGTGCATACTGATTCAAAATTTTACGAGGTTGAAAATACATTTCTTTTATCAGAACTGTTGTTTTGATGTTATATTGATTAAACACCTAAGAAGAAGATGTTCCATCCAATTAGTAATTTTATATTAGGTTTGTAAATAACGAAGGTGTTACTCAGTTGTTCAAGTCAAATGTGTGACTCCAGATTTAACTGCTCGTGGGGCACTTTTTTCCTTTTTCCTACAGATCCTAAACTTTTTAAACCACCAGCAACAGCGCTGGACTTTGCTTTTGACACTTCTAGTGGGTTTAGCTATTCTGTCACCCATTCCAAGATGAATTGGGAAGAAGCACACCAAAACTGCAATAGCAATGCCTCAGAACTTGCCAGCATTTTAGACCCATATAGCCAGGCACTGTTGTTTCTTCTTGCCAAGGAATATGGAGAGCCTCTGTGGATTGGTCTTAACAGCAACATGGTAAGAAAAATTACATTGCATACAAGCAGTCAGGCTGACACAGGACCTGATCTTACTTTATGCTCTTATCTTGGTGCCCATTGGGATTTCTGCCAGTGTAGTGGTGAAAACAGCATGTTACATCAATGTAACAGCCATTTGCACTGGAAATCTTCAAATAAGACTCATACAGTAGAGATTTATTTTAGCACAAGGAAATGTTCCTTGTAAAACTAGTATATAATATAGTGTGTTGTTTGGAGTAGTTTAAAGTATCTCAGATATAAACTGTAAAATTTCCTGCATTTTGAGTTGCTTTTAATCTGGAAGTGATTCCAGGCACAATATGCATCCTGCCCTCCTGCCATGTGTTTACGTACCTCAGTGATCAGTAACAAGGTATCAGAGGTCACACAAATGACACCTGAGGATGAATGATTTTTATGTGTGTGTTTATGCTCAAACATTTCGCTAGAGTAGTCTTATTTATGGTAGCAATACCAAACTATAGCTGTGACCAGAAACTGGGATAAATATTAGTAAAAGGAATATGGAGGCTATATCATATGGTACATATTGACCAATGGCTGTATTTTTTTAAATTTGAAAATGCAATTGGGGTAATTGCTCCCATTAGAAGTTAGAATGTAATGGAAAAATAATCCTTTCTGTTTGTGAGATGTCTACATCAGTTGTATGACAGGAGAGGGTGAACATTTGGATGGTAGGTGTGTTTTGACATGCTACACTCTCCATCACGAATCACAGTCACGATAACTACAACAAAAGCAATGGTGATCAGAGCTGCTTAAGAACATTCCCACACACACTCCCTTTCTCCATGCAAAAAAGAACCTGAGTGGTCATACCAACATGGTATCTTATCTGACTCCTGGTTTTATCCCCTCTCTCATGCCCCATTTCTTTTTTTCCCTTCCATTTCCCAATGCTTGGAAAAATGTTCTGAATTAATGTTAGATAGTTTTGGAGGCCTTCATGTTTGTGGATGACAAGACACTACATTTTAGTCAGTTAGCATTTACAAGCTAAGAAGGGGCACTAGTAAGCAGATGATTCTACACTGGTTACATGAGACTCCTCTTGAGGATCCTGTATAGTAGCTATGTCACTGTAAGCAAATGTGAAATTACCACATAGATTTTACTTCCAGACCAATGGCAAGTATCAATGGATGGACAGGTGGAGTTTAGTTTACAGCAAGTGGGCCAGTGGAGAACCAAAGCAGACATTAGCATGTGTCTACCTAGACACTGGTGGCACCTGGAAGACAGCTTCTTGTGAGGAAAAATTCTTTTCTGTCTGTAAAACCTCAGACGGTGAGTAACACCCTACATGCATCTTGACTAGAGGCTGTATAGTGCAATAAGCCACTGCAAAAATACTTTGTTAATACACCAGTATGCAGGAAGACAGGATTACCTAACTAGTTCTAAATATTGACATTAATTCTTTCCAAAACTTAATTGATTCATAGTAATTACGAAAAGCCTAAGAACCAAAGGATTGAATATTCACTTTTTAAAATTATTCATTCTATTAGGAAAAGTAATTCACTTGCTATAATATCTGCTTTTATTAGGCATTATATGAAGTTCTGTATCCATTTTGGGATGCCAAAGTTTGAAAAGCTTCTTGGTCAACTAAGGTTTTCAGATGACTGGGTAACATTAACTTAAAGAAAAGGTTGGAGTTGGACAAAAGACAAAGACAATGAGAAACCGTATTATCAATACTAAATATTAAAAAGTGAGCCTTACAGGATGGAAATTAATTTTTCTATGTGTCTGATATGAGTTGGAAAGGGGTAACAGACTTAAATACAGCAAGGAAAACCTTCTAGTTTTATCAGTACAGAAGTCTTTAATAAATGCATATCAGCAAATCTCCATCACTAGAGACAGGATAATATTTGTAAAAAACAATATATCAGCTTTATGTCTCCTGTGAGGACAAAGATGAAGTAAACAGCACCATGGAAAGCCTTCCAAGCACAAATTTGTATAATTTATATGGAAATAAATATAAATATGATTTCAAAATTTAGCTATGTTCCCGAAATTTTCAACTTTATGGAAGATCTCAAATCCTTAACAAATTTAAAATTACATGCCAAATTATGTTCTAAAATGTTTTAATCTGACAAAAATCCTCAGAATTCATATATACCATCTCTTTCCACTTTATGATTCTGGAAATCTCATTTAAGAGCTGAGTATTCCTTATGAGGGAAAGAAACAGACTGTAGAAGACTTACAGAAAGAAAAGGTAATTTGGCAGAATATATAATTTACATTCCATTTGCATTTTTCTATCCATCCAAAATCTTCCTATTATATCAGTCACTAGGGAACATATTCAGGATGCAGTTTAATAAAAAAATCCTGCAAGCTATGCTTAGTTATACCAACACTTTCATTCACAATTTCTACTGTAAGATTTTGTAAGGTTTTGATACGGTCAAATCACACTGATAAATAAATATGAAGGAAAACCCTGTCTCAAACAGAAAGTCAGAACCATATTCAAGCTCTTCTAAGAACAGGCTTAATTTCCTCTAAGATTACAAACCTAACATAGTTGTTTAGTTTTGTCATATTAATATAATAGGAAAACCCAGTTATATAAAATAGCTGGACTGCAATTACCTGATGTCTTATCAGTAATGGCCCCTACTGAACCCCCACAACTTCCTGGAAAATGCCCTGAATCAAGAGGACACAAATCTTGGATACCTTTCTCTGGTCACTGCTACTACTTTGAGGCCTCCAAGAAAAGAAGTTGGTCTCAAGCTCATGAGGAATGTGCCCGACTAGGTGAGTGTTCAGTCTTAGAAAGATTGATGATGTAATTGCACATATAAAACAATGGATTATATTGCTAAGCAAATCTCAAAAAACTTTAAAACTTCACGTGTAATTTTTTTTCCGTTGCTTTTCTGAGCATACTCTAGTACAATAAATTTCACCTTTGTCAGAGACAGAGCATCTTGTATCTCAAATATCAGGTGAAATATGAATACATCAAAAATATTAAATGACTACTAGTTTTATGGCAAAAAATAATTTGGTAGGGAAATAAATATTCTTACAGACCCACTAAGGCACAGGCTGCAGGACTGACTTTTCCTTCCCCAAGGAAAAGAGACCCCACATGCAGTGCAATCTGGGAGACAAAAAGTCATAGGATAGTTGTATTAGTTCCAGGGCACAGTTCATTAAGTGGATCTCAGTGGTTGGAAAACAAATGAGATGCAGGAGCTGTTTATCTTTGATGAACCAGTAAAACACACCCAGACACGCAGTTCCTGCTCTGGAACAGCCCCATGCTGCCCCCATGGAAAGAAGAGCAGTACCTTCATCAGGGAAGGGAAAAGACACTTTGCTCCACGTTTCTGAGAACTGGTGCAATGCAACATATTTCAGTGTGAGTAAGAATGGGAAACATCTAATTTCTAAATTACTAAGTTCTATTTCTCACAAATCTGAAAACATTGACCTAACTGAGTAAACAGAAGTAGCTTTGCAAAGGCATTTTGCTCTACAGCTGTATGAGAACAGAATTTTTGGAGTGGTTTTGTAGAAAGATAGATCACATACTTACTACAAAAATTAAACATTCCACTAATAACCAGGATGAAATGTTACAATTGGACACTGCTCCATGTTCTAAATTCCTACACTTTTGCCTACCTGTTACCCACTGGCCAGACCAGGAAGGTGGTCATTTCATTGTGTTCCCAACATAGCTTTGTGTATTTGCAATGCCAGGGTGTATGGCAATTATAAATCAACTTCTGGACATCTTATGGATCTGCTGACACATCCTACCTAACCTGTTATCATCAGACACTGCCAAAACTGCTGCCCAGACACTGATGAGGGGCAGAGCTGTAGTGGCAACAGGCACGATGGTACATCAGATGTACCTGTTTCAGCCTAGTTGTACCACAATCTGGGATTTGGTCAGATCTGCCCAAAAAGTATTGCAGGAAAGCAATTATTCTTCTCTAAAATACCAAAGAGTAAAAAAAAAAAATTTAAAAAAAATTTCAGAAAATCCATATCTTTGGGCATATTTGCATCCATGCAACACACAGTCACGGTCAAAAAAACAAAAAAAATACCACACAATGATATAATACCCACCAGATGTGGGTGAATAATAAAGTGAATAATAAAGAGGAGTTGATGTCTTTTATATGTTTTTTGCCTATTTTTTATGTGTTTATTGACTTGAGCTCTAGGAAAATGAGCCACTGTGATGTGTTCCTTATTTTTTTTTCAGGTGCTGATTTGGTATCGGTAGGAGACTATAGTGAAACAAACTTTCTGTCAGAAACCATTAAGATACTCCATGGAAAATCACTAAACTTTTGGATAGGGCTAAAGAAAGATGACAGAGGTAAGATCTTACATCATATGTTACCCTATCAAATGAAATTACATGTTATGTTAAAAAGAAATCAACTTTGTACACTTGAAAGTACATATATATATAAAAATTACACAAAGTTGATTTCAAAGTATGCTTAAATATGATTAAAATTATAATTGAAAAATTTAACTAGCTATTCATGTTCTAAATTTTTGTTTTCTCCATAACAACTCATTCTATTTGTCTAAACCATGTATTTTATACATATATGTATTTTTAATATTAGAACAGTGGGTATGGACAGATAAATCTGCAATGGATTTTGTCAACTGGGAAGTGGGAGAACCATCAAACAGAAGGCTTAAAGACTGTGGAGAACTATGTGCATTGTCTGGCTTCTGGAACACCAACCTCTGTACTTTCAAAAAAGGATATATCTGTAAAAAAGTTAAAAGTAAGTAGTATTTCTAATATGTTAAGGTTAATAATGTCTAGTAATGTATTTTCATTGTACAACACAGAAATGTAAAATACTCTAAGTTTGTGTGGAAAACCAATTGAGTCTAATGGCAGGATGTGGCTGCCTCACCCTGACAAGCCCCACATGGCTTCTGACCGCCTTCTCAGAAGGCTGCATCTCCCCTATGCCCTCTAGAATTACCATCAGCCCTGTGCAGCCATCATAAATACTTCAGACCTCTGAGTTCAGGTGAAAGATAAGCCCAAAAGCAACGCTTTGTCTAATTTCAGCTGAATGTATTCTCAAAATCTTATTCTGATGAGTGCAGTGAAAACGGTCTTGTAGAAATGCTGGAATTGGTGATTCCTTTCCTTACTGACCACTGATCTGATGGATTACAGGAACACTACACAGGAATACAAATATTCTTGTGGCACTCTTTGTCTACAGTGTGATAGAATCATGTTTAATAAAATACTGGTAGTATCCTGATAGAAAAATACTAATTTGTAAGAAAATCAATAAGTTTGATTACCGAGATTAAATCAAAGCAGTCAAAATCAAAACATGGACATTTTGTTTGGTTAAACTTCATATTTCTGTTCAACTTTGTATTAACTGCTAAGTTCAGGAAGAGCAATTATCATAGGAACCAGATCCACATGGAATGATTGCCTCTGACAGAAGGAGCTACAACAATATAAAAGTCTCTCCAGCTCAAGTAAAATGTTCATGACACACTCCTAACACACAAGACCTCCTTTCAGGAAACACCTTAAAATGACTAAGGATCCTGTGAGGATTCTCACCAATAAATGTATTTGAAAACACATTTTGAAATAACAGAAATCTGTCTCTACATGTTGTTTTGGGTATCACGACTGAGGAAGTCAGATGCTCTTAGGACAAAAGACCCAATCATTCTGCTAGAGTTTTACATATGCTTAGCTCCATCTCTCTGGGAGAATGACTGTCACCAACACATGAATTCAGGGGGAATCCAGAAACATGGGGATGTAGGAACTTTGAAATGCCTTTTTTTTTTTTTTTAAGCATTCAGAATAATTTTTTTTTTCGTTCCAAAAGCTCCTGAAAACAAAGAAATGTCAACAGAAAATACAGGTAAGCATACTTCCTTTTTAGTAGAATAATAAGAGCATGTTAAAATAAAACAGGAATATAACTACATAGTTTCTCAGTATTTGTTTTGAGAGTGTTTAAAAAGTCCATAAACTTTTACTCCGTATCTCAATATACGTTATAGAGGGTATCCTCAAGTAAATATTGATTTGATTTTATGTTTACATTTTTTAATATTGGGCTTTGATCAAATTTAATTATATTTAATTACATTTTGTTTGGTGTTCATTTTAAAAAAGCACATGTTGAACTGAAAATCTACATGCACACTGAATTGTTTTGCTTTCTTGTTATAGAAATTTCATTTATTACTAGATTCTGAAATCTTTTCACCTCAAAGGTTATTCCATTGTATATCATTACAGAAGAGAAAATGGAGAAAGCACTTTCTGCTGGCATCATTTGGCTGTTCATTTTTCTAGCCCTTTCTGTAGCTGGAGCTGGAAGTATAATTTATTTCTGCTTGAGGAGGAGGAGACAAAACCTGCCACATATTTCAGCCAGAATGAGTGGATCAGAAGCAACTGTGGATATTCAAGAAAAAGACACACATTCAGACATGCAGTCTGACCAAATGCCCACGTGATCCAACTACCAAAAACCAGCCTATAAATCAGTGAAATCTTACCCCAGCTTTGTGTTTTCCTACCCCGACAATAGTCTCCTTTCTTCTCAAATACACAGTTCATTTATATAAATACACCCATACATCTTTCAAAATTCCTTCCAAAGTGTTACACAGTTGTTTAGTCTCAGGAGTGTATATGTGTTTTTCATATCAATGGCCATGGCTGAAAAGTTGGCTCTAGAGGTGTTATGGGGGAAGTTTGACAGATATTTACTATGTGAAAATTACTTTATTTAGCTTAGTGTAGAAATTCTCCCTTTTTACACACAGGAGAAATCATTACTCATTACTTTAAATTGTTTTACCCTGTGTGGTGCTTCAGTGGTATCTAGATTATGATGGCAATCACAGAATCACAGAATTAACTAGGCTGGAAAAGACCTTTGAGATCGAGTCCAACCTATGAAACACTGCTCATTTCAGGTTCTCAGCTTCATAGTTTACGATACTATCTTTTCATTCATGTAAAACTTGTTATGATACCTGCATCTGTGCATTATTATCTGTTTGCCAAAAAAAAAAAAAAAAAAGGCAGAAAATTGTAAAAAATTGAAGAGGTTAATTTAATTTTACGCCCAGTCTGTATTTTTTAATTATGCCACTTCCTACAGCCTTGCATTATTATAGTATTCTGCAAATACCTCTATTTTTCTGCAGTTTAAATTAATAATAAAGATAGAACAGGAGATGACCTTGGCATTGGGTTTTATTTCAGTAATGATTATTTTAGTATGCAGAGTTGCCTCTTTTTAAATCCAAGCATGTATAATAAAGGGCTGTCTTATAGTGCATTGTGTAATTCTTTGGTGCAGAGATATAAAATCACTGACGTTTTTTGAAAATGCATTATATCTTTTTTGTTGTGATTTCGTTTGACAATGTGCTGCCTAGACCCTCCTCAGCTCTTCTTCCATTGTACACAGTAGCAGAGTTTGCCTCAGGAGGCAGTTTATCATTCTGCATACTTTAAAACATTCATCACTCCTCCTGAGGAATGGGGAACACCTTTCCCCAAGCCACAAGAGGGCATGTGGCACTAACAGGCCCCACTGAAGAATCATACGGAAGAGCAGGGCTAGAGCAGAGGAGCTTCTACCAAGTGTATGTATGGTGGAACAGATTCCTTCTCTGGCCCTTCTGTCAGAATTTCTCACTGACTCCACATGCTTATGGTCTCTGACTGACAAATAGATGAGGCCATGCTAAAAATAAGTGGAATAGGTTTCTGCACCAGAACATCTGTGTCTATGCCTGAGCAGCTTGAGAACACACCTGAATTACCTCTATTACTTACATTTTTTTCTAGATATCTATCAAGTAATAAAGGCTTCTAACTGAAAATGTTATTGTTAGTTACTTAGAACGGAAGTATCCCCTTCCTCTAGGAATACCTATTTCAGATATTTTAACAAGGGCTATCTTAAAGCATGGGTCATCTCTGGTAACATTTCCTCCTGAGAGTTTCGTTTTGCCCAGCACTCCTTTGCTGGATGGACACACGTTACTCCACACATTATTCTATACCTCTGGCTAAGCTGGTAAAGAACTCTCATCAATCACAGAAATAGAAAGATGTCTGAAGAATGTATGGCTTTCCCTTTCTTACTTAACCAAGTAATGTCATACAGACACAAGATCTGGTTAAAAACAAACCAAGCCAAAAAAAATCATCCAAAAACCACAAACACAAAACACCCATCCACAGGTTATTTAAAATAGAGTTAAAAATTAAGTAAACCAAAAATATATTTTACAATTTGTCATTTGTACACTTTGTAAAACCCAGAGATAACAGTCTTCAGATAACAGTTCCTTAAGTTACTATCACAAGTGCTGTAATACTAACTCCTTGTGATAGAGAAAGTTACTGCAATTTTCAGGAGGAAATAGGAAATAGCTGGGAGAGCTCTGCACAAAACTGTGAAAATGAGAAAAACAACACCTGCTTCCCATGGAGGTGACTAGAGATAAAATTGTTTCCTGGTATGTACTACAGATATCTGGGAATACACAGTTCTGCTTGCCCTTTGGACAAGTTAGTAAGGCAAGCACTTTTCCTGGTCTATGTTTGCAAATAGTACGTGCTGCTGGATCCTACTGTATTTATGTCCAGCTTAGTGAATCTGATGAATTAAAGTTACCTTTCCCAAAAGAAAAAAAGGAAACATACAATAGAAAACACTGATTTTTAAAAAGGTATTTGTAAGTTAACTATAAAAATTGGGACTTCATAACAGAAGTATTCCAAATTCAGCACAGCCTGGGATCTTCAGAGAAGAAGCCTGGCTGGTATCACCACCATGCAGGAAGCATGGAGAGCTCAACAGTCAGGCCGCTCTGCATGCCAGCTCTACATGTTATCATATGAAAATATTTTGATACATGTATATTTTTATGTCCAGCTACTCTATAGTTGGACTGAACATCAAGAACTGCACAGGATCGCAGGCTAGATACGAACTATGTTGCTGATCCCCCTGCAAGGTTCTGAGAGACCAGAGCCTAATCCAAAATGCCTCCTACAGAAAGACAGAGAGCACTGTGGTGAGAACAGCACTGAAAATAAGTGAGCAGAGTGAGCCAGTGCAGCGGTGCTCACACCTGGGGACAGGAGCTGAGAGCCATAGCCCTGACCAGACCTGCCTACACCTGGCAGCCACTGTCAGAATTACCTGTTGTTTGCAGCATGGGACAGCACTGCCAGAGCAAGGACACATCATTCAGCCTAGAGTCTCTCAAACAGCTGAATATCCACTGCAGAAGAGACTAATGCAAATGAGCACTGACTTCTCTGCATTTGCCATTTGGATCTGAGAGTGGATATGAGTAAGACATTGCCCACACACCTCGCACATTGCTCAGACACAAAAGAGGGCTGGGCTGCACTTGGTTAAACTCCACAAAACAAAGAAGGCACTTAGGTTTTGCAATGCTTAATCCCAAATCCCAGTGTTTCTGCTCAAGTAAATTGTTTGCATGTTCCCTTTCTTTCCAAAAAGTCCTGTATACTTAAAATCACTGTCCTGTCAGTTTAGTGCTTGGAATAAAAAAAAAAAAATTGCCTATTGTGAATGTTGCTGTTTAAATTAGTTTCAGAGTAGAGAAGACACCTCAGCACTCATGTGTTTCATACTAATGTGTGTGATGTGGGATTTTTCCTCTCATTTTCATAAATAAATGATGTCTGATTTTCCTCGGTTTTAATTATTACCACTTTCAGTGACAACATAATCTCTTTTGTACAGCAATCCAAGATGCCTGAAGGCGATGGAATTCATCTCACATAATGGAGGTATCTGAAAGGCAGCCATATCTAGCTAAACTACTCACCCAAAGTCATCACTGTGGTCACTACAGAAGGATGGATACATTAGGGTGCAATTACTTGATCTGGTCTACAGACTGATGAGAATTCTAGACTCTCTCTGACACAAAGCCTAAAACAATTATCTCACAGTAAATGAGTTCTGCAGAATTCAGTTCTTAATTGATATCTTATGCAATTTTGTACAAAATGCGCTAATAGCTTTTTGTTGATTTTATTTATTATCAATAGCTCCAGGCTATTCAGAAAACAGCTATCAAAACCATTCCTCATAGATTTTTTTCCTCTGGCTTGAAAATAATTACTTTTGGAAACAAAGCATCTGTCAAATTAAAAAATTTCTGTTGATTTTATTTTCCATACTAATTCAGAATGGAGACTGAGCTGGTAGCATTTCTTAAGCAAATGTTAAGAACACAGACAGAAGCTCCTACAAAATTACAAATAAACTTCCAAGGCAAGCATCTGCCTTGATAGCTCCACAAACACTTCCCAACCTTGTGCCAGGACAGGTGAAAAATCAGTGAAGAGTGTCTTCTCATAGTCTTGATACAATCTCTGTGTTTAATGTACATGAAACTGTTTCCCTGAGCAGCTACTGATGCATTCACACCAGTGAACCTTTGGGAAGGTTAAGCTGTGCTGAGCATCAGAAATGAGGGCTCTGCCACTTCTGTCTCCATCACTCATACATAGACTTGAAGTAGAAAAACTGAACATAAAAATACTGTTCAGTTCCACACAGAGTGTTGCTGCTAAAAGTTCCCTCTCCTGTTTTGCACAGACTGCCATAAAACCACTGCACCTACTTTGGCTACATTCTGTTTATATTTTCCCATCTATTTCCTTCTGTATCCTTGATCTTGATGCTGATAACTGCTGTTTACCAAGAATTGTTCAATTTTTAGTGCAGCTAAATCTGGACAGAATTTATTTTTAATTTCTGTAAGCCCTATTTCTGTTCACAATACCATAGATAAGTCTTATGTCTTAGATACATAATGTCACAGAAAAAGCTGAACTATCATTATCAAAATATCATTACTTATTAGTATCTTGCATATCTCAGCCACTTCACCCAACCCTGTCCTCATGCAATGTAGGAAACAGTCCTGAATTATACAGCATTATTTTTCCTAATGGTTTCAAATGATACCGTGTTGCACTGTAAGAAAAAAAAAATCCCTGAATTCAGTGCCTTCTCAGTAAAACTGTTAAGCTTTACTAACTGCTTAGCCCAATGCCTATTAGTATGGTAATGGTGGTTGCCTCCCTAAAATGTTCTCTCTGTCAAATGCTAATAACCCTATACTTTGTGACTGTCCCTCCTGTCCCTGCCGGCTGGGTATCAGGTATCGCCAGGCCGCCCCGTAGCCTCTAAGGTCATACTCCTGCTGCTCCCTGCCCACCATGCTAATCGAAGGATTCCCACAATGCTCAGCGTATCGAAGGGACCCCCAATTTGTACCAAAAAGCCCCCAAAGCAACGAGCCAGCACAAACTCCAGGCCCACGAAGAACACCTCCATGCCAGCAGAACATCAGGCTACCTGCTGGTACTTTGTGTCTTGTCACCCTAACTTCAATAGTGCTCTCTCAGCATGGACCCTCTAGACTCTACAACGAGCCAGGGGAACATTCCAGCGACTCTTGTGAGGATGGAAGCCCCAGCTTTGCCATCTGGCAGAGCTGATTACCTCCTCCTCTGCATCATCTATGGGGAGCAGCAGCAGCGGTGTGTGCAACCTCCATGGCCCCCACTAAGAGCTGATCTGAAAGAGCTGATCTTAATAAAGGCATTAAAAAGGAGCTGGTCTCCTTGCCCTATTTACTTCACCACTGGTAAAAAGTGATCAGAAATGGCTCATTACTTGAACTGTATTAACAAATATTTTTTAAATTGTTTGCATAAACACACAGATATAGGTGGGTACAGAATGGACTGAGAGCAGCCCTACTGAGAAGGACTTTGGGATGGTGGATAAGAAGCTGGACATGAGCCAGCCATTTGCCCTTGCAACCCAGAAAACCAAACATGTCCCGGGCTGTATCAAAAGAAGTGTAAGCAGCAGAGCGACGGTGATTCTCCCCCTCTGCTCCTCTCTGGGGAGACCCCACCTGGAGTGCTGCATCCAGCTCTGGGGTCACTGGCACAGGAAAGACACAGACCTGCTGAACCAAATCCAGAGGAGGCCACCAAGATGATGAGGGGGCTGGAACACCTCCGCTACGAAGACAGGCTGAGAGAAATGGGGTTGTTCAATCTGGAGAAGAGAAGGCTCCAAGGAGACTTAGAGCACCTTAGCTACAGGAGGCTACAAGAGAGCTGGAGAAGGACATTTTACAAGATCATGTCCTATCACTACAGGACAAGGGAGAATGACTTTAAACTTAAAAACGGCAGGTTTAAATTAGATGTCAGGAAGAAAATCCTGACTGTAAGTGTGCTGAGAGACTGTAAGCTTTTATTGTTTCCTCCTGGAACTGCAAAGCAGCTGAAGATGGATCCCCCCCATACTGGAGTACTTGTAGATGTCTCTCATTACTCTGGTTATTGTGCTGAGGAATGACCACTGGAGAGCGTGTCTTTCGCACAATGAAAGAATGCAGGTTTGGTGCGTGCCTTCAAGTCTGAAATTGGCTAGCACTGCGGGCCTGTGGAGTCTTCAGGCTGGGAGATATCCACAGCCCCAGTCGGTGCCAGGGGCTGGACTGTGTGATTTCTCTTCCAATCCCAGCCTGGGGTGACTGGGTGGTCTGGTCACCCTCTGCCTCTGCCAGGGCAGCCACGCTGGCATCAGATATGGCCAAGCCTGACAAAGAACAGCGCCTCAAAGCGAGGGGAGATTGAACGCTCTTCTGTCCTTTTCATGAAGCCCCGGGCCCAAAGCCCCGCAGCCTTCCCCGACGGCGGCATCCTGCGGGCGGGGGCTGCACGGCCCGCACCCACAGCCGCCCTGGGCCGCACCGCCAGCGGCGGGCTCGCTGCCCTACACGCACTGGAAACCTCCCCTGCCGCCTCTACAGGAGCTGGTGGGGCTGTGTAGGGATCGGGGCCTGTCGGGGAGCCGAGAATGGACGACGGTGAGACACGTACATGAGGGGAGAGCAGGGCAGGGAAGCAGCAGGAAGCGCAGGGCAGGATAGGAGAGGGGAGGGGAATGGAGGGCAGGGCCGGGGCCGGGGCCGGAGCAGGCGCCCCGCAGCAGCCGATGGCGCCATCTAGCGAGTGCGGTGGGCCGCAGCGCTGGCCGGTCCCGGCTGGCAGGGCTCGGCTCGGCCGCGGTTGTTGCCGCTGTCCGGAGCCAAGGGCGGCCCCTGAGCCATGGCCGGAGCAGTTTTGCTCTGCAGGCGCGGACCCCCTCAGCTTCAGGTGTCCAGGACGTGCCGGTGCCGATGCGCTGCCCCGCTGGCTGAGCCCAGCAAGAGCCGTGAGGCCCTGGGAGGCACGGCCTGGGCCCCAGGGAGTGGGCTGCCCTGGGGATGAGAGGGAACGGCTCCAGACACGTCATTAATTTTTTAGATGATGAATGAGAGAATGTTCTGGTCTTCTCTCTGCAGCTAGAATTGACTATTTTTCAAGCTCAAGGTCGTATGTATTTTTTTTTTTTTTTAATGTTTGACAAGTAAGTAAAGCAGAACTAGTAAAATAATGGTAATTTTCTTCAGTTTCTCTTTTGTTTATACCCTTTTTCCCCCTTCTCACAAGCCTTGTAGGACCACCACTGCAGTGCTCCATGTAGGCCTTTGTCATCATACACAACATTAGAAGCAGTTTAAACAATATTAGCAACAGAGAAAGGATGTGTGAGTGATTCACTAGTGGTTCTGGTAATCAGCTCATTACATGGCAAATCAAAAACTGTGTGCCTCCATCTCCCTTGCTAATGAAGAGATAATGTGTTTGTCTCATAGAAGCATTATCAAGATCAGGTAATTGCTTTTAAATCTTAAAATTGAAAAGTCTACAGAAATGCAAAGAACATTAGCTTATTGTCATTGGAGATACAGAACTGACAGGAATTCTCCTGGCTCAATTTCAGAAACTTGTTTACACATCAGACTTGCCTCTCTTGAGGATATAAATATGGTCGCTTTTATTTCCAACGTTTTTGTCATAATGTCAGGATGAAGATATTTCACTGACTTCATCACTTGTCTTTCTGTAAATGTCCATTTAGTGTCTTTCAGTAAATGACCACTGTGTTGTTTTTATGGAGCTTTTTTCAGACTCTAATGAGGTACATTTATTTCTTTACAGATTTCTGAGGAAGTGAAATGGAAATTGCAATTAGAAGCAATATGGCTTTGACACTTTAGAGAGCATCAGTGTAATTGCAAACAATACTTCTGGTTTTGTTGTCTCTTTAAACTGTTCGCTGATATTGACTACAACAGATTGAGAGACTTCACATGAAGCAAGAATATTCAGTTATCTGCACAATGAATTATATTTATTGTATGGATAGGTAGTCATGTAGACAGCACTCATGCATGTCCATCTCTGCTTTTTGGAGCAAAAACTCACAACAGAAGGTTAATCCATCCTAAGAACACAAGGCCCTGTTAGGGGTATGCTGGGTAAAGGTCACTGTAACATTGATTATATTCTCTTCAAATTTTACATATATTAAGAAAAAAAAAATTTAAACTATCCTAAAAGTTGTTCTGAAAGAACTAGAAATTGCTGTTTGCTCTATTGCATAATCTCTTCTTGAAAACATTTCCAATGCCAGAGGAATAGCAAGACACAGGTAGTACATCAGTCTCTAAAACAAGCTCTGTGTTTCCTGAGTTCTTTAAGATGGCTAATCTAATTTTCTATGAGGTAGACTAATAGAAACAGTAATAAGGAAAGAATTAGCAGATAGCTATGATAACTTATAGAAGAGTAAATATGGGGTTTGTGTTGGAAGATCAGGCCTAACGACTCTACTAGAAGGATCCAATAAATGTAGAGAATATATATCATACCCTATTCAAAAAGCCCTAAATCACCTGAAAGAAAGAGGTAGTGATGGTGTTTACTGGTGACTCACATGTATTCGTGGTTGCCAAAACTAGAGCTTGAGTATGGATACCTGCAGAAGATTTTTCCACTGCTGAGCTATGACATATTAAAATGGAAATTAAATTTAGTGCTATGAAAGTCAAACTAAAATACAAGTTCAGTGACAACTAAAATTAGCAACATTTTTATGGGGTTACTGAATGCGATGAGGTTAAATACACTGGGAGTGTTAAGTTATAAGACAGGGTGATTAAGGGTAAATATTATGGAAGCCTATAAAATCAGGAGCTTTGCCATAGGATGGCATATTGTCAGAAGTGGATTTGCCATATTTCTGGAGACTAAGTTGACAGGGCCTCTTGAACAGTTATCCAAATGTGACCAACCACTGGCTCAGGAGGTTCCTAAACCTTTTAAATTAAAGGAAACAGGGTGGTATAGTGAGGAAGAATGATTAATTATATGCTCATTTGTACAGTCTGGTAAGTGTCCATTATTAGACTCTGTAAGAGAGAAAGCAGTTTAACACATAGACTTCTGGTTTGAGGCACTGTAGTACTTCTGCTAATTCTTGTTACCAGTGACAAAGTTGAAAAGAAATGAGCTCCACTCAGTTAAAGAATAATCTTCAAAATCTCGAGTATCAAACATGACTCTGTGACATATCTTTTAAATAAACATGTCAAATACTTGAAATATTTTTGAAAATTACGACTCTCAGCTACTGCCTGTGTACTCTGTTGGTTTTTGAAATAATGTTAAGTAACAGACAGTCTTAAAGGCACAGAACTTATTTCTGGGCTAAACAGACAGATGGGGATACCAGCATCATAAAGTCTCCCCACAAAACAGATCATTGTCTTTATAAGTACTTCCACAAGTGCAGGTGTACTGTCCTTTAAAAGACGTTAAGGGATGAAATATATTACACTGAGTATCTCACAGGGCTGTGAAATGTATTTCTCTCTGACATGTCTATCCACTGAGTATTGCACAAGAATACTTTAAGGTATCTCTTTACTGTCTAAAATACTCAGCTAACTTTAGTTTGTCAGGAATTCTGACAATTAATAACAATGTTTTATTTTGTCTTGGAAAATATGTGTTTTCATAAGACATTGACAAATGTATTCTACTGCAGAAAATACTCATTCAAGTTCCATGCTTGCTTATATAATGGTTTTCCAGCATTTGAAAACAAACCTGAAATATGACCTGTTTATTTGTATGGAATCATTCATGGAGATACATTTTACTGACTAGCAAAAAGACACTTTCTGTAACACTAAAAGCCACATATGTACTTCATCTGGGATGACTTCCATCTCTGTTTACTAAGAGACTATCTTGAGGACTTCCATACTAGTGCTTTAGTAGGAACTCAGAACATGAGTAGAAATCCATATGTTTGGTATTCTGAAGATGTTGAATGTTTCACTTGATCTAGTGCTCATGATGGGGCAGTTGGAACTAGATGAGCTATAAGGTCCCTTCAAGCCCAAACCACTCTTTGGTCCTATGATTCCACTTATTATACTTTTCCATTGAGTCAAATGCTTAACCAGTATGTAGGGCTATGCCAACTTGCTTGTATTCAAACACATATAACACAAGTGATTAATAGATTACAAGGTCACAAAACAGCATGATAATTGCCTTCTTTAATTAGAGACCAGATTGTAAGACTTAGATGTGAGTCAATTCATGTCAAGCTATTCTACCATATTGTAGTAGTGCATTTTGGGTTCTTCGACGTTTCCCCCCTCCGGTCGTAGCTAACTCCTGAGTACTGTCCATCATTCTGCAGTCCAACCCTGATACCTGGAACATTCCAGGAAGACTGTTGGGTGATTCGCAGGGTCTCAGCTCTCCCACCCCTTTTTATGCACTGTATTGTTCTGCTGATGTTCCTTTGGTTCTGAGTCACTCCCACACCCCCTTGGATTGGTTCCTTGCTTGTACCCTCCTCTGCCCCTCACCCAGTACATAAGGTCAGACCCAGAAGGAAAACCTGCTTTTGCTGAGTTCTCCTCTGGGTGAAATAAAGCAGAGTTGGATCCCCCAGAAGTCCTCTCTTCATTTCCTTGCCACTGCCACGTTCTGCCTGAGACTCAGACCCACTGGATCGGGAAAGATACTGAACTGTGTCTTTAAATGCGAGGTTGGTGCCAGAACTAGCTGGAGCAGCACCGAACCCCGACACCATATCTTTCTATTATTTTACAAAGATTACGTGTTTTTCCGCTACCATCAAAAACAGAAACACATTAAACTGTCTCCCTGCTTTGTTCTTTTAACATCCGCTTTGTTTCAGAAATATGCTGTTATTTCCTGCAAGACTTCTTTCACGGGCCTGTTATTCCTTCTCACTTAGATTAAAAATATCCTTTAATCTTGCTTTGTGACTAAGTAATGAACTTCCAGCACTGTATTTATCTGTGCAGCATGCTGGAAATACTTTCTCCCTCAAATCTTAGGATGCTTGGAATGCCAGTTACTTAACCTATAAAGACCTTGGATAGGGCAACTAATAATGCTTTTCAAGATAGCAACCTTCCAACCACCACCCATTCAGCTACCCTATTGATTATTCAGAGATGTGTGCCTTGTGGACACACTCATGTTCGTTAAAATGTAAATTGACATTTAGTCAGTTTAAAATCAAAAATTTGAAGTTTCTTTATATTACAACAAATTATACTTCAGCATCTTTTTTTCTTTCAGCTTTAGCAAAACCAGTTTAAATATCACTTTCACAACTGACATAAAACTGCTACATATAAACAAGCCAGTAGTCATGTACAGCTGCTTCCTGAGAAATTTGTTTGAAACTCACTGCTGCTGAAAATGTAAGCTGGGTTTATTGTGCCTAATGCAAACTGGATTTATTTGTGCTCCTGTGTAGGCTCTGCTCACTCTAGGAAAATGCTCTATGCTGCACATCGTGTTGTAACTGGCAGGACTGGAGCATTACAGAAATGATAGATGAATTGATGGATTCAAGTCCAATAATTTGTGAGCATCTTTTATCTTTCTTTCCTTGAAAAAGTGTCTCAAGGGAATTTGAGACAAATTTTTGATGGATTTTTCATGGCAAATATCAGTCCCAGCCAGCGAGTTTTTTTCTGTATTTAAATTAGTTTTGGAATGACATATATTGCAGTTATGCAAAGTTTGTCAGGGAAATCCATTACAGCTTTAAAAATTCAGCAAAGGTTTCAGTGATTTTATCTTGTTTGCACAGCCCACAATTTATTATTAAAATAAACATTGTTAAAGGCTGTGGTAACAAACAACGGTGACTTGTTGCACCGATTAATAACTTCTGGGCATAGAAATATTTTCAAATTATACAGTATAAATCACTTATTATCTACTTGTACATTTTAATTTTTATTAGAAGGGCTTTTTTCCTATATTAAACATTAATCCAGCACTTTATATTAAACTATTAAGAAAGTAATCAAGAATTATTACCAAGATTAAACAATCATTATGCAAAGTTATAGGTGCAGTACTTGGAATGTTCAGTAATTTTACTGTTTCATCTTTAGTTTATGTTTGTAGTAGATAAGTTATGGACAATTGAAAGTGCCATCTTTTTAAGCAAAAAATTTAAAGCCCGTTCTCTAAACTGTGATGAATCTGAAAAAAGTATATATACAAATAACATAGAGCTCTAAATTATAAACTTCTCTTGTGGTCTGTTGCTTTCTGTGTTCAAAAGAACATGAATTTAAATCTGAGCAGGATCTTCAGTGTAGTACATTACTGCTGCATAGGGAGTAAGAGACAATCTGGAAAGAAGGGAAATTTGCACAGTCTGTTAGTTTTCTTTGACATTTTCTACTAGTCTGGATTTTTATGGCAATGTTGCAAATCACATAACCAACAAATGAACTGTGGAATCACTACAAGTTAAGAGTTCATGAATATTCATTGGCTCAATTACCATATTAAGAATGAAAGCTTGGTAGGTTTTAATGACAATGTTGCAGCTGTCTTCCATATTTGTACAATAATATGCAATCAAACTAATGAATTCTTTGTCTTGATAATATTTTTTTATAATGCTGTTGTGTTCCTTAATGTTTCATGTATAGTCCTCTTTGATACACTATTTAAGAGCTCCATTCTTATCAAATTGAATGGATTCTTTACTAAACTAACCACTTATGAGGATGTTTTACGTACCAGTTTAATATTCTCAGCCTTGGGCAGTATGAGTAGGATGAGTTCCTAATTTGAGTTATAGCAAAGGCTAGGAATTGAGATTCAAAAATACTTACTTGATAGGAATATTTAAATAAAACATCATGCAATGTGGCCAAGTGTACAAGTTTTCTCTTCAGTTTCCTGTGGTTGAATAAGGGCAGATTCTTCTTTGATCTGCTGCAATTGTGTGCTATTACAGAGGGGTCTATGTTGTAGACACTGTAAGAGACATCAGATCTAAAAGCATGAATGCCTATTTTCTTGATGAATGGAACCTTAAAAATTTAATCAGTGATGACCCCAGTGCATCCTAAACAGCAAAGTATTTTCTCAGCCAACAGCCAAACCAGCAGTATTTTCTCTTACAGGTTATTGAGAACAGCAGTACTGTAAAGGAAGCTACCAGCAAATGTCTTTATACAGGCAAACTGTGTTTTAGGCAGGCTAACAGAACAAAGGCTGGCTTGGTGTATGTGCTCAAAGTTACCACCTTTAAGTGGTGTTACCTTGTAGTGGTAGCGTGCACACTGTCCTAGTGTGCAGTACTGCCCTTACCATTACATCTGTGCGAATCCCTGTGACAAAGCACGTCTGCTGTCACGTGCAGCGCTGCTTCTGCAGCTGCCAGTGTCAGTGCCTGTCAGTTCACCTATCCCATCTCTCATAAACAGTACCTGAAGTCATGCTGACGAATAGGAAAATATTACCTAAGACTCCAAAGGGGAAGTTGGTATATTTATCTAGTCTTCCCTCACGCTGGGTCCCTCCACAGCAGCTCTTTGCAGAACTATGTTAATAGTGGAAGTAGTTCAGTGGATCTGTTCCCCTAGCAGCCCTAGCCAACAGAATCAGCCAGGACTGACAAGTTAGGATGTGTCTGTACATACATCCAGCATTTCCTGGTTTAGGCAGTTTCTGTTTAGGTACAGGCTCAGAGATCTTGGAGAATATTATACTAATCTTAATCAAAGAAGCTTTGTTGGGTGCTTGGTGCAATGGGTAACAGCTCTAAACTCCCTTGGGCGGTGACTCTGTTATTCGTGGAGCATTTCTCAAGCCTTTGTCGGCATGACATGTTGTGTCACTATCATACAAATGAACACTCTCAAAACATTTTTCCGATATAGTATGCTACTGGTGTGTTAAGAGCACCTGAAAGCAGCCACAAAAAAATGAGGGCAATTTATTCATGTTTCACATGAATCACTACTTAGACTGTTCAATTTCTTTTTCTTTTAGACTAATGGTGTTTTCAATTGACTTGTCTGTTGAAAATGGCCTGTATTGCTAAAAAAGCCAGAAGAAAACAAAAGCAGACTGTATCCTGTCTTTATACAGAACAAGCTGAAATCTGAAAGACTGTAACATAAAAGGAAAATTATATCTTTGCAAACAGCTTCAAAGTAAGCAGTTTAACTTTATAGTTTCAATATGGGGACATGATATTTTCTTAAGTGCAACAAGGATTCCATTTAACTTGCAATTTAGCAGTTGCAAGTTAAACATGAGTCAGCAGTGCCCTGGCAGCTGAAAGTGCCAACTGTGTCCTGGGGTGCATCAGACACAGCAGAGTGGCTCGCAGAGAATGTGCCCCAAGACACAAAGAAGATGCTTGGAAACAAGATTTCTTGAGGAATACAGGAGGCATCATTCATGTGCAAATCTGGTAAATCTAAGCAATGTTTATTTGTAGTTTGAGTAAATTCCTGTAAAAAGCTTAACTAGTCACCAGATGAATCCATAGAGCTTACTCCCATGTCAGCAGCAAGAGGCATCTCCTTGTAACTTCTGATTGCAATGCACGTGCTGTGAGACAAGACTCTTGGAAAGAAAGGTAGGTGTTTTCCTACCCTCATCTTCACTAGCCATAATTTTAGTGGACATCATACTATACTTATCTACCTCCTCCCCACCTGTGCACAAATTTTTCTTATGATTTTTAGAGCCGAGCACCTTGCAGAACATGTGGGAGAACAGCGAAAACTGCTGCAGTTACTGTCTTTATGCATCGAAGCAAATGTTAAGATGACCTACAAAGCAGGTCGTGATTCCAGGAGCTGTATTAAGGTGATAAACTAAATCAAATGCCTGTTATTACTACTGACTTAGAAATACAGGAGAAAAAGAAAGGGTTCTGCTAGTTCTGCTTAAAAATCCAATGTAAGTACATTCAATTTCAGCTATGAGTAGTGTAGTGTCCTACTCACATCTTGAGTATTGTATGAAATTGGAAGGACATGGGGCTTGAATGGATACAAATGAGAGCAAAATTATTTAGTGATAGAAGAACAACTCTTTTATGAGAGAAACTAGAGGGAAAATACCTAAATCTGGACCAGAAAAAGCTGATGAGATATATTGGTAATGATTGCAAAATCAGGAATGTTGTGAATGAAATGGGTACAGAACTGTTATTGATTGAATTTTACAGTATGCTAAAAGTTTAGTAAAGAAAAGTTAAATTGATTTTAAAGGGATGTGAGAAAATCCTATTTTACACACAAGGTAGGGAGTTTCAAAAGTTTTCAGTGTAGGATCTTATGAAGGCAGTGCAAAGATGGATTAGCTAAATGTATGGAAAATGTTTATGCACATTTACTAAAGGTAACAATCATGGGTGTGCTCTCTAACAGCTCATTCTAATGACTGCATGTGCTGAGTGTGAGGGGAGTGGACCCCAGACAGTGTTGGGCTTGCATGCACTATCTAAATAGCATTTTCTGTTGCTGCGTTATAATGCTGAGCAAGTTAAAACGATGCTTAAGGCCAGTGGAGCTTTTCTTAGCCCTTATGATCCTCTGCTCTGGGTTATTTTTTTAATTTCACTTTCCATCCTTCTCTTCATTTGGGTTTGCCTTGGAGCTTGTTCCAGTCAAAAAGTAATTTAAAATAATGAGCCTTATTAAACAGAATAAAATGGACAAAAGCCATGGATTTTTGCCGGGCTTTCAACAAAACCATGGATGTTTCAGAAAATGCACAGGAAGAAAATAAAAAGCCTCAATTTGTGAATATGGCTAAATTACTGATGTGCCTAAGCTAAGGGGTTTGTGCTGTAAAAAATAAAAATGTTTCATTTTTAGGATATTGTTAAAATTCTGTGACAAACATCGCGTAGTTGTCTATGCCTTTGATTAGCTAAATGCATAAGTAGTTGGATGTATATCCATTTGAGGGCATTTTTTCAAAGCTATCTTATGTCACAATTTACATGAGCTACCCTGTGGTGCAAGTTGCATCTTTGCAGATGATAGATTTATTATTGTTGGGAGCATGGTATGGAAGAGTAGCGCTTTCTTCTGAGATGTACAGATGGATAGATGTATTAAAAAAAAAAAAAGGAGTAAGAAAATGTTGGAAACAAACTGTACTGTAGACTGTTCATAGACTGTTCGTGTTGGATTTCTGTTCTTACTGCCTCCTCATTTATAACATTCATTGAGAGATGACATTTAAAAAGACATTAACATTAATGTCATGGATATTGCAGCATGTTTAACTGAGTCAAAATATCTCTTGAAGTAAGTCACTCTACTTTGCAAAACAAATTTGAGAATATATTTCTTCATTGTATCATATATTATCTTTGATAATCATTTATTTACTTTGACAATTTTGAGTCCTACTGTAAAACTCACATTCCTTTGCTGCCAAATAAACTTCACTGCAAGTTAGAGGAATAAACAAAAGCAATCTGGCATATGCACTTAAACATCTACCTCTAAAACTAGTCATTCACCAGCTTAGTATGAAATAAAGACACGTGGAAACTGTTCCATGCAGCAGAGGGCAGCAGTAGTAAAATGGTGTAGCAAGGAGGTGATTGCAGCATGTCTATTTTTATAATCTTTAATTAATTGAGTGTAGCTCAAATAGTAAAAGAAAAACAAACAAACAACCAAACCTGTTAAAAAAAGCAGAGTTAATCCTTTATTTCTGTCTTCTTGATGGTGTTGATGTCAGCATTTGTTCTCATTAATGAGAGAAAAATGTTTTCATACATAGTTTCTAACTTCTGGGCTTGAATTACTGTGGTTTTCACTTCACAGAAAGATCCCTGAACCTTCTACCCTGTAAAATTTGTATTTTTCTTTGAACAAATGACATGAGATCTGGTTCTCAACTAGCAAATAGACTTTTTTTTTTCCCTGAGATCATAAATTGCTCCTTCTACAGATGCGTTTTATTAAGGATTGCTTCATTACATTCTAGTGGTCAACATCCTGTTATACTGCTTCACAATCACTGAATTCTTTTTCATGAATATAAAAATATTGGAAAGTCTTTATAAATTAAACAAGTATCAGATGCAATGAAGATGTTTGTGTACAATGGCTTTGTATCCTTTCTTTGGATTTATTTTTAATAGCATGGTTTATCGTTTTCATAGCATTTCTTTTTGTTTATTTTGTGTCTATAGCTGAGTCCTATGTCTGCAGCTTTCCTGCATATAGGTACTAGTAGAATGCTTTTTCTAGCCCTTGCTTGCACAAAACTTGCAGGAATCTTGAAAATTTTTGCTCTTCTCTCAGATGTATTTAGAAGTGATAGAATTCTTAATGATGCACTGGAGTGAAAGGAGTGAGGGAATTTATGCAGGGACAGGGAAGGATTTAACTGGCAAAATGTGATTAATAGTACAGATGTCTACAGCAAAGGCAATGTCTCAAGGCTCTTTTAGCTATCAAGGATGTTATAATTACAGAAGCTACAGTGCAATTCCTTTCATCTAAAAGTTTGTTGTGGAATAGGTTTGACAAACTGCCTCCTAAAATGCCTCAGTCTGCAATCCCTGTACAGGGATTCTAGGATGACTGGTCCAAATACTTCCATATACTGCAAATTTAGAGAAGACTCATCTTAACTACACACACACATCTTGTCAGCTTTAGCCTCGCTTATTCAGGAGATCACACTGAAAAAAAGAAAAAAAAAAAAAACCCTCCTTTTTAAAATAAGGGCAGAAAATGAAAATAAAATAAAGAGAAAGGATAAATAAAACTATACTCAATTTTGAATAATGAAGGTAGCAAAGTGGTTTTTAAAAAAAAACATGGATGAAAGAGAAGTAGTGGTTTCCATGCATATGTTAAAAGGCTTTTTGGAACTATCTTTTTACAGAAAATATTCAGGTTAGAGTCCAAGGAGTTGCAGGCAGATTAAGGGTGTCAACTTTACTGTAAAGTTTGTAGATTTGGAAAGAATTGATTCATTGACATAAAGCTTGAAATTCGCATACTGAAAGGTTTAATTCAGCTTTATTGTTATGTTAAGGAAGTGCTAATGTAAAGGGGCATGCCAAAAGGGAACAGGGTCTGTTTTCCCCTCTCTCATGCGCATGTATTTTTTTTCTTTCAATGACAGTAAAGGTAGTCTTTGGCAGGTGTATCTCAGATTTCCTTTCTGCAGTAAGAGAGTGACTTGAAATTAATACATACACAGAAAAGTGTGAAAGCAGCCAATATAGTAATTTATTGACTTTAATTGGCAACATTTATTTGCAGAAGGGTTCCATTTTCCTCAAAAGCAGGCATAGAAACAGTGCAGTGAGTCATCACTCAGAAGACAGGAGAGGAAAACCAGTACATTGGATCTATCCATTCGCCATCTGAAAGTGCATACAGACTCACACTACCCTTTCTCTTTACTTTATCACTGGTTTATGAAGAGTCATAAAATTGCATCAGTTTCCTCTTTAGTTCTTTACAAGGTTTCTGCAGGAAGAAAAATGCATTTTTAAAATAATAAAATTCTGGTTAAAAAAATCCCCCAACTCTCCTTGTAGGGAGTTAATTTTGAAAATTACTTCAATGCCCTAATGCTCTGCATACTAATCCACTTAGGCTTTTTTTTTTCAAGCTTATGAGTGCCAGCCATTGACTTGTTCTACTTGGCTCACACTGGGTTGCAGATTGTATATTGTTAAATGTAAGAAAGCGTATCCAATTGTTATTAATTACTCACTTAAATAAAATGTGGAAATGAAGATTACACTTTATAATTATGGTTTTCCAAATTCCTCGGTGGGGGGATTTGTCTGTATATGTTTAAAAAAGACAGTGGGGAATGTGCAATTAGAATGAACTTTCTTCTTGCATACTTGAAAATCTGTTTCCAAGTGCATGGAAGGTAGCATGGGAACAAAAACCACAGCAAAATCAGAGCTGCAGGAGGTTTGGTTATACTAAACAGATAAGTTGCTTATAGTAGACCCTCAGCTCCAGGAAGGTTTCTGCTTTCAGTGTTCACAAGCTACTCACATTGAGCCCTTCAGTACAAATCTGTAGCACACATGAGAGCTTGCTCGCTGCTAAATCAAAGTACAAGCATTTGCTTAGAAGAGAGTTAGCATGGGCTGCAATTCGAGATTACCTGAATTCTTTCTTCTTGTCCTTATCTGTAGAGAGGAGACATGAAGAGCAAAGGAGAAGATAAATCCTATTTCTGTACTTTTGGAAGAATTTGTTCAGCAGAAGGAAAGGCTTGTAAAATGTTTACAGGGAGAGTATTGTTAAAATTTTCACTGTGCTGCGTATTGCTGTTTTGCTTTTTAAAATGTAACTTACATTTATGTGGATTTCTAGATCTTGCTCTTTTTTACCTCATTTTAATCCATTTGTTAGCTTTAAGCTGAGCTTATCTTTAGCATAGTGCTTTGAAGATAGCATTTCAGGATTTTCTAAAATTATAGTTGCCATAGACCCACCAACATACATACAGCCTAATTCCAATTAAAGGCTACAGTAACTGATAGAAGTGGATTGGCCACTGAACTAACAATTGACAACTACAGATGCCTACAACAGTTCTTTTCTAGGAGCTAGTGATACAAAGAATTCTATGGCCAACACTGAGCAGAATGAACAATTGAGTTCAATTGTTCAATTCAAGAACAATTCTACAAGGATATATGGTGTGTTTAGCTCAAACTGTATTTGCAAGGTTAAAATAGTAGTTAATTTTGTATTTTTTGTGTGTTTCTTATAGGTTAGAAAAAAGCAAGCATTTAATTTAGAATCTAATGGTTGCATATGTGCATTTCTTGTGAATACTGGTATTCAGGTTAACTTTGGCTATATGAAGGGAAACAATTATTTTAAAAGAGAAAAAGTTTCTTTCATAAAGTACAAACATTTCTTATTACAAGCTCCCTTCTCAATACTCTTGTTAACAAGCCTTTGAACATTGAATATACCAGGTTGTGGGGGAGAGATAGTGGTTTGTCGGTAGTTTTGATAAAGGTAGAAGTAAGATTACTGTCATGCAATGAAATTTGTATTTGGCTAAATTGTTTTCTGTCAATACTGGTTCTTTCATTGTCCTCCCATTATAGGATTTTCCTTTTTTTTTCTTTTCACCTTTATTGCTTCAGCATCTGTTACTTGAAGCCCACCTAATAATTCAAATATTCTGTAATCGCTTCCTACTGTTGGTACCACTTACACTCTTTCTGAATTTAAGACAAATAGATGGCAAGAAACTGTCTTCTCTCATTCTGACTTGTAGTTATGACTCAGAAACTTATATTTTTTCTTTTTTGGTGGGTAGGCTAGAAGACCTTGAGAAACATCAGTCATCTCTCAGACAACAGGTTTTTGCCTGAAATGACTCTTCTGTATTGTGAGAATTTCTTTAGAACTGAACACTGGGTCATAGTTTAAAAAACAAGTGAGTAATCACTTGTTATCTCAGTTTCTCTAATAGTAAAAGTTATCTATATATATTTTGTGAACGTTTATATATAAAAAATACACAAATACATAAAGAACATTTGAGTGGTTTTCAAGCATAAGTTGATGAGTATCAGCAGGAAAGGAAAAAATCAATATGCTGGGGTCAGAAGTCAATGGCTAAAGATGCAACATACAATGTATGTCAGTTTCCTACAAGGTGAATAGTCTCATTTTCAAAAGGTTATTTTTACCTTGAAATATTAGTTAGCCTTCTATGCTCTAATACTACACAATATTTCATTTGGGTTATTTAAATTCATAATTCAACATACATGATTGGACTGTAAATGCTTTAGACTAGGTAAGACACTCTTAGCAAGATCAATTCAGTTTTTGAACCCAGTTTTATTGGAAATCTAAAGGAACAAAAAAGAAACAATATACGTAACAGTCTGATAACGCTGCAGAACAAAACCATACAATAGGCAGTGAAAGGCTTAGAAACTGATTTCTGCATCTCTTTAGTATAAGAGGAAGTGAAATAACTGAAGCTGACTTGGTGGTTTAGTAGCTGTACCTTTATGTTTACATATCTTTGTACAAGTTAGGCTTCTAATAAGAATAATATATAAGAATATTTTAAGAATAATAAACACAAGAGCATTTCTTTATCTATGTGTTCTTTAAGTAAAAAATGAGGAACATTATATCCATATTTATGAAACCAACTCTTTTTCACACCTAAGATACTAATATCTCCTGTTCTGACTAAGTTTTTGATAATAATTCCTATAGTCTTGATGGTTATACATACATCCAAATGTATTTTGGTTTTCTTTTTCTGTTTGACTTTAAACAGAGCCAGATAGTTAGCAATAGAGAGATTGTGTGAGGGGGAAGTCTGTAGTCAGATGGAGGCAATTAATTAAATTTTAGATCGAACTTTACATATGAATGAACACTTTCATTTAATTTCAAATCAATTTTCATGACAGCAATATTTTAGGACAATAAATGTCACCTTAAATTCTGTAATATGTGAGAAGGTATTTCTGGAGGTATATTTCTTAAAATGTAAGAGGGTTTGCTGGCCTAGCATGTATAGCAATCTAAAACTTACTCATTTCTTGCTTTTCTACTTTAATGTAACTAGATTTCCAGGCCATCTTGGAAAACTTTCTGCTAACAAGTGAATTTGGCAATCCTGAACTAAAACAAGATTTGTTCCAGGCATATATATATGTATATATATTTATATGCTAATACATGTAACTCAGATAATTTCAATAATATTAATTTATTTTAATTCATTTGCAACCTTTATATATGTGATATTATTAAGATTGTCATGTGATGTCAAAAAAGCTTAATTGACTGTGGTAATTTTAAAGGACTGACATTTTTTATTAGAGCACCCTGGCATTACATTGGCAAAGATATTTTATGTATTGAAATTCTACACAAATTCCATGCAAAATGTAGTTCTTTCATATGTCAATATGCTGCCTATGGCTGTAATTATACAATGTGCACACATCACATTAATAACGTGGAGGAAAGCTGCAGTGCCAGAGGATTCTCTTCTACTTGCCATAATTGCTGCAATTAGTAAAAAGGAAAAAATGCATTTGGTTAGTCCATCAAAACAAGTTACACAGTATTAAAGAAATAAATAGCTACATTACCCAGTATGATGTGAAAGTTCAGCAGGGGTCTTGCTAAAATTATGCCTACATCCTCTCCCATTCTACTGTAAAAATAAAATAAAGCCATTTGTTGCATTGGTAGGGCTCGTAGGAATGCCCTTGTCATCTCAGAGTGAGTACTCTAAAGAGTTTTCCTATTCCTGTACCATTTATTCACCAATTGTTTGAAACCCAGTAAATTGCAGAGTGCAGTTATCCATGGCATTTGTGAATGGGCAACTTGCTTTTGTTCTCACAGCAGGTGTGAAGGTAGGAGAAACCAGATAAGCTGCTGCTAGTCTTACTAGTTAACTAAAATGAAAACTAACTAACTAAATAAACCCCTGTGACCAGAGAGGCCTTGCTGCATGTTCTATGTCTAGTTATGCCATTTCTAAATTGCCTGCACTCCTTTTCACAAAGAGCGTAAGTTATTACTGTATGAGCTTTCTAAAGCATAAAAGATTGTAACTGTGGGTGGAAAAAAAGTTAAATGCAGTTGTCTGGGGTCATGAATCTGGTAATGAAATAGACTTTAGAGAAGTTCACATTTTTATCACTCTTCTTTTTATTATATTTCTTTTACTTTTTTTCCTGGGTCATACACCTATGCCTGTCAGCAATTAGTTACTTTCTTGCAAGTACTCCAGCATAGTAATTGTTCAAAGTAATTTAATTTTTTTCCTGAAAATTCTTGATCTCAGATCATTCTCTAACATGCCAAGGAATATAAGTATGTGTAAAATGGAATAATATTTTTTTATAAATTGTTCATTTAATCATAAAATCCATCCTACCATTGGTTTTGCTGTATAGAGTCTATTGTTATGTTAGAATGGTAATGTACTTCACTCTGAGTTACCCCAGTTCTCCAGTTCTTCTTAAGGTTCTTTCTTCCATGCACAGTATTGTTCTACAGTAAATGGAG
>VZSR01001283.1:15004374-15072539 GCA_013398615.1 Brachypodius melanocephalos | reverse complement strand
ACAGACGATGGCCCAGAGGGAGGGGGCCTGGGAAAAAAAAACCAAAAACACTGCTCCAACAATTGAATTCAATGGTTCATGAAGATGGTGATAGAATACTTTGTGCTAATCCTATACTACAACCCAGGACAAGTTTTTTTTTCTGCTTTATCAAAATTCTCCAAAAGGCATGCAGTAAAAATCTGCGTCAAAATGTTAGTCTCATAACACATGAGTTACAATGTTAGTGATAGGTACTTTGGGAGGTTTTAAGATATTAAACTGTATAAGTGATTTGTTTTTGTCCGTTTATCTCACTAAATTTCTAATGGGCATCTAACTACACAGCTCTGTAATTGTCGTGGTGCAATTTGATCAGCTGGCACAGCTTAGGGATGGGTAAGTAGTGGGGGAATAATGCTGCTGCACAAGGATTTGAAGAAAAGACTTAGCAACTGGTGCCAGCAATTACTTCAGAAGAAGTAATCCAAGTGCTGTGTAGACAGAATAGTTCTTTACTGACAGTGGCATGACTGAAAACACAGTGTCAAGGGTAAAAGCAGAGGGTAAGCCTTGAGTCATTGTCAGCGATTTTGCCACCACTGAGAAGCTCATTTCCAAGTCAGAGAAGCTTTGCAACACTTAGTCATAAAAAGGGAAGTGAATTCCCCTTTGAGGTCAGCCATAGTAGTCTGTACCAATTATTATCTGTTGTTTTTTAATGTACTGAATATTTTCTTTTTTTTACCCTCAATCTGTAATATAAATATTAAATTAAGTTGTAGCCAGTATCATTATGCAAATCTCTCAGAAGCCTTCAAGAGTTGTGAATCATCAAATGTGTTTTTAAATGTTAGCTTTTCTCAGTAAATTGAAACAACTCACCCTCTGTTTGTACACTTTAATTGGATGGAATGAATTCTTAGCTTCAATTTGTAATTATATACAAAACATCAAATTATATGCAGATAAACCTATTTTCTGTTTGTTTGGAGATTGAGCAATCCCCAGAATTAAATGCTGGAAGCTATTCTCCCATTATCTGAGGAATTATTTTTATTAGTGGAACAAATCTGGACATGGTTTGCTTTGTTTGACAAAACAAATTATATAAAAGCCAGAGGAAACACATATTATCATGTGTTTCTGCTTTTCAGTCATTCTTATAAAAATATTTATATGAAAAATTTCTGTAATTCTTGTTTTCATAAAGTGGTATATTTAGAAATGTTAGTTTGCTAAATATCTTTCATAATTTATGAAGTAAAATTAAATAATATTTAAAAGTAGGACTGATTTTTTAAATGCTCAGCCTTCATCACAGAAGAATCTGTACATGTAATTGTATTTTGTATTTTTGAGAACATTTGTTTACATTTGGCACTTCCCTCAAGCTGATGTTGTCAGTTGAATCCTTTTGTAGTCAGCATCAGTTGTGAGTTCTCAGTCTTGCTAAAACAAGGCTGTTTCCTTTGAGCACACCACCTTGTAGGAGACATTAGTGACATTTTAGAACCCAGGATTTTTCATTAATCTAGCTTTAAAGAGAATTATGATGTTTCTATTACTACAGGCTTACTGCTTCACAGGATTTGTTGAGCCAGCTGAGATGATAGTCCATAATAGCAGGGAAGGTTTGGAAGGTGGGAGAATGATATGACTGCTCTACCAGTCTCTGTAGAAATCCGTCAGTTGTGACAGTTTTCACTAACTTCCAGTGCAGTAATATTGTAATGCTGTGGTGATGTAAATGTCAACTTTGTAACACAGTCCCTCTGGAAAATCTGAGTGGGTGGACGACACTTTTTTTCACCATAGGCTGAGCTATTCCATCGTTTACAGTTGGTGCAAATGTGGCACAGGATAAGTGGGGATGAAAGAGGCTGTTTTCTATGGGCAGTGTTTTGCAAAGAAAAAAATATAATTTTTCAATGGATAAGCTTGAAAAGATTTTTATTTCTATTGTGCTCTCATATTTTCAAAAAGTAGTAATATTTTAATGAAAAAACAAAAATTCTGTTTGTTGTAAAGCTGATCAAATAATTTAGTAACAGAGAACAGTTATAAGTGCTTGCATGTATTATCCATCAAAATGACATACATTCTCTAGTAGATTTTATACATCTTGTACTTCTAAAATAGACCGTTTACATAGAATGATAACTACTAGAATATGTGAAATAAATTCAATAATGCAATGCTTAGAACTTGCAAGTACAAGAAGAACATGTACTAATTCCTATCCACCTCCATTGTTACCTTCAGGGCAGCTCTCTCCATAGCAACTGCAAACTTTTCAAGGCAGCAATAAACTAATCCTCTCCAGCTTCCAGAGCACCATCAAGGAATTTTAAAAACATTGGACTTCCAGCAGCTAAATACTTCTGAGGATTCAGAAGGCCACAAAGCTAGATACACAAGCATTCTTTTTTCCCTTCAGAAGGTAAGAAAATAACATTTAGAAATAAATGCTCATAATATCCTTGTAACAATGATACGTATTCCTAATTGCTAACAGTAAAATGTATCTAAACACCAAAAGATTTCCTAATATCTAAAAACATACTAACTTTTTTTTTACTTAATGTCCATTTGAATTCAGCAGTTCTTTTTCAATTTTAAATACTTTGTTCACAGAGTTTCCTTTAAAATAAAACACGTGTATCGTATTGCAGTTAAAAAAAAAAAAGAATTTATATGTGGCTATTTTACACATGTGCATTATATCAGAATATGTGTGTCACTGCCAGCATCTGCCCATCAATAAGATCAAAACTTCTGTGGAAAACAGAAGTGAAACTCTTTTACATTTCTTGTGCTTTGATATTGAGATAGATTGCTGTTAAAGCAGAAGGAGTGGTTTATTAGGAAGGTTTGTGACAAGAGAGATTTATAGTACAAAATGTCTTTTGCACCTAGAGTTAACATTTTAAGCCTGTCTTGTTTATTCACTGAGTTATTTGAGTGAAATTATAATGTCAGTTTTGTAATTCTCCTGTCTGAGTAGTGATCACTAAGTTTTAAGTACATCCTTCTTTTTTTGTGCTGTATAGGTGGAGTTTAGTAATGTTGGTAAAGTGTTTTGACAATATAAACTGCTTTATATTATTGCTATGTAATGTAATTACTGCACATTCCTATTAGTATTAGACAAGCAATATTCATTTACAGCTATTTTTATTACTAAAAATCTGTTTTCATGATGAAATGGAAGTGAAAGCCATGGTACTTTCCTATTCTTACTGAAAAGAATTACTAGTGAATACAATAACACAACACTGAAATGAAAGCCATAGACTTTATTTTTAAGAAGAGGGAAGGGCACTTTGAGACAACCTCTTGCTGGTAATTCTAAAGAAGTTTTGAGGCCATGGTTGTCTTAGTTTCCTGCTGTTCTGTGCCGTAAAGCCCTTACAGGCTCCCTGTTGTTCAAAAACAGCTTGTCACTGCAAATCAGCTTAGCCGACCAATTAATAAATCCTTTCGAACATATTGCATTCGCACTAATTAAAGGGTTGGGTTTTTTTCCCTTTGCCATTCAGATTCTTCAGGTTTCCAGTTTAAGGTGTGAAGTGCAAACAGCAATCCAACATTCAGTGCAGATCACGCACTGCAGGAAGAGGAGATGTGTTTTCTGACCAAGCATCCAGCTCTTGGGGTGGTATGTTCTGCTTTCATATTCAGCGTGCTCATTGCTGAAGGACAGCCTGGGGAAGAGCATGGGCAGGATGGCAGCAATCCTCCCAGCAGAGGCTCTCTGGTGGAAGTTTTACGCATTCTCTCAGCTGAAAACACTGAGCTCCACATGAACCACTCACGAGAACTGGTCAAAATGTTACTGGAGAGAGCTGAGTGCCCACAGCGGATTTATGGCATGCAAGAGGATTGTAATCTGGTTAGTGCTTCAATTAATGAGGGATATCTTTACAGGATCATCAGTGAGTTCTAACATTTGTTGGAGTGATACTGTCCTGAATATGATACCTAAACATGTAAAAAACTTCTTGTTACAGAAAAAAAAAATTGTCCCTGCTTTGTTTCATTCTGAATGAATTTTATTTATTGTCTGAGCTCATGAAGAGATGTTCCAAACATGACAGAAATTCCTTTTAAAGTTCCCAAGTGTTTGTTTTCCAGCAAATTTTTTTCCACTGGAACCTGGTCTAAAAAAAAAAAAAAAAAACATGAGCTTGAATTTGGGGCACAAGATTTTTTCTGTGGAAAGACATAGGTAAACACTGGGACCGGTTCTGCCACTTTTTCACTTTTTTTTTTGCTGTTGGTCTGGATTTTACTTCATAAAAATAAAACCCAGACAGGATTGTCTCAGATTTATGTGCCACTTCACTGAAATATTCAAGATTAGGGGGAGGGTTTTGTAAGCAGTTCAGGTCAAGGAAAGTGAAAGACAGAACAATGAATCTCCAAATCCAGATTGAAACTGGAAGTAGTCCAGGGTACAGTTGCACAGAGGGATTGGTTGTCTACTTGAGAATATTTTCAGAACTCAGTTCTGATTCAATGAAGAAAGGACAAGGACACTGTTACTGAGCAACTTAGCTGAAAGGGACGACAAAGGGCTTGGTCAGCCTTGGCTTTCGTCACTCTGGCTCTGGTGCTGTTCAGTGACCTACATACAGCAGTGTCACTTTATACCACACTTATGGAGATGGTCTGAAAGGTGAAGGTTTTTACAAGGTGCTGTTCTCAGCAATCTGCCAAGCCAATGGAGTGAGAATCTTTTTATCCTGTGCGGTAGACAGCTGCTCTCTTACTTAATTCTTTCTAAAAATGCTCCCATTTTTCATATGAGCCCAAATGTGAAATTTCATACATAAATATAGTAGATGCTTGTTATTACCTAAATGGATAATTTTTATGAAGGAGATTATTCACACATGGGCAATGAATATGCATCAGATATAGGCTCAGATTGAAAACTGACAATGTGTTAAACATGGTTATATAGTCCTCCTAAATATCACAAAACAGGGACTAAGTTTTTGGTTAGCCTTTTTGTTTTTCTTGTATTTGTGATGTATTTCTGGAGAGCTTGCCCACTGTGTCCTTGGATGGATGCAAGCTAAGGGAGTTTTAGCTGGGGCTTACTTTGGTCAGTACTGCTGATCGGTTCAGGCTTCAGCTTGGAAATTTTCCATAGGAAGACTTTGAGGACTTTCACCATTTTCAGTACTCCTCAGTGTTGACTGTCATGTGAGTCAGAAACATTGCACACATTTTGAACTGTCACAGTTTCTGTGCCAGCACCACAGAAATGTGGTTTTCTGTAGGAAAATCTTTGAGAGTGATGTGGCATTTTCAGTCACATGGAGCCCACGTGGTACTGTGCTGAAGTCTTCCATGATGATTTAACAAGATTTGGTAAACCAAGACAACAAAAACTGTGCAAGAAGCACTATCTTGCACTATCTTTCACTATCAAGAAGCACTGTCTTTCCAGTTCATTGAAATTTGAAACAGAATGCCCCACCTCAGCTTGGCATTTTCTTCCTCATACTTGTTGGGAATCGCTAATTGATTTCAGATTCAATTTCCCTTCTAAATCCAGGACTCTCTACCACATGGCTTTGTTTCAGAATTTTTTTAAAAAAAATTTTGTTTTTATGATATCTCTAATGGGTGCCTAAAAGCAGTGAAGTTTAACACTTTCTTTAGACCCTCTTCTGGTTTGTTGTTGTATAGTGGCTCTAAGACTCTTTGGGCGAGGGCTGGCACCTATTGAATGGCATCTGACATTTCTTTATCTCCTAAGCACACAGAAGTCATATATTTCTTGCACTGGTAAAAAAAATTTTTGGAACTTCTGGCCATTTAAACAAAAGAAACTCAGACTTCAGACTAAGTTCTAGGCTTTGTTTTTGTTTTTGTTTTTGTTTTTTTTTAATAGGAAATAAGCATTTTTAAATCAAGAGTGGATGCTTATCCCTGTAAAAATATTAGTAGCAGCAAAAAAACCCCCCAAACTAACATAAACCCAACCTAGTGACAAACCACTTTATATCCTCTTAATATCTCTTCAAGGGTCACTCACCATGGGCTACCCATATACTATGGAGTGACTGCACCTTTTACAATGCATCTGCTTCCTCCTAATTAGCAATTTTCTTTTCAGTCATCTTCCTTGCAAGAGCAAACAATGGACTCACTGATTGCAATGTATCCTCAGTGGATTTTAAAATCTTACAGAAATCTTTGAAAATCTTCCACTTCATTCCATATGTTGATTGTATTACTAGTGAGTGTTAATAAAGGCTGATTGACTGCCTTGAGGTCTTTGGGACAGAAAACACAATAGACTCCTCCTAGTCCAAAGACTAATTCTCAGAGACTACATTAGGAAATTTTAAACGTAAAAGACTTTGATAAGCAACGTAGGCAGACAGGGCACAGTGAATCCTACTGTAATTTAACTTATTAATGTATATAGAGAGTTAATTTGGCTATTAATATCTACAATTTTCCTTTTTTAAAACAATAGATTTAGATTCAATATTTTGAGAATGTTTGTTGGGATTCATATTAAAAAGTAGCAGACCTCTCAGTTCCTCCAAGGAACTTTGGCTTCTGAACATGACAATGTTTGTTTCATTAAGCCAGCTTCAGTGTAGGAAAATGAGCTAATGTACACAGTGAGCCTCACCAAACACATCAGGCTTGTAGCCACAAAAAATTTATTCTGACAAACTGGATTCTGTCTGGATTCATTAATTTATTAGAGTGCACTGTTGATCCTCCCATGGTATCTCACATGTTGTAGTTTCTTCTCTGGAATGTGCAGTTCAGCTGCTCTGCTACTGTGGAGATTAGCTCACACATCTATAAAATGCTTGGAAAGGAGTCTGTCGGAAAAAAACAGATACAGAATACATTAATTACAAGATCTCTTCAAGAAAGATTCTTTACTTTGGACTTCAGTGTCTTATTTCTCATAGCCTGAGATAGACCTCTATTAGTCTTCTGGCCTAATTTATAAACTAACTTTTGTGTGAGCAGCAAGTTTCTGAAAAGTGTCTTTATATCAAGAAAAAACTGAGAGAGAGAGAGAGAGAGAGAGAGAGAGAGAGAGAGAGAAAGATGTATGTATATATATGTATATATATATATATGCACACATATTTAAAAAATCTGTCATCAGATGTAAAGCCTGCACAGGGTCAATATGTAATTTCAGTCCCTCTTGAAATGCATTTGAAGTACTAAATGGGGTTGGGACCTTGTGCTGACTCTCTGCACTTGATCTCATTGTTGCCGTTAACAGAATTCACTGAGAAACATAAAAATAGCTGTGTGATTACAGGCTCAATTATGTCTCTCAGCAGTGAATTGAATATGGTATAACTTATGTTTACAGCACCTCAATTAACTACAGTTCAGCAACTGTTTTTATTTTATAATATAAACACAAATAGAATGCACAGATCAAAATATGCATAGCCCTAGACTTATCAAATGTATTTGTAACCAGAAGTATAATCTGCTGAAGCCCGTGGAAGGTTTTTGCTCTCTGCAATGATTGATCAGAATTATTTCTAATTGTATGGAGTCTCAAACCACTAAATCATAGAATTACAAAATAGAATCATAGAATGGTTTGAGTTTGAAGGGACCTTGAAAAGATCATGTAGTTCCACTCCCTCTACCATGAACAGGAGCACCTCCCAGTAGACCAGGTTCCTCATAGTGCCATCTCTAGGACACTCGACTTCTCTTAAAAACAAAAGGAGCTCTGGAAAAACCCCCCATGGTGTGATCTTGCAGCCACAGAACTGCAATGAGTTACCTGCACCTTCCTCCTGCCATTCCATCAGCCTGTGTCTCTGTAGTTTTGGGTTTGATCCCTTAAATATAGAAGTTGTATTCTCCTGTTGTCCTTCCTATTTGCATTTGCATGTCACTTGAGTTGAATTTCCCCTTTTTTTTTATTTCTTCACAGTGCCTTGAACCAGATGCTTTGTTACTAATAGCTGGAGGAGATTTAGAAGACCATCTCAGTGAAGAAGTATTTGAGAGAATTTCTCTTATTCTTCTCTACTACATTCTTCATCGTAGAGATGTGTGTTCTTCAGAATTCAACTTGAATGATAAGGATTATAAATTTTACCTACAGAGTATGCTGAGCTTAAGACATGATGAAGACTGTTATTATTTTTCACGGAATGAAACTGAAGATATTTTAGCTGCAGTAAGGCAACATTTTAAAACTTCTGAAAACCAGGTAAAGAAAACATAATAAAAATATCTTCATCTTTATTACAGGTATAATGCCTTTGTGCTAGGACAAAGACTATGCCAGTCTCACAGTCCTCCAGAAGACTGGTAAATGAAAGTGTCTGAGCTCAGGCTGAACACTGGTATTGTGTTGTGTGTGCTGTTTAATGCTTTTCTTTAAGTTGTTTCTGGCCTGTGCCACTTCCACAGAGTCTGCTGTGCAGTGGTTGGGGAGATACTGCACTTTAGGAGCCATTCCTAATGAGTAATTTAGATGCAGTTGCTCTGCTTAGGGCAGATGGAAAAGAGCACAGATGTGGAGATGCAATATCTTGCACTTGGCTTCAAGAACACAAAATTCTTTCTCATCTCTGATATTTGCTAGCATAGATACACTACCAGTGATCTATGAGATCTGTTTGATATAGATCTGTCTATAAGGTTCTATTTGAGATAAGGATCTCAAGATCCATTACTGGCTGGTATAGGAGAAATCATTAATTCTTTTGCTGTGATGAAATCCTTGCCAGGTTCTAAACTTCCATGTCTATCTATGTCAAAGTGGGATGGAATGAGAAGTCTGTCCAAAGATATGGTGGCTTCCTTCATTTGGAACACATACATTTTTTACTAATTAGCTACCAGCATGGATATGCCTTGTAGAAAGGTTATTAAAGATAAGCTTAAAGTTGGGAAAAGAAAGTATATTGAGTATTTTCAGCTAAGATCATCCTTTCTAAGTCAGGAAATATGCTGTGAGTTTTCTCCCTGCTGTTTAGAATTCTTTATCTCAAAGAGGATCTATAAAATAATAGAATAATATTCTAGAGTTCAATGTTGAAGAAAAATTTTTCCTTATAATGGGCAATAAACTAGGTTTTTGACAGATTAGATAACTCCTAAAGTACAAGTTGACCTCCTGTTTGTAGCCCCTTAGATCTGTTCAATATATTGAGTTACATTTGGTTTATACAAACCTCGAATTTGTCTTTTTCATTTCATTATATTTTAATTTACAGCTTATTGTAGTAGGGTTTTCTGCATAAACAGAAGATGGGTAGGAGACCTGGCTGTGTCCAGAATGTTGAGGGCCTCCAGTTCCTCTCTCTGGCTTCGTGTGGTCATTTTCCACCATAAATTATTCATTGACCTTCTTTTGGTTCTGAGTCTTGGTGAACGTGCTGATTTCCAAGGACTCCAATGGTATCTGAGCAACTGTAAAGAGGCATTGGAGGGTATTTGGAATGTCAGGATAGAATAACAACCCATGAAATGCCTTACTGAGGGTTCTGTTTGTTTATGCTGGCAGTATAATCAGTTGTCAAGCCTGTCCAGTGACTGAGACTTCACTGCTCACCGACTTGAGGGAAAAGAGGTTTCTTTTATGAAAGGTACACAAAACATAATAGCATAATACTTGGAATCACAACACTTGAGTTGTGAAACAGGGCCAATAGTGCAGAGTAGTCATGGAAGAAAAGCATTTTTAGTGGCTCTTATGTGTTTTGGTTTCACAGAAAATATCCTCTTCTTTAGTCATAGCACCTAATATCTGAAATGAGAGATTAAATTTTGGGTAGTGACAATTTTAATGTGTTGTGAATGAGCAGGAAAAGAAATGGCAGCCTCCTCTCTGAAATGTTTAAGGCCTACATAAGGACAGATGAAATGAATGACTATTGTATGGGTTCATATGACTTCTAATTTTGCTAATATGACTTGGAGAAAAATTAAATTGAGTAATTTTTTTTCTTTAGTTGTTGTTGTTTCATTCAAACCCATCCATTTGCAGTATGAATAAACAAGAAAGGGGAAGAGGAAAGAAAATAAGAAAAGGGGGATACATTTCTGGGCAACTGAGAGAGTTTGTAGATCTCCACACACATGGTTGTATACCACTGACTACTGCTTTTATTTGGTCACCCAGCAGGAAAGTTACCCTGTCTCTGCAAAATTATATCTTTCCATACTGTCCCCAGATAACTACTCCATAAAAAATATTTATTCCATTGAATAGGTAAGGAACTAAAAACATTTAAAGAATTTTTTCTGAAGTCTGAGATGAAAAGTTAAAGTCTGTATTTTTTGAGCCAATTTCTCGTGCTTTAACAAAAATTCCTTCCCTTTCTTCCACTTTCTGGAAGTAGGTGTAGATGTGATTGAGGAGGACACTTGGAACAATAGAAACAGCAGGAAAATAACACTAAGCAAAAATAACCTGAATGAAAGACTGTACTTTTTTCCCCATTAGACACTGAGTAAATGTTCGAGATTCTTAATTCTATGCCTGTTCTGCTGAAAATGTCCTTTGATTCGCTGTCCTGCTGGCAATTACAGCTTACATTTTAGCATTTTTTTCCACTCTGGCTGTCTGTGAAATTGTTCTCCCCAGTTTCTCCTCCTGTCACTCTGATTATTTAAATGGAGGTGAGCAGGACTCTCTTCATGCTGTTTTCTCCTGATTTCAGTGTGTTGATGTGAGCACTCTGGAGAAAAATGCCGATATAATGGACAGAGATGGTGCTGATGAAAACACTCTTCCACGCCTGGCTGCTTTAATCCTTACTCTGGCTCTCCAAGGAGTCTGTATGGGGAAAGCAAGTTTGCCTTCCCCAGAATTCTTTATAAAATATATTTTCAGTTCTCTAAATAGTACCACTGAGCTCCAAGTGACAGGTAAGCTGGAGTATGCAAAGTTCATTTTCTTTAGGAAAATTTATTGCTGGACTTATCAAAAATGCTACTTAACCATAAATAAATAAAAGTATAGGAGAGCTCTAAGTGGTCCAAAAATAACAAAGCAAAAAACCCAAAACAAAACAAAACAAATACCAAGCTCTCAGCAGCAGCAGCTATTAATTTCTGTAAAATATTTTGCCTGCTTAGCAGCTTAAGAAGCTACACCATCAATTCAGGGGCCTGGTATGGATTTAGAAGGTTATAAGACATTTACTTTTCCTTTTTTGTGACAACTGCTAACAGCAACAGTTTACAAGCTTTTCAAAGCATTTTTAAAAGTTTACATTAAGTATGGGTTAAAACAGGTTAAAAAGTTGAATTGAGCATAGGTAAAAACATTTTTAACATTCATAGGTTACACAGTGGTAGATTAAATCACAGAAATAAATATTAAAAAATAATAATCCTTATCACTAAACTGAGGCTTCTAGTTTTTACTTATATAAACTGGTTTGCCAGCAAAGCCCTTCCTTTAAAATTGCCCAGCCAGATCTTGTAAAATAATTCTCACAAGATTGGATGGAGCCATCTCAGCACAGTGCTACCAAATAGCTATTTATGGTGAAATCTGGGCCCCAGTGAAGATAACAGCAGGACTGTATGTTTGATGGGGTTAGGATATCATTCAGAAAAAAACAAAAATTTATTCTTAACCAGTTTGTTACAGAGTAAGTCTATTTTAAGTCTAAGCTCATTATACTGTCCCTTTAAATTTATTTAAATTCTTAATAGTAACTTCAAGAAAGAGTAATAATCTGGAAGCATAGAAAAAGAAAACTAGATTTTACTACATTTAGAAAACAAATGTACCTGCAGCTCCCTTCACATCTGTTTGTTTAAGTAGCCAAAAGAAAGTAGTGAAACATCTTATCAGAAACATTTTTGTGAGATTTACCATTAAGATTATACCATTTGCATTTTCTGAGTAACAAGATTTTTAAAAAAAGGATTATCATATGGAAACATTCCCATTAATCTAAATTTATTTAAAATTAATCTGTGGACCACTTTTTAATGGAGAAATTAAGGTTTACAGGAATTATTGCTATGGCTTCATTTGAAAGTGCAGGGGTAAAGGAAGGTGATAAGGAAGATAGGATAGGGCCTGCCCCCTCAAATGACCAGGCATTCCATCAGCAGAAGCACCCATTGCTCTCAAGCTATGTCATGAGGTACATCTGTGCATGATCTCAGGTTTGGATTAGGGATCCTAGCTGTCTCCTTCCTCTTCCATTACTGTGAGCAGGCATGCTTCCCAGTTAATCAAAGGAGAGAAAAAATTCACTGTTCTGTGCTGCACTTCTGAAGTGCAAGGGCAGCACAACATTCTGAAGATCGATTTCAGGACACCGTATAGAAGATCTGTTGCCTGATCCAAATACCTGGCTTTGGCAGCTTAGTGTGTAGTTCCATTTATGCAGGAAAATTTTAAAAACAGTGAAGTTATTTAGAAATTAATAGATAACTTTGTCAGAGATGCTGATTAAATGAAAGATGAACTGCCTTTCAAGTCACATCTGTTTTCTTCTGAGACAGTCATAGGCAAAACATCTGAGTGCAATATAAAAAGAAGGAAAGGCTGAGGATCTGGGTGTCTGGAACTTCCAGAGTTGTTAAGCAGAAATTACCTCCAGTACCAAGCATAGAAGAGTATTAAAATGAGGAATTGAATCAATGTTATAACAAACAAAAAGAAAAATAACTGTCTTTTAAATATTTTGTCTTTTAAGTGTGCATTTGCCCATGGTAACATATCTGTTCTCTAATAAATTACTAGAACTAGAACAACTACTAAATATGCTTACAGCCAAAAAGACCTGCACTGTAAATGGACAATTTCACAGTCACAAAAGAAGACGTTACAGTATGGCAGTCAGAGATATTGGAAGAAGAAATACTCCAGTCAAAGGAAACCATACAAAAGGAGACTATCTGAAAGGCTATTCTGAAGATCGTGAAAGGAACACAGACTGGGACCAGGTTAATTAATTTTTATGTTATTACAGTGTTGGTGGCAGAATTTCACTGACAGAAGTTTAAATTGATTTGCAAACCATGCAATATGTCTGAGGTTAAATGTATTCATTTCAAAAAGGCATGTTGATACAGGTGAAAATATAGATTTATGTAGCTATATTTGTTTAAATATTAATTGGGGAAAGAACTTTGTGGATGTTTAATGTGCAAATTAAAGTCACTGGGAGGGGTTAACAATGGTTACATAGAATCAGGTGTTTCTTCAAGACACAGAGGACTGGAGTAACGTGTTTTTGATGTTTTCATACAGTTTTAAAGATTCCTTGTGGTTTTATGTCACAGAATTTCTAGGACCCCTTAAGTGACCTGGTAGAAAGGATTGTTTGCTCTCAGGAAAACAAAGTAAATTAAAGTTTCTATGTAAGTTGTTTTTAAAAGGCTTCTGTAAATTGAAGATTGGGCATTTCCAAACTCTTTTCATAGCCATCTATCTATGGAATCCAGAAGCGTTCTTTAGAAAGGCTGTAAAACAGAGCCTTATCTGCTCCCCAGTATTCTCTCTGAGGACTTTGAAGGACACTGGCTTATTGCAGGTGATTTTTTCCTTATCCTATAAATTTGAAAAATAAATTTTGTTTATGGCAATGATCGAGATGGTAACTGACTTCCATACTTTAGACTGGGTATCATTCCTTAGTCAAAAAAGGAGACTTCAAAGTATATAATTCATATATATATATAGATGTATACATTTGAAATATATACTTCAAATAACACTTTTCTATTTTTTTCAAACCTTTACCATTTATGTTAACTCAGTGGCAATGTTTCTCCTCCATTTAGGAGAACTGAGTAATGTGCAATTGACTTTTCTGTGTGGTCATTAAATGATGGGAAGCTGAGCCAAATTTCCTCTAGTTAAATGCTATTCTGATAGATATTTATCTGTGTGATTGCATTGCATTTGAAATGCATACTCTATCAATACATTTATTTCTTTGCAGCTGACCACAAAAAAGGACCATGCTGATCAGCATGATGAGGCTTTTAATAGGGTTTCAAAATCATCTTAAATTAAGGTCATTTTAAATGTGTTTCATATGAATTTTAAATAATGAAGGACAGAAATCAGTATTGATTCTATCTGTAAAAGAACTAAAATTGTTCTCCAGCAATTGAAGTATTTTTAAAGCTCAGCTTTTGATTTCTTGAATTTCTGAGACCGACTGTAACTCAAAAGATAAGTGTGCAGGGGCATTATCTGAGTCTTAAGAGTCAACTGAGAGCCAAATATTCTGTATACATTAAAAAAATCACAAAGAAACATCTGGACAGAAGATAATTTCTCTTCTGTATTAATTCCTAGTTTCTAAGGGGTTTTTTTTCATTTATGTTCTTTTTAGCTATGCCTATTTTCCTTGACATATTCCATTAGAACACTTCATGTTTCACTGCTATGTTGCTACTTTTGTCTTCTCTTTTCAGCATCTATGATAGCCATTGTGCTTCATTAGAAACAGATTCTGCCATAGTCTATGGCTTATGTTTGCTAACTGCATTAAGATCTGTAATTTAATTTTTATATAGGAATATATATCTGAAATATTACCGACAAAAGGTCACTGCTTTATTTTAAAGTCATAATTGTCTCTACAGTTTAAAATGTATGAAAAAAGTAAATGGCAGATGATCTAATAAGATAAATAATCTTAAATTCCATTATGCTATGTCACAATGTCTATGAATTCATTTATTCTTCCTCATTAAACAAATGTGGATTTCGGAAACCCAAATAATTATCTATCCATCCATCCATCCATCCATCCATCCATCCATCCATCCATCCCTCCATCCAGTTTTTCACAGGTAAATGTGTAAAATCAATGTGCTTATTTCTTTTATATCATCCTCCAGGAGTACACACATAGTTGCATTTCTAATGGAGACATTCCTTCTGTTAAAAAGCTTAAAATGCTGGGGCTTGCAACTAGAAAAGATGCAGGGCCTCATGCCTCACGTCTTACAAGAACATTTTACTAAGTAGACCTTAACAGCTGTTTTTTATGTAGGGGTGGACAGTTTATTTTTACAGATGAGATTTTGCTTTTTGTTGAAAATTCCTGGTGATAAATTCACATTAAAATTTAGGTTTATAGTAATCCTGGACCTCATCTTGTCTATTGTATTTTCAAAAAAAGCGCCAACTTCAAAGTCAGATCAGGTTTTACAGAGCCAAGTCCAGTTGAATTCTCCAAAATCCAGTTGAATGTCTCCAAAAACAGAGTTTATACAGTCTTTTTTGGGAAACCTGTAGCAGTGCTTTATTGCCTTCATCTTGAGGGACTTTTTTATTGGAGTTTTTTGTTGCTGCAACTAATACCCTTTGCTTCTCATTCTTTTGATGTATGCCTCTGAGAAGATTCCGGTTATCTCTTCCCTCTAAACCAACTTAGACAGTTGAAGACTTAGGATACCCACCAGCCCTTCTCTTCCCAAACTGAACAAACCCATGTCCTCCCTCAGCCTCTCCTGGCACACCATGTGCTGCAGTTCCCTAGCCATCTTGGTGGCCTTCCACTGGCCCTCCCTCAATTTGCCAGTGTCTTGCACTGCTGGTTATTAAGCTGTACATAGTACAGATGTGGGCTCACATGTCTTGAGTGGTGGGCAATATTCTTTCTCCAGTACCTGCTGGTCCTGCTCTTGCTAATGCAGCCAGTGTGCAGTTGGTGGTCATTGCCACAAGGGCACACTGGTGGCTCATGTTCATTTCCTGTCAGGACCCACCCAAGGGCTTTTTCTGCAAACCTGCCTTCGTTCTGGCCAGTTTTCCTCAGCCTTTGTTGGTGCACAGGGTTGTTCTGTGTGAAGCACAATGAGTTTGTCTTGGCTGATCTTCGTGAAGATCTGGTCAGTCCATTTCTTTGTCGTGTCAAGATCCCTCTGAATAGCAGCCACACCCATCAGCATATTGAGTACTGGTCTCAGTTGAATTTCACCTGTGAATGCTATCTGGTGCACTCTGTTCCATCACTCAAGTTGTTGGTGAAGATATTAAATAATATCATCCCTGCTCTGGCTAGTCAACAATGCTGCTCATAACCAGCCAAAATCCTAGTCTTCCAACTTGATACCAGATGTCAGTGTTCCTTAATTCTAGAGTCAAAACCATTGCCTAGAACAGGCAAAATTAAGATCTCTTCCATTATCATAGCTCTGAATTTTCTTCATGCTCTCCTTTGGCTTGAAAGCAGAATACACTAGGTCCAGGTGACAAGATCACCCGTTATCCTGAAGATTTGAATGTGGTTTTCAGAAAAAATATAGCAGTGCTCAATTAATTCAGTTTCTTAGTGCATAACAAGGCATATTTTACTTGTCTAATGGATGAGCAAAGACAAGAATGTTTTGGGTTTTAACTGGGTTATTTTAAAGTAATTATACTTAACAACTTCAAAAGAAGCTTAAGCTTCAGTAATGAGAGAAAGAATATTTAGGAATCCCTTGAGTCTCAGATGCAGACCAATTTAAATGAAAGAAAATTATTTGTTTTTAAATATTGAATCACAGCTCATCAGATGAGATTAAGAAATGAAGTTTATTCCTTTAAGTAAAATAACGTATTTGATCTGGAGTTCCTCTGTTGAAAAGTGTTACAGAAATTTCCAATAGTGTTTTTCTTTTGTTAACTGCTCATGTTTTTATTTGAAGTTTCATCCTGGAGAGGAAAACCCAATTCTCCATGAAAATTTTTGAAATTTAAATGCTTCCATGAAAAATTGCTTATTTTGACAAAAAAATGCTCCAAACAAGAACAAAAAGTTGTTGGAATTCTGAAATACCTCTAATAATACAATTATTAAGCAATCTTTAGACAGTTTTAGACTATGCAACATCTAGTTTGCTGACATGCCCTCACTTAATTAATTAAAAAAGCTAACGTATTTCCATATCTTACTGAAAATCCAGTACAAGCATGAATCTCGGTATTGCTTTGATGTAAGACGTATCTTATATTAATAGCACTATTTCTGCAAATAATGTAGTTTCACAAGAATAGCTAGGAACATGGTTCTTAACAGCATTAAAACATTTTTCTTATTACATACAAAAATAAAATATTGAGAGATATTATTTTGTAAGATCTTTATGACATTAAGTGGCTTCAATAGAAATTGAGCTGCTTTATCCCAAAGATTCTGATCTTTCTGAAATGTATAGTCATATCAAGTTTACATAGAAAAAAAAGTGAAGTAATTGAAATAATTAAACTAATTTAAGCAAGAAAGTGCATAGATATATAGCAGGTTTCTTCTAGGGCTGGACTTTCCTGTGTTCTTCTAAGATTTTGTATTTAACCTCAAAATTAAATGTAGGTATATGCAACATGTTTAGTAACTGTATATACTTTTCTACAAAGGTTTGTTTCTCTGCCAATGAACTTGTGAAGATATTTTTGAAAAACAGTTCTTCCTCCATTTCTAAGGACCACTTCAAGCAAATCAGTCCAGCTATCATTCAACAACTTTTAAGTTGTTCATGTCAGCTTCCTGACTTCAAACAGACAAAGCTTCCACCAACAACTGTGGAAAGTGAGTTATGTTCTTCTTAATAAATTATTATTTAATTTCAGATAAAGAGGTGTAAGGACTTCTGGAGACATTTCATTCACTCATAAACTTATACATGGGATTTATGCTGTCTGTTATTTATGCATTCTATGATTTCATAGCATACATGTCAGATAATATTGAGAAGTGAGGGGATTCAATGGTCTAAATTTTATAGTATTTGGCATTCTATTTCAACATGTAAGGTCTTAGGCTTTATTTTCTTAATTTGCTAGAGGACTGCATGATATTGCCAGCAGGTAGGCAGTAGCAGGTGGATTCATCTATGGATTGCTGGGCAGTAAGGGCTTATTTTGTGAAATTTGCACCAGGCTTATATTGTAATCATTGCATTGCCCTTACATATAGCTTCAAGATTACATTAACTGGCACTTTATACCATGATGTGGCAAATGCTTGATACAGATAAGTTTTGCATGAATACTACTGGTGTTTCATTTTGTGATACTTTATAGCAGAGAAGCTTTGAGGATACTATTGTGGTAAGAAAAACATTTAGAAAAACAGTGACAGGGCAGCAGGACCTGTGTGATAGAGCTGGAACAAGAACTGATTTAGGATATAATTAGGTTGCTTCCACTTGCAGTTGTAGCCCTCACTGTGCCTCTGATTCCAGTGTTTTCTGCCCCATCTGTTCCATGGATTCCACTTCTCCTGTAATCAATGCTTAGCCCGCCTTATAAAAAAAAACCAACAGAATCTGAGCTGACCTAAGTGCTTCCTAATGTGTTTTCTGGGTTGGTTTTTTTTGTTGTTGTTTTTTGTTGTTGTTGTTGTTGTTGGTTTTTTGTTTTGTTTTGGATTTTTTGGGGGGTTTTGTTCTTACTTTAAGAAAAGTATGATATATGGGAAGTGGTTAAAAATCAAGGTATGCAGATGTAATAACAGAGACATTAATTTTGGTGGGGAATTTGGGAGTTGAAAAAGACCAAAGGAATAGTTGCCATAATTGCCTGCATCTAGAGGAGCACTTTTTAGGCAAATTGATGTCTTCAATACCTTTATCCTAATATCTACAAGGCTAGCTTTAGATTATTAGGTCTTTTTGGAGTTAGTAAGTTTTCCCCACATCCTGCTGCCCAGTGATCCTTAGGGAACAGCACATGAATTAAAAAGCATGAAAGGACACATGTGGATATCGCAGATGTAAAAAGCATGGGAGAGCACTCGTGGATAGCTCAAGAATTGTTATAGTAGAAAGAGACATACAGATTAAGAAGAATCATTATGGGTTTTCAATAGGCAGCAGTCCTTTCTTACCTTATCTCTCTGCTTATTACCTGAACACCTTGCAGTCTTTACTGCTTTGATCTTTTCTGTGCTACATACATATGCCATTTTTTTAGATTGGGAATCAAGGGAGAAGGAAAGAAAATAAAGGAAAGAAACTTACCCAGGTCACATACCAGGTTCATAAAAAATTCACTGTTAAGTGGGATTGTTCCAAGTTTAAAGCCATCAGCCCAATCAATGACATTTTAGTGATCTCATAAAGGTGAGAGATGAGAAAAATTGAGCTATTCAAGTGCAGAATGGAATTAATAAGAGCCTTTTCTGCAGCCCTTTCCCTGTGCTTTTTGACAAAGGAAGGTTTCCATGACCACAGGGACACTTTGGTTGTCCTGATACAGATAAAGGATTCCATATTTGACCTGTGTGTGACCTAGTGACATGAGAATAAGCTCATTAGTTTTATTCTGAGCTCTGTTTTACTGACAGGCTGTGCTGTTTTGGCTAAGTCACCAAGACCTGACATTCCATGTATAGCTATTATACTCTTGTATTTGGATGTGCAGTCTGTGAAATTAACTGTCTGATTTTATGAGGTGCTCAGCACTTGCAGTGCTATTAAAGTTTGAAACCTTAAGTGACAGTTTAAATATTTTGGCATTATTTCCTTTATGTGTGTTTCTTATCAGTGTCTTACCTCTCATTATAAGACTTCTATAGAAATTAAGTAGGATTCATGTTGTGCAAAAGGTTGGAAATGTAAGCAGCATGTAACTCTGAAGAATTATATGACTGACATTCAAAAACATCCTAGTAATCTGGGAAAAATAGTCCTGGTGTATTAACTGAGGGGATGTATTTCCAGAGCAGATTTGTAAATATAATTTGGACTGAAATGTTTATGCTTGAATTAGATCTCTACATTCATTTGAAGTTTTAGGCCTTTGTTTGTGGTGTTGACTGTAAAGATACACAGATGTGGCATGTGAGAACATAGAATCTCAGGCATAAATCTGTTAATAGAGGAAGCAAATCCAGAGCAGTATTCACTGTGCTGCTCTGAGTGTTTCTAGTTTGCATAACCACAGTCTGTTTAGTTCTTAAGGTCTGAAATTTGGAAGTACCAGACAATTAAATGTAAAGCCTGAAAGATATGAGTGTTTTCTGGGCTTCTAATTCTGTTTACACATGACAAGAAAAATCTACGTGGCTGTTGTGGCTAAACCCCAGACAGAAGCTAAATATGGAGCAGCCATTTGCACACTCCCCCACTTCCTCCCCTGACAGGGTTTTAGGAGGAGAACTGGACAAAGGTAAAACCCATCAGTTGAGCTATGATCAGTTTAATAATTGAGATAAAGTAAAATATACAATTCATGCTACTCCTCCTCCTACCACTGCAATTAGTAATGAAAAGGAAGATTACAAAAAAGAAAAAAGAGAGCAAGAAATAAACCCCAAGATAAACAAGTGGTGCACAATAAAATTGCTCATCACCTGCTGACTGATTCCCAGCTCACCCCTGAGCAGCAATCAGCCCCTCCTGGCCAATTCCTCCCAGTTTCTACACTCGGCATGATTTTCTGTGTTGTGGAATATCCCTTTGGCCAGTTTGGTCAGCTGTCCCAGGTGTGTTTCCCCCTTTTCCCCAGATTCTTGTGCAGCTCCTCACTTTCAGAGCATGACACACTGAAAAGCCCTTGGCTCAGGATAAGCACAGCTTAGCAACAACCAGTGTGTTATCAACATTATTTTCATCCTGAGTATAAAACACTGCACTGTACCAGATACTATGAAAACTAACTCAATCCCAGCTGAATTCAGATTGTCACAATGAATACCTTCTCCTGTGTGCTTGTATATAGAGGTATGAAAACATACCTTCAAAAACAATTACAAAACAAATGCTCAAACACAAATAGAAATATTGGATGATTAAAGGTGCCCTTGTTTTGTTTCATTTGTTTTCTTCTACAGAATATGGTTACAGCACTGTTGCTGTTTTACTTATTACTATTGGATCTATGTTTGGTACAACTCTCATTTTATTTAACTCCTGTCAAGAAATCTATACACTCATTTTACAGCTGTTTGTCGGTTTGGCTGTTGGAACCCTTTCTGGAGATGCATTGCTACATCTTATTCCTCAGGTAAGTAACAAACCCTTCTGTGCTTTTAACATGTTGACACATGTGTGTGCACACACGCACACACACAGAGAAAGGTTTCATTTAAACCTGGGTAATGCTCATCAGTTTATAAAATAAAGCTTTCCATGAAGTCCCCCCAGCACTCCAATTACATTTGCACTCTCTAGCTCAGAGAGAGATTAAAAATAATAGTAGGTAGAAATCCATGATTGATGAATTCAAAGAAAGAAAGGCTCCTATTTTTCAAAAAAAATTAAGAAACCCCTCAAGGCACGTTCTAGAGGGGTATTATTTTCTTTCATGAGGCAGATTCTGTAACACATTTCAATAGAAATTGTTCTAAGGTTGTAGGAAGCATCCACAGTCCGCTTCACAAATTGTTCTAGAGAACCAGGCTCTATCAGCCTCATTAATCCTGATGCCTAGAACTGTAATAAAATGTGTGGCATGATCTTTTCCTAAATTTGTAATCTAAATTTTAAGAACAGGATGACATGCAAAACAGATCCAAATTTTCCATTGTGTGTTCATTTATATTTAGCAGTTTCCTCTGATATGACACAGATGTTATGAGTAGACTTCTAGTGGTCACAGAAAGAGTGCTTCACAACTTCAGTTAAGATTCTGTTTAAAATTTTCTTTATGCTCAATGCATCATCTCTGGAAGCAAATCTGGGAGAGTGGTTTAAGGAAGGCAATTCTCACTGAGTGTCAGACAAATGCATTTCTTTCAGCCACACCTTTTAAATGTGAAAGTATTCTCCTTCACCAGTTTTAAGAGATGTATCCAGTAGCCTTTAGAGCCCTCACTTTGGGAGCAAAGGAGGGCTGCTGTGCTGTGACTCTAGGGAAAAGAAAGAAGCATACCCACCAACAGAAATGAGTTTTTATAATAATTATGCATTAATTAATTTATGCATCATTTTCACAGAATCACAGAGTTACAGAGTTACAGAATAGTTAGAGTTGGAAGAGATGTTTGGAGATCATCTAGTCCAACCCACTGCCAAGGCAGGATACCTTGAGCAGGTTACAAAGGATATGTCGAGGTGTTTTTGAAGGTCTCCAGAGAGGGAGAATCCATAACCTCCCTGTGCAGCCCAGGCCAGCACTCTGCCACCCTCAGTGTAAAGAAGTTCAATTTCATGTTGAGTTGGAACTTCTTGTGTTTTAGTTTATGGCCATTGCTCCTCATGTTGTCACTGGGCACCACTGAAAAGAGTCTGGCACCACTCTCTTGGCACCCACCATTGAGATATTTGTATGCATTAATGAGATCCCCTCTCAGACTTCTCTTCTCTAGACTGAACAGCCCCAGTTCCAGCAGACTCTCCTCATAAGAGAGATGCTCCAGTCCCCTAAACATTCTTGTGGCCTCTGCTGGACCCTCTCCTGTAGCTTCTTATCTATTTTCAATATGAAGTTTGCATGTTAAGGTACTGCAAGTAATTTTTATAGAATTTTAACATAAATATATTGAAAACAAAATACATCACATATGTATCAAGAGTAATTTCATGAAACTGTCTCTAAAAATAATGTTACTTTCACCACTGAGAGATGAAGAAGTGTAGCTGTGCTCTTAATGATTAATTTCATCCTCTATTATTCAGCTGATTATTTCAAAACAGTTTAACTTTGAAGGAACTGGGAAAATAAAATTCTGAGAATAAAATGAATTAACACATTGTCTTGCTCTAGCAATAATTAAAACATTGCCATTTTAATTTTCTTTATCTTTTTATTTTAGACTCTTGGTTTGCATAAACATGAAGCACAAGATGTAGAACATTTCTATGAGGGAAAAGAATATATTTGGAAACTTTTGGGAATAATTGGAGGAATTCATGGATTTTTTCTGATAGAAAAGTGTTTCTTTCTTTTGGTAACACCCCGTGACCAGGTAAACCTTTGTACAATTCATCCTTTAAAAAACTCTGGTATTTTGAGATTTTGCAGTGCACAGAATGTTAAAATGATTATGGAAATTAATTACCATTTTTGTGAGTTAAATGAAGCATTGGTAATTTCTTTCCAAAATGCTCCTACCAGATTGACCTTCAGTTTCTATTTTGCTTTGCTCTGTGGATTGTGCTTGCTTCATGAGTGTGTTCCACATATTTATAATACCAGAGAGGGAACAGTTAATCGAACGTATTCCATAAGCGTGCATTCATGACTCATGCTGAAGCAGGTGAAAAGTGTATATCTATATGAAAGAGCAGTGACAGTTTGCTCTAGTCTCTGTTTGAAGAGGAGATAGATGCAAGCATAAGATATTTTCAAGAATAATATCTTAACATTTCCAAATTGTTTTTGATCCCTATCTCAGTGATGTGAAGATCTAATATGTGTGTCGCAGTCAGTAGGACCCAATCTTATATTAATAAGATCTTCTTGCTGGCTGCCATGCTTACACTAATTTTATTATTTCAGTATGGCCAGAGCCTGAAAATATGATTATGCACAAGGATAGAATGTAGCACAAGATATGATGGCTCATTAAGTTTCTCAGCATGAGAGACAATCCTAATGTCATTTAAGAAGGCTAAACCTTTGCTTGTTCTGTTCTACAGAGTGTGTGAAGACTGGCCTGATTTAGACATGCAGCAATGACTCCCTATTCCCACTACCTTTGAGTCAGCCATAAGAATATAATGTGAGATTAATAGAATGAGAGTACTTTGATGATGGTGATATTTTATTTGCTTGGCCAAAGGAGTCCTTTTTGTTACTTGTTTGAGAGAAGGATTTCATCATCATCCCACAAATTTTTAAACTTTTTCTACTGAGAACTAGATGAATACTCAGAGTTAATTTTTACATTTATCTCAGCTTCAAATTCGAATTTGATTTTTAAAATAAATTAAATTTAATCAGACCATTGTGTTTGTCACTGATTTATCTGATTCCCTTTTCAGGGTTTTTAACAAAATAAGCATTAGGAAATGCTGATGCCAGCTAGTGATTTTTTTTCAATAGATTTTCTTTGGAAAGAAATAATTCTTAAAAATGCTAAATTTTCACAAAAGACTGAGAAATGCTGCACCTGTGTTCATTGGGTTTCAGAACTAATTGCAAAGCATCTTCATTCAGCAGGGCCTTTCTTTAGTTAATGGGCACTGGGGACATTCCCATGATCTTCCAGTGGAGTCTGAATTAAATGAACATTCAGGCAGAGGCAAATCTACTTCAACCATACAGTTGGTAGGTTACCAATATGACATACTTCCCTAAATTTATAACCTTCTTTCTCTGTTCCTCAAAAGAAATGAACAAAATTAATGTAATAAATCAGTATTGTTTTTCAGTCTTTATTGATTTGTTGTTTATTACTTGACATGATTGTCAAGAATCTCTAGATTTTAAAGTTTATAATGAACTTTCACAGAGCTATCAAGAACAGATATTTTACAATAACTTTTCTTAAATGTGTGTCAGATTGATATAACAATACACTTCCTATATTGTTATACATTTTGTTGATAAAATTCTTGAAAATTTTCCTCCTCCCTTCTTTTTAAACATTGATCATATGTAAAGGCAGACTCTGCCTTAGGAAAAACTTCAGAATTTCCTGCAAGGAGAGTTAAGTGTATACTTAGTGAACAGATTAAATCCTGGAATGTTCTTGGGCATTTTTCCACAGATTTGAAGAGTAGTGTAAACACTTTGGATATCTGGGAATGGTGCTTACCTATAAGAAGTTACACACTTTTATACTTGTCTGTGGATAGGATCCAGACAGATAACTCTTTGCAAATTAAATTGAGTCATAAATTTTACCCTTTTTGCTTTTTGTTTTTCAACAAATCTCTTCAGTTTATACCCAGTATCTCAATGTATAGGTGAACTCCATTTTACTAGCGTAGTTGTGATGGGCAAGAGCCTCATGAGTCACCACTAATCTCTAAAACACAGTTGGAAAACTCCCAATATAAACCAGATCAAACAGAGGAGTGAAGCATGTTTACTATTTTGTGAGACACATCAAACTTTCCTGTTTATGATAATGAATGGACATGTCATTCCCCTCAGATGCAAGATTCCCCCAAAGTTCTAAACAGATCACATTATCCATATGGAATTAGCCTGGCTGAGCTGGTTTGTACAAGAGCAGCCAATTTTTCAGAATCATGTGAATAATACTAAGACAAACTCTGGCTGACTAAGAAAAACTTATAAATCCTTCAGATCAGTAATTAGTCTTGCAGTTTTGACTCACTGTTCAAAGAAGTGGCATGTGAATAAATATTATAGGAGAAGTGGAACAATTACTGGAATTCATATGACTGGCCGCAATCATGGGAATTAGAGACATTTATTTTTCCTTTAAAATGTGGAATATAAGAAACAATTCTTTTTCCTTCTCTCCTCATGCTTCTACAACACATTGCAACCAAGCTAAGACCAAGCAATAAACATATCCTATTTTGTAGCCAGTGGACGTCTCTGGTACAGTTTTTGAAGTGGTGGCTGCTGTCCCTAACACAGAGCTCTTGTGCTATTGTTGACTCCACTGGCTGCTATGATAGGTTTTGATACACTTTTTTTTGGAGGGGGGGAAAAACCCTCAGAAATTAAAATTCATTCTTTCTAGTTTCAAGCAAACAATTTTTTTGGCTTTTCTCTCCCTCACATGAATTTCTAATACTTTCTCCAATCAGAAAGCAAAGACCCAAGGAGGTAGGAGCAGCGAGAGATTGCTCATGCTCTCTCTTATGTCTCAACAGTTGCAATATCTATTAGTTTAATGTTAGGGCTGGTGAATCAATTTATCTCTCTCGGATAAGGAAGAAGACGCTGTCTCTTTCTTCACTTGAAGTAAAGGTAAATTTCACCATGGTCTGTACTCAAGTGCTGCTATGCCTAGCCAGTGTTGTCTTGTGCTGAGATGATGCCCTTGCTAAAAGCCAAGACACAAGACACTGGAGGTTGCACCACCCTGAAGAAAACCCCCTGTGTTTTGAAAGGGGTTGAAACCTACTGATGATCATCTTTTTTAGTCTTATGTTTTCGCAAGGAAACTGTGAAGAACATGAGTGCCTAAAAGACTCTACCTCTCTTTCCCTGGAAATCCTATGGACACATTCTCAAGGAAAATCCAGTCACGACAAAATCAAAAAATGCAATTTTAATTATAATGTCCATTCTAGTCTTGTATTTGGTTCAGATTTTTGTGTATTCAAGCAGAAGTGTGGTTTTCTTAGGCTGCAACAATGCCTATGAATGTATTTCTTCCTACCTGAATTAGACTTCTCTCTCTCTGGGCGAGACAGATTTCTTTTTTATGTATTACTGGCAGTAGAAATCACACTGCCAGTGGATAGTAAATTATTCTAATGATATCTAAGCAAATAACCATTGACTATCTTTAATTCAAATAGCTTGAACTTGATATTTTCCTGTATTTGTGGCAGCAGTTTAAGGAGACCCTTAACACTGATCCATTATTTTTGCTTTTAACTAGAGAAGCCCAGAAGATTCTGAACCTGCTGAAGTTCCTCCAGAGAGCAAGATAATCAGCAAAAAAAGTTAGTATCAATAAAAAGACTAGGCAAGACAGGAAAATCCTTCAGACCTAAGATGGAATTGAAAATGTGCAGCTGGCTTTGCTCTGTGTTTGCTGTGTGCTACATCACCACATCTGATGGCGTCTGGCTACATAATTTAATCTCTGCTTAAAGACCTTCTCAGCTGCCAACCCTGCAATTGTGAAGTTCATTAATCTTACACTGTCCTTGCTTTAGTATTTGCTGTCTCACTGTTGCAATCTATTTTGCTAAAGCCTTTGCTTTAAGGGAAATAGTCAAAACTTAATACAAAACATATTTTTATAGCTTTAAATTTGGTTCAGGCTTTTATTTCTGAAGGTTGCAAAACATTTTTTGTAGGCTCACTATGCTAATATAATTCTGCATCCTTCTTGTCTTACACAGTAAAGCAATAAACTCTTTAAACCAGTAATGATTTATCACAGGTATGGAATTACAGCCACATAATGGCTCTGAGTTTTAAAGTAATCTGTTTGCTTCTGAGAACTTCAGACAACTCCTGTCTTCTGTGGGTTTTTTGCTGCTTGGTAAAAATATGAAAATAGAGTATAAACCGAATTTTGCCTTTAACTGTAGTTTCTGACCTTAGTGAATTCAGTAGGGTTGCAGTCATTCAACTGCAGGAATTATATATTAATTGAAATTGGTTTATTTACTATAATTAACTTCCCTTTATTTTGTGATCTCAAATCTCAGGTCATCAGTTTGATTTATTTAATTATGTCATTATCTTCTTCTAGGTTCTTAATATTCTCTTCTGTTCTTGTGGACTTCATTTCTATTTCTGAAGCATTAGAAATCTGGATTTTCATTTCTTCACTTTCACCTCTCCAGTTGTGCACGACCCAGTGCCAGTTTGAACATGACTACATAGCTGATCTCTAGATATTTCTGTTTGTTTCAATCATCATTACCAGCTAAGCACCAACAAATTTCTAGTGATCTCAGTGTATTTGTTCCAAGTAACTAAATTTGGGATAGCTTCTCAGTAATTTTTGTTTAGTTTGATTTTTCCTCATACCTCAGTCTTACCTCCATAAAGGAAACTTTAGTAGGGAGGGGTGGGAGGTTATTTGGGATTTTTTTTTTGGAATACATAATTACAAAAATTTGTTTGGTTACAGTTCTTTTAAATAGCTAAGTGCATAAACATACCTGGGTATTTTGATACTGAATGAGATGTTTCTTCTCCAAAACTGAATGGAATCTGCAGGTCTAAGAGAGAAGCCTGACAACTCCAGGACGGCAAAAAGAGTCAGTTACCATAGATAGTCAGGAAGTCACTCAGAAAGCAAAAAACTTTCTAAAGAAAAAGCTCTCTGACTGGCCCTTTCTGCATTTATCCACACTTGTTCTGTTAATATCAGAGAAGACCAAAAGGTAGCATTTTGTATTTGTTATACTTGGTGACACTTTACATTGACTAGAAATGTTTTTTCTGTGTTAGTCATGGAAACATTGGAAAAGATCTTTCTACGGATAAATGTTTGCTTTATTGTTGAGATCTTGTACCCATTAGTTTTATGAAAATTATAGAATAGAATTTGCTGAGTTTTGATCTCCTATTTAAGCAAAGAAATAAAAAAAAAAGCAAGACTGTTGGAGAAGAAGAGGCTTCATAGAAATAGTTAAGGTAATAAATTAATAGTTAATAGTTTGTGTTGGAATATAATGCAGTGAGATAATTGCCAGTAACAAAGCTGCTTTAAAATAGGTTGAAAGTAAAGTAAGATAAACATTCAGATTTGTTTATACATGCATCTTCTTAGCTTTCTGTCAAGTAAGTTCACAAAGCTTATATCTGTAATTGCTCCACAATGTTAAGCTGATCCCTATGTTATACTAAAACACACTGGAATGAGTTCCAGTAATCATGGTATATCTTCTCCAGCAATCAGATACTTGAACAAAACAGACTAATAGGACCTCAGGGCAGGCCATGATTTCATCCTTGCCAGTGCTTTTTACAAATCACAAACTTAATGTAACACAGCAATCTATTATTTCTATGTAATTCATGCTCTGCACTATTGATTTTAAACTGCCCATAGTGTTTAGAGAGAACTGTGCAAACTGGGGGCATCCACATCCGGCTCTGTAAGCTGGCAGCAAATTCTAACAAGCCTGCCAATTTTTCTGAACCCACAGAGCTCCCAGACAACCAGGGAGGATTTTCTGAATACGGTTGTTAGGTTTTTATGTGCTTTGTGTGGTTTTTTATAATAGTCTGAAGACTTCAATTCTAGCCAATTTCTGTAAGAAAAATATCTTCCCCATCGCTATAAAATAGTCATCTCTTAGAAACAGCACTGAATTGAAGCCTGGTAATAACTGTATTCAGACAGATCAGTGCAGTTTCAGGTTTGTTCCTTAGTCTGTCATGTTACGTCTATTTGGGGTCACCAGAAGTCAGAAAAATACATATTTAGGGCCCAAATCATGACCCTGCTCCTTCAGGCATAGAAGGAACCCTTTTCTAAGTGTTCTGGCCATTCGGTGTAGAGGGAGGCTGGGTAGGTTTCTTGACAAACATTAGATAGTCCTGACTGTAAGACTGTGGATAAAATGAATGAAAAAAAGTACAGGATGGGGCAGCTGATGATGTGTCGCTGTTTAGATGTTGAATCTCTATGGAGCCTTTTTGCTTCTTGGTGAGATAAAGTGCCTCCCTGTGAGTCTGTTCAGCATCCCACCCAGCTGTCTCTGTTACAGGCTGGGCAGAGAGAATCTCCCTAATTCCCTAGCTAGATTTCAGTACTTGCATCACTAGTAGCACCTTTCCACTCATGTCAGGTGACATGATGCCATGAACACCCAGTATACTGCTCCACACTAAAACGAGGTCACAGAACAGCATGGGAAAGACAAACAGCCGTCTACATCCATGAGTGGTGCTCCAGATAGGAGTACTATGAGCATAACAGCCATTAATTGATTGGAAAAAATGTTGGATATAAGCATGCTGTAACCCTGTACTATAAGTGATAGGCTTGTTGTCTGAGGCTTGTTGTCATTCATTTCTATCTTTCACTGGAATACAATTGCATAAGAAAACCAGACCTGGAAATATTACTCAGTAGTAGCAAGCTTTACAGGATTAAAACAATCAGCTGCATGAGACTGAATATTCATCTTCACTATAAAATCTGCAATTCTGTGAGCAAAGGTGGAAGAACTCCAAATAACAACTAGAAAAACTTGTGTGAATTTCATCAAATAAAGAAAGATAAATAGAAAGTCTTAGGATGCTTCATGAGACTGGACTCAAACCTAATTCTTTGTCTAATGGTTGACCTAGTAAGAATAAGAAAATTATTTCCTGGTGTTTGCACCTCATTTTTAATTGTTCTGGAACCTACATTTTTGTTTCAAATGTATTGAAGGAAGTGTAATAACAAGGACAAATCAGATAAACACTTATTCCTTTTGATTATTATGACTTTTTGTAATATCATATGCAAAGTCATCAAAAACCCCAAGTCCTTTTTAACATAACAAAACTGGCAATATCTGTTTGGGTTAATACTGGGCTTTTAATCTGTTTGTTTGTTTTTCTTTTGCAAGGTAAAAAAATCAGCTTGTTAGCAATAATGGTTCTGGTGGGTGACAGTCTTCACAATTTTGCTGATGGCTTGGTAATAGGAGCAGCATTCTCATCTTCAACAGAAACAGGTGTGACGACGACGGTTGCTATTTTATGCCATGAAATTCCTCATGAAATGGGTAAGAAATATATGTGTGCATTATTCCTGATTGACTGTGCATTTCCAGGTTTCCCAAAAAGTTATTTCCTGTATGACATTTGTGGGAATTCTTGCTTACAGCATCATGAATTACAGTGTTACTGTGTGAGACTGATAGTTTGCCTTTCACAAAAAACAGAGGAGGCTTCGCACGCATTACTGGATGCCTTCCCATTTGACCTTCTCCAGATGCAAATGACATCAAGTCAGGAGTGACCTGTTGTTCTTATGTGCACAGACACAAAAAATAAAAAAATACTGTAAGCAAGATCCACATGTGTGTAATGGCCATGCCTGACACAATGAGCTATACAAGAGTTTCAATATGCAGCAGAACTATTTAAGGAAGTATTCCTCTTGCTATCCTCATTCCTGCTGCCAATCAAGAACAATAAGATAATAAAAGGTGTGTGACCTATTTTACTAGTGGACAGGACAGGAGAATTGTTCTGTTGTATATTGACCTTCATTGACTTTTTCTGGTAAAACTTCCAGCATTGCTGAGGCTGCTCCTGACATTGTGTTGATAAATGTTTATAAATTGGGAAATTTGATATAAGAACTGCAGGTTCTCATTTCTATCATTAAATGAATGAAGATTTTATGTGCTATGTAGAAAATTCCTCCAGACAAAAAAGATGGCATGGAGAATTGGTGGAAAACTAGTAACTCTTGTTCACATAACAAAGCAAATTGAAACACTTGACATTTACTTCCAAAAATGCCTTCTTAATTCTGGAGCAGTAGTGCCCCAGTGTCAGAGTGACAGTCACAGACCAAACTTTTTCAAATTTTCTAGCTGTGGCCTGTTATAAAATCTTTTATTTCAGAAGAAAAATCTGTGATGGAATTCTGATGTTCAACTTACTCCAGTTGATTAGGACTGAAATCAGTGGGAATAAACTCAAACTGGGATCAGACTGGCATAGATTACTCTGACTTGCAGCACCTGTAAAACACTCAAAGACCATGCTGCAAATGTACCCACATGATCTGAACTGGCAAATTCCCAGTGGAGAAAGATTTAGAAACTCTGGGAAACCACATGACTTCACTTTTGCATGTATCCAAGTTGGAAATGTCACGGAACACAGAGAACTAATAGAAAGCCACTCCTCAATACTCTATGCTATCTTTAGGAACAGCTAAACAAGTACAAGTCAATATGACTTTTTTGTTCTTTTGAGATTTTTCTTTCACACAGGACAAGTTTATAACTAATTCTACAGAATTCTAAAGGCAGCCCTCCATCATTCACTATCTTTGTGCATATCTTAATTATTTTCCTTCTTATTTTACTACCAAGAGTCTTTAAAAAACCATTTATCAGCTAAATAATAAATGTTCTTTGTCTCTATGCAGGAGATTTTGCTGTGCTGCTGAGTACAGGGCTCCCCACAAGGATTGCAGTTTTGATGAATTTTATAAGTGCACTAACAGCATTCTTAGGACTTTATATTGGCCTTTCTCTATCGGCTGACCCATCCATTCAAAACTGGATCTTTACTATTACAGCTGGAATGTTCTTGTATTTATCTTTAGCAGAAATGGTGAGAATTTCAGTCTTTTTTTATATTTTCCTTATAGCGTAGCCACATCATCTGTTTGTGTCAGACAAATGCAGGGGGATGAACTTGGAGAGAAAAGGAGCTCATAGGCTTGTTGGGAAGAGCGTGTTGTCTGGCCTGTGTGTGCACAGTGCTTAGAAAAGTAATCTGTTTTTCTTCTGTGTCACTCTCATGCTTGTTGTCATAATAACAAAAAGATTATAATATGTTTTTATAATAAAAACCATTAAGAGACTAAAGAGAAAGGCATAATGGACTTTTAGAGTCTTTAAAAAATCTTTTAAAGACTTTTAAAAAGACTTTTAATGTATTTTTAGTTATTTAGTAATACATATATTTGAACCTTCAAGGGTTTTTAAGATCTTGAAAAAATTGGTTATTTTTTTTCTTTTTTCTGCCCTTTTCTTTATATATTTTTCACCCATCGTTTCAATGTAAATTTGCTGTTTCAGAACTAAAATGTAAGGTGTTCATCCTGAACACTTCCTTTCTATCCTAGGGAGGTTTCAATTAGCTCTTAAACAATAAAAAAGCCTTTAGATTGCCTCAACTTTTTAATAGTTGCCCAGTATTTTTCATATTCCCAATTGAATAGCAATGGTCTGTCTATAGAAAAATAAAGTGTGAAGATAGGAGGTAGAAGGAAGGTCTAAGGACTGAGCAAAAATGAAGAGCAATCATAGCTCATGCAGATGCCTCAGGCCACATAATTGAGTGAAGAGATGGTTAACTGTCACACTTGTAGCAACTTAAATGCCTGCCCAGCTTTGTCACATTGCTCTTTAACCAGCATGTGTTGATGTAAAGTTTCTTGGAAGCTCCTCCACAAAGATGGAATGTTTTGACTGAGTAGATCAAGAGGGAGGAAAAAAAGGTCACTTCATAAATTATTACTATTTTTTTTTATCCCAACCCTGTCTGTCTCTCCCTTGTGTTCATTACAACTTCATGCCTGAGATGCTCTTTACCACGTTCAGGTATCATACTTTAAACCTGATATGCCATTCCAGTATTATAATCTATTTAAAATTCTACTTACAGTAATTGATCTTTGTAGTATTTTAGTCTATTTTTGCTATTGTAAGTAAAACAAAATGAACAGAAAGATCATCTGAGATCTTAAGAGGGAACTGCCAAAGGATTGTGGATGTGTCAACAGTCCTGACTGAGGTAGTAACTAAGACAGGAACACTGTGTACCAAGTTGCAGCTTGTTTTGACAGAGAAAGTTGGAAGTGAGGCTGCCTACCAACTGTGTAGGCATGGCTTTACTAATAGAGCTAAGAATGATGTACACACATTTTTCCTTCAGTGTAGAATCAGGGATCCACAAGCTCCTAGAACAATACGATGTTTTCCCCTGAGTCTTCAAAGCAATGTGCCAGCTGTAAATTCCAAGAGAAAATATAGTTCCAGGCACAGACAGGGACATGTTTTCCCTTGTTCTCATCTTGTCATCATGATCTTGGTCTTGATGTGAAGGGAAGAAAGAAGGGAGAGAGAGGGGAGGATCATATTTCTCTCAATCCCTTTTATTAATAAGGCTCTAATAATAATCCTTTCTCTGCATTTTGTCAAAAGACCTGCCATTGGGTGGCTCACCTGTTTGTCAGTGTCAAATATCACAGGGATTATTTTATTTTAAAAATTATTTATGTAGCACTGGAGGCATCTATAGATGTAAAAAGTTTTGTTTGTATACTACATCTCAAGAGAAAATGATAACGCTCAAGAGAAAATGAGCCATTCTTTATGTATTTTTTCTACTTTCTGCACAGAAATCAGTTCTATTCTGCTGCACTCTTATCTACAAACAATAGTCATCAGTGCTCCTGCCAATGGTATACAAACACTTAACAGTACACAAAGTTTGACTGTAGTGTTCAGTACTTGTTTTATGGGCTTTCACATATTCATGTGCTTGTCAGAATAGCACTTAAATGAAACTGAACAGCCTCACTGGTTTCTGCACTGAGGAACATTGAGCAGTGTGAGTGGAGGTTTGTTGACAGAAAAGCACTGTGAGACTGCCACCACAGACAAAGTAGCACAAACCTACTTCTGTGGTTAATTAAAGGTTTTTCATTTCTTCAAATGGCATTGTAACTACATTAGCAAGCTGCATAGACTAATAATTTCAGAAACTGAATAAGGAACAAAAGATAAAATCACTTATATTCATCATTTTTCACCAAGAAATTATGCAAAACTGAAGCTTACTTGACTAATTTTAAAAATGTTTTCAATTTTGAAGATAAGGGAGTAGTTTTTAAAGTGATTTACTGGACTGTTGCAGTGCAGCAGCCATGCCATGTTCCCAGCTTGGTACATACTCTTTTTTTTATCCAGTACATGCCTGAGAGGCTCTCATGCCTTCTTTCAGCCTGCTGCTTCCTATTTCTTCTTATCTTTTGTGCACTCATGATAACAAGAACTGGAGTGGAACAGAGCAATCCCTTGATTAGCAGTTCCTCTTTTGCCTCTGACAGACTTGAAGCATTAGCAGGTGTGATAGCTTCCAACAGCTTGGATGTGATGCAGTGTTCCCTTGATTTGTGGTTTGCATCTGCCAGTTGAATAGACTTATGCTTCTTAAACAACAAGATTGTCTCTGCTATACCACATGCTTTTTTGTTCAGAGAGAGCTGGATAACCACAGTTGATATTGTGACAGCAGCCATTTTATTTGAACAGATAACAGGGATATCACACTAGGCATGGCTATAGAAATGGTTTGTGTGTTGATTCCATGCACATAGGTTAGATGGAGGAAGCAGACATCAGCATTGGACATGGAAAGGGTACTGCTTGCTAAGAAATCCTTTTGAAAACTCTCTTTGGAACCTACTGTGCATATGTGTAGCTCCTAAATTGTCACTGATAGCAGTAAATAAATTGTCACTGACAGCAATGAAAATTCAATTTTGCAGTGGGAGGAGAAAATTTTTGTGTTTGGAGAACTTTCACTCAGGCACGGGATGAGGAGAAGACAGGCTGATTATAAGAATAAATAAGAAATACTAAACATCTAGCCTGGAGCCCTGGGTTGAGGCTAGGTCTTCATTAACACTTTTTACTTATATACGTGAAAAACTCTTTGCTCTGAGCACTTAAAACTGTCAGTTCAGATTTTGATTTGCGTCAGAACTTTGAGGTGTTTACACTTGCTTTAGATTAAAAGGTTCTGATTATCTTTAAACATTGATCAAATATAACTACCTAAGTTTCTGTACTGTAATTTAAACCACTGCCTGCTTGTAACAAAGATCCAGGGAATTTGGGTTTCCCTGTTATTTTCAGGCAAAACTTTAAAGTGGAGGCATATTTTTCAGCACAGTTTTGTTTTGGGCCCATGCCAACTTTCAGAGAAAGAAGAAAATGCAGAAGAAGCAGCCCCAGAGACCCCCCTCTGACAGAGGGAAGGACGAGCATAGCAAACACTCCCATTAACCTCCTTGGTCAACACCACTCCACTGTCTCCCAGTGGCTGCTGCTGTTACAGCTACTGTGAAGAGCCCCCAAAGTGCACAGGAACTCAGTAGTTTTATTCAAACACAGAAAAAACACACAACCAAAACCAGAGGTCAGCACCAGACTATTGCTCTGTATTTATTTCCAAAGTTGATGTGACAGTATTAGTGGTCATCACTGTTTCCTCTGAATAAAGCAGAAATACTAAGAGAATTTGAGCCTGAGGTATCATTTTTGCAAGCTCTATTTAGACACATATTTAGTTTAGACCTTTGATAAAATACACTGTGTAGAGTGAAAGGTCAATGCAAGTAGGTTTTATTATGATTATAAACAAGTGTTGTTCCATTACATGATTTAAAACTCACAGAGAAAAACACTAAATATGATTTTTTTCAAGCACATTTTAAAAATCCTATTTTCTACGTGTACATTTACTAAAGCCCAAGTAAATAGGAGTGTTGCCAGTTATTTCAGAAAAAGCATGATTGACCCTATATATAGTACTGAAGAAAAAATACTCCAACTAGTTTATTCCCACAAAAGGAAATCACTAATTTTATCACTAATTTTACCAGATAAGCATTTCCTTGCAGATAGCTGTATAAAATGACTACAAAATATTGAGAAGTTAACAAATTTCAGAATCTTGTTTATAATTCTTGTCAGTGCTAGTAGAAGAACCAAAATGGGTGAAATTTCAAAAGCTTTGTCAAAATGTACAGGAAATGCTACACATTAATAACTATAGTCAGAAGCTCAGCAATTTGAAAGTTGCTTTTTTTAATGAAGTTTGCCTTGTTTTCCCATAACTTTTGTTTCCCACAGATGAATGTATCTGGCTCTCATTTTGCTGTCTTATTCTTTTTTTAGCTTCCTGAAATGACTCACATTCAGACACGGCGACCCTGGTTGATGTTTCTTCTACAGAACCTTGGATTACTATTAGGCTGGCTTTGCCTCTTACTTTTGGCTGTATTTGAACAGAAAATTAAAATATAAGTTTTCTGTTGAAAGTCTCAAAGTACCACTTATGAGAGTGGATAGCATTATTCACAATTTTGTCATGTCTGCCATAGTGATATGTAAATTAAGTTGCTGGGATTTTATATCTGAACAGTAGATAACTATTTTACTTTATTAACTTATTGTTCAGATTTTTGTAATTATTTTTTGTAAAAATGAATGTTTAGAATTATGGTTTTTTTGTTACTGAGTTTACCAGATCCCATGCTCAAACTCACAGGAGCTTTTAATTAGTTTTTATTGAGACTGTTCTAGTTGAATGCTCTAAGTGATCTCTGCCAGTCTGATTGAAGAAAAGAATAAAACACTTTTATATGCAGTAATTAAAGTGGACTAACCATACTTGAATAATTTGAATACAGAATGGTTTTTTGCCTTTTAGTACAAAGAATTATTCCTTTAAATCTGAAAAGCGTAGCAAAGCTAAACTGCTAAATGGCATAAAGCAATCTCATAAAGTCTGTACTTCCTACTTTGTCAACATAAAGATTCTTGTCAGTTGCATCTTGCTGGTCCACTGTGGCAGAAAAAAAATGACAAGTTTAAATGTTGAAGTTTATGACACAGAAATTTGGGAACTCTTTTTCAGCTGTAATACAGTTTCTCATATGTGTGATGGAACCTGTGACAGTCAAGCACTGGACTAACCACCTTTTGCATTATCTCACCTCTGGTGGTTGCTTATAGCAACTGTTTATGAAGGATTATAAAAAATGTATTTAAATTGCTTTTTCCTGATATCCCTTCCAGGCTCCTCAAATGAAGGGATTTCTTGGGCCAAATGTTGCTTCTGAGATATCACATGCAATAAACACTTGCCTTCCTGTCAGCAATTAGCTTAATCATAGATATGTGATGTGCATTGTGGAAAGAGCTTTTTCAATTGTCTAGAGTGCATGTAGCCTCACTGCAACTCCTCCCATTCCGAGTGATTTTTGTGTAATTAGTCCTCTTGATTTCAAGGTAATTCTGCATAAGTTGAGATGATTAATTTAATTTAGTTTTGCAGAACCAGATCTGAAACAAGTATACAAATTCTGCCCTGATTCTGGTGGGCTGAGCAGCTTCCAGAAGGTATTAAGCAACAGTCAGCTGTGTAATTTCAGCTCTTTATATGCTATCAATTTCTTGTGCAAGGATTTCTCCCCTATCTTATTTATACTTTTGTAGGAGAACTAAATTATGCACTTTCTTTCTCCTCTGATGAGGTATGGAAATAGGTTGCTCAGATGAGCAAGTTTCAGAACAGATATATATTCTTTCTGAAGCAACTTAAACTTTTCTTTTCTTTATCTAAACTGTGTCTTGAAATATCTCTACGTTATGACACAACATGACTGTCTCACAGCATGTCCCATGTTTATCTGATAACTCCTAGTGAAGGCACAATTATTCTCCTATTGCAGAGGCAAACAGAGCCTATTCTCCTACTGCAGACTGTCAGACCTGTTAGTTCTCAAAAGCTTCATATTAACTTATCAAAATACAAAGTGAAAAAAATACTGAATTTCACTGTTTATTATAGCCCATGGTCATAGGCTTCTGAACCCTTAGTCAACCACTGACTAACCCTCAAGGGAAAAACACAAACTTAGAGATAATTTAAGAAGTAGATATGGATTCATTTTCAGTGCCTATTAGTTATGAGAATCTGTAGCAAATACTCCAATGCAAATCTAGAGACATGTAAATACCTTTAGAAACCTTGTCCCAAACCATATATCCAAGGGAACACTGGAAGTCTCTCTTTGACAGGGGAGTGAGCTGAGCTCTTTTTAAGGCCCGAAGTACAATCCTAGCTTCTTGTATTTAGGTGTGCAAATATTACAATTGCTTTTTATGTTGATGTAACTTTGAAACATGAGTTGAGAAGCCATGTCTAATGCTTCTGTTTTCAAAGTTTACATTTTTTCCAAGAGCTTGTGCTTGATTTTATTAAGGTAATATTTTTAAAAAGTGGTTTCTCAGTGTTTCATCTGTTTGTGTTGCTTCATGACCTTCAGCTGTGACGGTCAATTCAAGCAATAACAGGGCATCACTGGACGTAAGCAAAATCTATTGTTGTAGCAGATGGTGCAAATGAATATTGGAAACATTCATTAGTTCAAAGAGAAGAGTTACCATCGTTTGAATGCTTATGTGTGCCGAATGTTTGCTTCCACGGAAAATAGGATTGCCAATATGATCATGTTTTGGTAATGTTACTATACTCTGAAATATTTGTCTACTATTTATTAATGTGTCTGAAAGACGACAAGTGATTTCTGACAGTGTGTACTTTAAAGTTGCATATGAGCATAGGTTCCCATCCAGATGTGTTCTGTGAATGTATTGTATCCACGTCTATTAAGAAGATGCCATCTTTTGGCTATATATGCTTATCAGGCATCTTGATCCCATTTAGCAACCAAATGTATTTATACAGCTTCCACCGCAGGCACAGATATGGAGATCAGAAAGCCAGTTAATCTTAATTTCTGCCACGGAGCTTTTTGGCTTTTGTGAGTGAGTAGTTCTATGACCATTTTGCCCTGGTGTCAAACCTGAACACCTGAACACCTGAAGATTAGTGCCTCTGCTATATATCTCTTTACATTAGTGTCTTTTAAAAGATACCGAAGGTGGAGTATTACCACGTGTAAATCAAGAGCTCTAGCCTTACAGAGGGCTGGAAACTGTTCCTATAGATCACTGAAACAGAAAATTAAATAAGTTTGACACCAAAGAGATTTACCTGTCGAATTCATCATTTTAGCCAATGTTCTCTAAAAATTCCAGGAAAAATAATAGAATATGTTTTTGTGTCCTTACAAAAGAGAAGACTCTGCACAAGTGTTCTTATGATGCATTCTCTTTTAGTTTGTTTTAAATCTGTAGAGTTTGTTCAAGGAGATTTGAAACAGACCTGTTTTTAAAGCCAGATATATGTTTCTGTTGCTTCAAACCTAACAGACAGAGAGCATAATATGCCAATGTTTTCATTGAATCAAATCCTGAGTAAGAACTGCAGAACTTCATCACTTGCAGCCTTTAAATCAGGACTAGGTTTCTCTGTAAGAGGTATGCAATTACTCAAACAGATGTGCTTGATGGAGAGATTAGTTGGTGAGGTTTTACAGCCAGTCAGGCAGTTCTAACTAGATAATCATAATGTTCCTTTGAAACTTTAAATACATGAATCTATAGATAAAGGAATTTTCCTGGAAGAAACTGTTCAGCATTTCTCCCTTTCCTCTATTCTTAGTTTACAGGCACTCTTAAGATGAAATGGTCTTGCTTTCCTACACAGAAAACAAGAGAGAAAAGGAAAGGTTGAAAGAATTTTTTTGTTACGGTATTTTTTCTTGGAAGTTAGATGGCAGAGGGCCTCATAAAGAATACTTCCAATTCCAAACTACCAGCACTCCTGAGAGCTGACCTTGTACCTCTATTTTCTGTATATGTTACACATTATCCAGTGACTCCTAAGATAAATAGTTCTTTCTTTGCAGTCAGTTACAGTAATGCCCTCAAATTTCTGGAGCTCATCTGCATGTTTTAAATACTGCCTTTATTGTATTTTATGCTTTAAACATGAATGTGGCATTTTCTCCAGAGACAGAAAAATACCTTTTTCATATAAGAAAACATAGTTAGTTTTGGTACTTACCCTTGAATTGTTTTTCTATCACCCTGCCATTGCACTTGAGAAAGAGAATTATCATCGTAACAGTTTTAAACAGGTTTATATCTGTTTGATGTATGGATTAGGGCTGCTATTGTATCAATGCTTTTAGCTTTTCTTTCTTTACTGTAACGCTTTGTCAAGCCTTCTCCTTTTAAACTTCCTCTCATTTTAAAAATAGGCTGCCTTCTATCGTGACTGTAGCTGTAGGAATGTGACTACAGAAAATACAGGCAGTAGTTGCACAATGGCTTTAATCAAAACAAAAAGTCCTGCAATTTATTTTACTAGACCCACCTACATTCCCTTCTCCCCAAAAGAACAAAAAATCCACACATGGAGCTGTTGCTCTGGGTCACGTAGGGGAATGTGAGAAGCGCCTCTTTCCTTTTATGTCCTTGATAACAGGACCGAGCACAACGGGAGACCCTGCACGGACGCCTGGACGCATTGAAATCCCTGCCAAGCTGGGGTCGGCGGCAGCGCATCCCTGGGCAGGGCTGCGGAGGACAGGACGCGGGGCAGGCGGGGGACTCCCGAGGGGGACCCGCAGGGTGGCACTTCGGCGCTTGCAGCGGGAGGACCCAAGGGTTCATTCACAGCTGTCTGTCTCACCCTGCAGCAGCTCACTGCAGGGCGCTTTGGTGCACGTTTCCTTGCTTTGGAAGTGAAAACTACACTGAAAGCGGTCTGGCCGATACCCTCGTGCGTGCGGGCTCCGCAGGGCAATAATCCGCAGGAGCCCAGCAGTCAGGGATCCCAGGGGTTCCCAGAGAGGCCCATCTCCAGGCTACAGCTGAAGGGCACCCCAAAGGAGCCCGACGTGGCCGTCTCTCTCTGCCAGGGTCTCAGCTCTGACATTGGCAGAGAGCATTAAGGACTGATTACCTGGCAACCTAAATCTGCCTGGCAACCATTTACATATTGGCCCAAGATAATGCCGACCAGCTGTAAGGCAGTGCTATAGGTGTCTGACATTGTTTTGTTCCTCTGCAGCTGGCTGGGGAACCCGCCTCCTTTTCACAGGAGCCAGAAGGACCTAATTCAACCCATCCAAGAGAGGTGACAAGAGATATACACAGGGAAATAGTCTGGTCAATTATTATGACATATTCCAGTCTTGCTTTTAGATCACACCAAATTGTCCTCCATGGACTCCCGTGCTCCAGGGAGGGCAGCAGGACAATGCCTGCACTGCTCTGTTGGGCAGCTGCCCAGGCTGTCCTCAGCAGGGTACAAGGTGAGTGAACAGCAGCCAGAGCTCAGGCCTGGCAAGTGTTTCACAGTATCCCAGGTGTCCCTGTGTTGCTGGTGTATATCCACCAGCACAGCACCTCAAGGAAACTCTTTTTAGCTTTTCTGGTAAGGACCTTCTAGTGTTTGCCCTTCCACCTGCTATGCAAATACCATAAGCCATACGATATAACCTGTTTTCTGTTCTTCTCCACCACCCATGTGGATCGTTTTGGACAGGTTTTTGTGTTGCCACAGTTTATTTCTTCAGAAAGGGAAACAGGATGTTGGAGAATTAACTGAGAACCACACAAAAGGAGATACTATTATCCACACAGTGGTACCAGGAATGAAACTCATTTTTGGAGAGACACTGCTGTGAGTACAGAGCACAAACACAAATCATCTTTTGATTCCACACCGGTGTTGTCTTGGTGGTCTTGGGTGGTTTTATCCCTAATAACTGGTAGAGTGCCCTAGTTTCAGGACTTCAAATGCGATCTATGTACTCCTGTGCAAGGGCATAATATGAGCTCTGGAGCAAGAGTACACCTACTTTTTGACTGTCATCCCAATCCAGAAGGGGATGGGTGTTGAATTTAAGTATATAAACTAATGCCAGCTCTATGCATGGTACAGTGGCTCAGAAGCAGTTGTGATTAGTAGCAAGATTAGAAAGTTGTAAATGGGCAATGTACATCTGGTGATTCAGTGTGCCCTGGACAGCACAGCAGCATTCAGAAAACATCCACACTGCACTACAGCCATGAATGCAATTATTTTCCGAGGTACTATCCACATGAGAAGCCCTATGCATGTTAAAATCATTCCGTTACACTCTAGAACATCACTGATGATACAGATTTTTGCACAAGGTTCCAGAGAAAAATGATAAAAGGACAATAAGGTGTCTTCTGTAATATGGTAAAAACTGAATACAACTGGGAACACACTAAATTGCACATGATTCCTCATCCTGCCCACATGGAAAATATTTCTCTTTTCACTTTGAGACAACTTTGAGACAACGCTCTTGACACTTTGAAACAGGGCAAAACTGACACAGAACAGGAAAGTTACAACAAGGAACTGTCCAAGAGAAAGTTCTTATATTCCTTATGACAAAGCTCCCAAGTCTACACAGTGCCTCTGTTACTGAGATCTACATGATAAGGTGATCATCTGAAATACAGCTGGCAACCAGCACTGTTTCTCAAGTACTGAAAGTTCCTGGGCACTATGTTTGATAAAAAGCATATTGCGTGTTCATTTATCCCCTGTGTCTATTTAATATGTGAGATATAAACATCTCTACTACAGACCAACTCAAAACCTTTGTGTCTGGTTTACATCCTTCAGTCACCATAAGGATGCTTCATTAGCTAACCCATTGGGGAACTGATTTTTAGCAAAATAAAAGCAAATTCAATTTGTGAAGTTTAACCAGATCACATAATACCCTTCCAGTAAGTCAACCATCACAGTTAGAGCTGCCTTGTGTTATTATTTTCTGGTGACAGATAGGCTGCTGCAAATATTTCAACCATAATTAATCTGCTCCAAGAAAAAAAAAATAAAAAGAAAAAAGGATTGAAAGTAAACTTCTAAATGATTTGGTATTGCACTTTACAGTGTGAATGGATCCTTGCGGTTTTGAGGTCTCTGAATGTAAGACAAATAAGACAAAACAATTTCACATGCAGTTACAGGGAAGAAACAGGGTTTGATATGTCTGTGATGCCAGATAATAATCATCAGTAGTAATGTAACAATTTTGGCACTAGTCTGCTTGTCTTTAACTCTGCCTGTTGGCTACATCTAATAGTTTAATCCTAATTATACTGTGTTCCATATTACCTACTTCAATGAGAGAATAATCAATCAAGCTCTCTCAGGGAAAATCTAATGAAGAAGAAAGTTCCTTCACAAATGAGATTTTTTTTCTCTGTCCCTTACATTATCTCATCATCTGAATTCTGCAGAATGGTAAGGAAATGGAAAGAATTTCTACTAGAGTTCAACAGAAAGCTCAAAATATTGGGATTTCCAGCCAGTTTTAAGCAGCATATTTGGGTGCTTCAAGTAACCCCTAGTACTTGGTAAGTTTGTCAATTTGTCTATCAGTAGTTAGATACAGCAAAAGAAACTTCCTTAGCTCTGTGTTCTTATCTTTGTACATGACTTTGTAAGGGAGCACAAGGGCAGTAGGACAGAAAAGAACTGTCAGTGAAAAGCCCCAAATATCTGCACAGAAACTACCTGTTTGTAGTGCAAATGGCAGCAAAATACATGAATTCTACCTTTTTTTCTAGAGTTTAGAGACCTTTGAGATTGCGGGGATAATCCAGCCTGGATATAGACAATTGAATGTAATCCTCTCCTGATAGTGCACAGTTTTTCTATCAAAGATCTGCATCTTATCACTCCTCTCTGTTAGAAGGAGGCTATTCTGCCAGGTTGTATGAAATGTAATTGCAGATCAGAATGCTCAAAAACTAATCCAAAACATCTGAATAGATCTCATTAGTCCCATTTCCAGACACTGCTTTCTCTCCAGGGCCTACTGGTCTTTGGAGCAAAGATTAGAATCCCCAAGTGATAAATTGGTCACCAGGTTGAAGAGTAACAGCCAAAGAAGAGCTGAGGTGGGCAAACACCTCTAGACAAGGTTTCCCACAGTCATGTCCAGCTAAGTGTTGAGAATCTCCAAGGATGGAGACTGCACAACCTCTCTGGGTAACCTGTGCCATTGCCCAGTCAGCCTGTTTCAGTTTGTGCACTTCACTTCTTGTGCTGCCACTAAACACCACTGAGAAGAATCTGCCTCAACCTTCTGCACAACGTACTCATGGATAGGATGCCCCCAAGCCTTCTTTTCCTGAGGCTGAACAGTCCCAGCCCTCTCAGCTTCTACTTGTGCAGCAAATGCTACGAGCTCTCAAGCATCTTTGTAAAACTTTGCTGGCCTTGTATTTCCATGGATTTCTTGTCCTGGGAAGTTCAGCACAGTACTCCAGAAATGTCTCATCAGGGCTGAGTAGAGAGGCAATGCTGGCAATGGTGACAGACAAGCTGGACATGAGCCAGCAACCTGTCCTTATAGCACAAAAGGGCAAAAGTCTCCTTTGCAAAGCTGATTTCCTGCTTGATCCCAGCCTGTACTGGTGCACGGGGTTATTCCTCCCCAGGGACAGGACTCGGCATTTTGACTTTTTGAACTTGGTGAACAAAACTCCTGTTTGCCAATTTCTCCAGCTCATCAAGATCCCTCTCAATGGCAGCACAATCCTCAGTTCTGCACCACCTACAGATCAGATTCTTTTTTTTTTTTTTCCACCAACCTACTACCTTAAATTAATCCCTATGGAGTTCTGAAGAGAACAGAGGAGAGGCATGCCTAAGAGGTGCCGGTAAGTGTGATGTAAGCATGGTCCTTTGGGGAGTAGGAGACCGGGATCTCGAGATCCTCCTGATAAAAGCAACAAGGCAGTATCCCCAGCAACGTTCTTCACACATGGAATATCTTGCCTAAGAATAGAGATCTGTGTTTTTCTCTCAACCATCTCTGGAAAGGCAGTAATCATACTTTTGGTCAGAGGACAGTTCACAAATTTTGAAGCATGTCTTGGCTAGGCCCTAGAAAATTCTCAATTTCTAGATCTTGAATTCTTGAGAGATAACATTCTGAATTGCTCAGACTGTAACAGAAGCTGAATTTAGGGAGCTTACCAATCAAATGGAGTTATTTAACAAGTTTATGTAACTCTAAAAGTTATTAATATATTACAACTTTACCCTGACTTTGTTCTTTCCATCCAGCCTTGCTGAGTTCCAAAAGTGTACAATAATCTCTGTCAAACTGCTACTACAGACTCTAGAGATGGGAAAAGAATATGAGACAGATATTGCATTGTAATTTTATTCTAACACTCCCAGCCAGTCCACATCCCTGCAAATTAGTATAACTTATGCTGTACAAAAATCATTGAAGATTTATGTTAAATGTTTAAACAAGTAAGCATTTTTGAAAAATAAAAAGTGCAAACTCTACTTACTACCATCTTAATTTCTGCAAAAGCTATGTCCATATGTGAAGTAACCAAACACTGTCTCATAAATAAGCTTGTTTGAAAATCTGAAATTCAAAGAATGATGTTTTTTTTATATGTTAACAGTTTACTTGCTATCAATAAACTCATTCAGCTTCCTCCACTGCACAGATCTGACTATACTTTCCATGCTTTTGTTAATGCCAAAATGTGCCCATCAGATAAAAGGTTTCCATTTGGATAGCACTTCTCATCTTTCCAAAGCTGTTCATAAGTCTGGAACACAGGCTTTGAAGTGCCAAGTTTGTAAGATGTCTCTTTATCTGAGTGAATGTGTCCTCAGTTAAAGCAATAGCCCCTTACACTTCAGAGATTGCCTTACGAGAAATCAAGAAGAAATTTAAGGTAAATGTGAGTGAACTACAATAAAAAATGAAATACATTTCAAAGGTGATCTCAGTGCATTTATTTAAATAAAAAAATTTGTAAATCACAAATCTTTCAATTAAATTATTTAATTTATTAAATGAAATTAGGTCTTTTAATTAAAACCTCAGAGCTCCTTAAAGAATCACTGTAGGAAGCAGTTCACCCTGAAATCTCAATTCCTTATTTCTTGATATCAAAAAATTATCCATATAGATAGTTGCAAATGTAGAAACTTCAACAATACTTCCTCTGTAGAAAACGAAAATTTAATCTTTGGAAGTTTACAAATACACACTTCTGTGCTATTTCACTAACTTTTGCTCTTTGGTTGAACACTTTCTCAAAGGTTTTTTCAGGCAATTACAGCTCGCTGGTGTTCGAAAAGGTGCTACAATACAGAGTGGAGGGTATTCAGCAGGCTTATTGCAGCAATATTTGTTCCTATCGACTTTTTTTCCTAAATGTTCAAAATGTGTTTCTTCTAGAGAAAGCTTTTATTTGCCTTAAGACTCATACTTTACTGTGGTACAATGTTTTGTGCTGTAAACAGCTATGGAATTGTAAATTCCTGCTAATCACCCAAGATAGGCTGTTTCAGTAATATTTAATTCCATGTAAATGTTTAACATGAAATCCTAAAATGCATTTCCTTAAGAAGTGTAATTCCTATCCTTCTCATGACACAAGTTAGTGAGTTTAGAATTAAATAAGCTCCTTGGTTTGCAAACCATGGAAATTTTTAGATATTGTTTCTTGACATCTTTCAGTTGTAAACAATAAAACAGAAGTTGATGATATGGCTGCTCTAGAGAAACTTCTATATATTTTATAAATGTAATTTTTTCTGGGTCAGATAGATATTGCTTATAAAGTCACAGAAAATAACAGTTCATATCATAAATCATTTGAAAATACCAACACTTTCAGTGGTGACACTACCTGTATATTGCATGTTTACCCCAAGAATACATTTGTGGTCTGAAGGAAATCTAGAGGTAATGAATTTGGTAGTAAATGCATTCTTACAAATACTGTATGCTTTGTACTAATCCCTTATTTATGGTGTGGGCCAGATTCAAGATAGTAGAAATGAAAATTAACAGGTATTTTTCTGGCAGGAAAATTTACTCCATTATTATGCACTGGATATTACAACAAAGAAGGGCTGTTTGTTTTTGGACTCTCATGGTGAATTGACAAGACATTTGTCTGTCATCCTTAAATTTTTTGGGTATACAAAACCAGGTTTTGCAGTAAATATTTACATTTAGTTATGGTTTTTTGCACTGTGCTGGGACCAAATGAGAAAAAGACTTTAAACCTTCAAAAGTTGTTACATTAATATCTCTTCTCATTTTATAGCATTCCTGTCTTTTAAATGCATTTTTACTTCTCATTTGGGAATTCCTAGCAAGAGCAGATTTCAACATAATGGAAGAGAAAATTTGGAAGCTGCTGTGGAAAACAAGTTACTGGGGTTATTAACCTGTGTGCTTTTTTCCTACCCAAGATCTTGTAGAGATTCAGAAATTCAGGGTATTTCAGGTCTCCTATATTTTGCAGGGAAATTATATTGGTTATCGCAGTAGACCTCATTTTAATGGTTTGAGTATTTAACATGGTGGCTGGTGCAACATCTTGAAGTGAGACTTGCATTTATTTTTTAAAATTTATTTATTTATTTATTTATTTATTTATTTGTTAGTTAGTTAGTTAGTTAGTTAATTAGTTAGTTAGTTACCAAAGTAAGCTGAGTCGCATTCATGTGAAGTTACTACTGAGAAATGGAAAAGGTGGCAGCATTGCATCCATACAGGGAAGAGATCTACACTCAGTATTTCAACCTGGTTTTCAGGCTGCTATGCAAAAAGGGCTGTGCAATAGCTGTTGGTGTTGTAAATTCTCTGAAGAACAATAATCTTAGCAAATGTAGTGATCTGCAATAAACCAACTTCATCAAGTTTTAATACCTGATAGAAGCCCAGAGCACTGCAACAATCAAACTAGAAAAATCTGATCTCCTCTCTAGAGTGGCTTATCTGGCAATTCTCAGAGAACCTGACCTAATTTGAGCTACTCTTCTTGCACCCGTGCTAATGTGAAATCTGACAAGAGCACTTAAAAACTATTCCTGAAAAAATCTCAAGGGGAAAGAGTGTCTTGTGTGTGTATCCTACCTCATTACTCCAGCCAGCAACTCTGCAAATTGAGCTGTCTTAACTGAAACTCACATGACTCACCATTTTAAAGAAAATTATTATTTAAAGCATGTTTCTATAATAGCTTGAAATACTCCCTATGGATTATAAATGAGATGACTGTTCATAAAAAAATGCATATTGATATTGTTAATCTTTTCCTTGCCTCTGAAAGATTTGTGATAATAATTCCAAAATAGTTCATCCTTACAAATACATAAGAAGAGTTTCGTTGAGGATAATGCTTTTATATTATAATTATTATTATAATTATCAGGGTTATTATAATTATTATTATTATTACTACTACTACTACTACTACTACTACTACTACTACTACTAATACTAGACATTGCCTGGTCTCTGCCTCAAATTCAGAGGTCTGCTATAGACATTTATCAATCAAAATAACAACTAAGTTATCCCAATTGGCTGTTACTCAGCTTAGTCATTTTAGAACAGCTGATCTCACTAAAAGGGATTTTTTAAAATTATCATTACTTTTATACTAGCCTGCTTACTGAGATATCCTTTACTGGACTGGATTCCTACTTATGAAGCTGAAATAAAATACTCACTTTTAAAAACGTTTTGCCTAGACCTGATACATTGTGATGTGATTGTACATGACACAACTACTAATGTGGGTATGATGTTTACAAGTCTCTCAGGGGAGTTGTGTTGCTCAGAAGTAACACTCATGAAACACTATTTTTGGAAGTGTTATCATATGTAGTGCTTTTACCAGCAACATTCTTGTGCATGAGCCTGGTGCTCTTAGAGGTATGTTCACACAATATTGTTAATCTGCGAAGCTCCAACGAATGCTACAACCAATATATGCTTAAAATAACCATGATACAAGACCTGCTGTAAAATTCTAAAAATAAACTCACCACAGGTAGAAAAGCACTTATAACTCACATTACAATCAGAATAAAACCCAAAGTATTTGGAACAGAATTACATGGAATCATGTGGAACAACACTGAGCAATAGAGGATCTGTTGCTTTGATGAAAAGGGAAGGAGACACCAGAGAACAGATTTTGCACTTTTAGCCCCAAGAAAGTGACAAGATTTATTAGGCAACCAATTATTTCCATTCTATATGGTGACTTCAGTAGCTACTGAATCAAACAGTATTTCAACACCACAGATATTTTGTTGATTGGCACTTAAAATGCCATCCTGGTAGGTATGTATAAGCAGTCATCAGATAAACTCCAAACTCTGAAATGCGGAATCATACCTCATCTCTGCCAATGAACTTAGTTTTTGATTCTGCCTTGCTTACAGCTAAAACTTTTTATGTGGTACCTCTCAGCACAATGTAGCTTTTTGACATTCTGACTTTTTTGTTAAGTGGGATGTACAGCTCTAAACAGGTTTTTCTCTTAAACTTCGTGAAAAGCAACTGAGGAGCTGTAGAAAAAAAAAGTCTCTTGGCATATACATACTTACTAGAGTGAAATGGAATAGGTTAAATAAGCCAATATTTCACAATCCTTCCAAACTAAGACTAATTACCAGATGTTCAAAAAACTTTATCATTAGTGCAATCAGTTGTGATGCCCTTGCTTTGTGGTATATGGGATTCTTGCCTTTCTGACACTATGTATTATTTCCTGTAGGGCTTAAAATGCTGCAGTTGTATGGCTTTTTGTGTGCATTGATTTTACTGCACACATTTTTAGGCTGGTTTCTCTTGATTATGGTGCAATCTGAAAAGTGCCAGCACAGGAGTCTAACCTGTCTGTACTCCAAATGCATGGGAATTAGTGTTAACAGAAGTTGTGTGTGGGACTCAGTCATAGCATCCAGAGAATAGCCAAGCATCACTTCCCATTCATGACACTCTGCTGTGTTTGTGTTAGAGCATTTTGGTCTCACAATTTCCATATGTGAAGTCATAGCCACATGGAGAAATCTTCAGTTAAATTACCTTCCCTCTGAGACAATAAGGAAAATGAACAGCAGAAGGGTTAGAGGCTCTGACAGCCCTACATTTAGCTGGCCTGTGAGTTTCAGCACATATCCCACTATAGCCAAGGATCACCCAGGCTGAAGCCATAAATCCAAGGCAGTTTTACAGCAGCTGGCCAGCACAGAGGCAGCATGCTTCCAACAGGACAAAGTGCAGTGTGCCAGCCACCTGAGCACTACCAGCTTGTTCAGGTGGAATGTGCAGCCCTGGCTGGATCCTGACACTCTCCAGTTATCCCTGCCAGCTCCCTTCAGCCTTTCTCAGGACAGACCTCTGACTGCCAGGGATGCACCAGGACACAGCTTTACACTCTTTGCTAAACCGTGGAGTCACAGAGCCATTGCTGTTCCACACCAAGCTTTGAACTATCCTTGGCTTCAGAAATCTTTGTGGACCAGCAGTAGTGTTTCAAAAAAGTTTTGAAGCAGAGGAGAAGGTGATGAAATAATTTGGATTTCCAATCTGCAGTGGTTTGCTTTCAGGAAAGCCACTGACTGACAAATATTTAACAATATTTATGTTTTCTGCTAGAAATGCAAAGATGCAATCTATCTGCAAGATGTCTTTGTTCACAGTATTAACATCTTGAGAGATTTTTCCGGAGAGCAAGGTAAGTTGAAATAGAGATTATAAAAATGTCTTTTGACAAGGCAGGTCCTTGTTAATCTAAGATCCCACAGAGAACAATAATTTCCTTCTGACAAAGATAATATTCACGTGCCTTTGTCATCTAACAAACAGCAGCAGGTACAACCTGAGGGCTTCACACCTGAGACCTTACAGTACTGCTCTGATACCAGAGAAACAAGACAATTTATGGTAGACTCCACAGCATGTTTATGTTAACAACGTGATTTTCCCATTGCTAGTCTGAATGGCTAAGTAAAGATCAAAACTGCTTGGCAAATATTTTATTTTCTATAGGAAACAATTGTTTTTCAAATACCTTTCTGTCTTTGTTTTTACTTTTCAAAATTTTCAGGTTTTTAATATTTTTATTTTGCCAGGAATTTTCATTTGTCTCTTTCTTTCTTTTGTCTTTCTTTCTTCTCTTTTTTTCCCCCAAACTTTGCTTTGGATCACACACAGATGAACCTGTGCTAAAAGTATGAACTATTCCAAAAAAGTTTGATTCCACTTGTCTGGGAGATAAGAGTGATAGCAACAAGCAATTATAAGATACTAAGCCTTGAAAGACTTAATTTTGGTTTGGAGTGGAAGGATGTTTGGTTTTGTAATAAGCTGGTGCTATACACTCATTGCAAACAGCTCCTAGTCTGATCATTAACTTCTAACTCTCTGAGCTGTGAAAATATAATTAAACTACATTTTCATATTATACCTAAGTTTATTCTTCAGTGCTTTTCCTAGTGAAGTATATGTTTAGGAAGGAAGATGTGGAAGTGCTCGTGAATGCCAAATGTTCCATTTCACTGGTAGGTTGCAACATAACATTTTGCCTCCTGGACATTTTTTTAAAGATTTTTTTTTTCTGTTAAGGGAATTATTTTAAAAATATTTTGCATTTATAGTTTTTGTATGTTACATTTACAGCCAGTCTACATTTTTAATATTTATGTTGATCATCATTAAAAAAAAGTTGTATGCACAAACCAACTGAGCAAACAGTAACTACACTGAAAGAGTGTTTGTTTCTGTTCTTAAGGATAATTTGGTTTGTAATCTGATACCTGTTTAATTACCCAAAATCCAAAAGAGGTCATTTTAAGGTGTGTCAGATCAGATTTACCAGTTGTGTTTTCAATACCTTTTGTCATGTTTTTCTGTTTGGGGTTGACCTTGTTTTGTTTGATTCAACATGTTTGGATTTTTTCTAAATGACATTGTGTAGTATCTCTAAAATTTTAGCCACTTCTAAAATGTAAGGTCTGATCTAAAAATAGGATTACTCTCATAAAAGGGGATCAAAATTGAGGTTCAGAAGCAGTAAAGAGTAAACCTGAAAAACCCTCCTGGGGCGCCAAGTGATCTTAAAGGCACTCAACGCAATGGATTTGTATTTCTCGTTCAAGTTGTACCTGGGGCCAAAGAGCAGGCAACTTTTTTTCCCTAAGAAGCTCCTATGAGGATGCTTATATCCACAATATTTATCTGTCAGGAAGTTCTCGTAACCACCCCAGGCAGCAGATGTGCTAACCCTGAAAACATTCAAAGTCAGATTGGACAGGGGTCTGAGCAACCTGATATCGTTGAGGATATTTCTGCTCCTTGCAGGGGAGTGGGCCAGATGAGCTTTAAATGTCCCTTCCAAGCCAAACTGGTCTGTAATTCTGTGATTCTATGATCACGAATGGTCTCTATTCTGAACACACATTTTGATAGGAAAAGGAATGGGGGGTAAATATTAATTTTTAGTCAGATTGTTGAATATTCCAAGAAGTTAAAAATATCCTGATATTTGATTCCTGTTCTTAAAGAGCATCTTAATTTATCTGATGGCTACTTTGGTTAAAAAGCCAGTACAGTCTCACCTTGGAAACACTGAACTGTTCTGTACTTCTTTTCCCTGACTTGCAAGTTATAATTTCACTGCCTAATTATACTATTATTTCTAATCATTGTATTTTAAAATGTTAGCCAAAAAAAAAAAAAAAAAGCACTCAAATTATACAATACAAACCATTTGGCAAAATTACTAAGTCTGCAAGACATTCAGAATAATGAAAGTATTAAATGTATTGGAACACATATTTGTGCAAGAAAGACACCTATCTTAGAGTTGTTTTTCCCCTTTCTAACTGAAGCATGGTAGCAAATGCAAAACAGTGGTGACTTTTCTTACAACAAGCAGAATGTGCTAGGCACATGGAGATTATATATAGACACTGTATGAACTTTCATTGCAGTGGCAAACAGCAACATGAATGCTAATTAAAAAGAGTTTATAGGCTTGTTGCACAATAGCACACGTGCAATCCAAGAAAAGCAGAGCAGACACCCAGCTCCGTAGTGATCTGAACTGCACAAGTATGGAAGAGCACTTATGAGCAGCACCTAATCTGTTTATAAACTCTCAGGGCCAGGAGGATATAACAAATTTCCTTCTTCTACATGATCCTTGTGTAGATACTTTGGTATGCGCTCCGTTCTCATGGCTAATTGATAAAAAAGACATGTAAAAGCCCTTATTACAACTTTAACTTTGGGGTTTTTTTGGGAAAAAAGAACCAAAAACAAACTAAGCAAAAAGAAAAAAAAAACATTTAATCTGTCAAAAGTTCCTAGTAAAAGCCCTTTTACTTTACACTAATGGCTGAACTAACACTGAAAACAAACTGATGCTTCTTCCAGAAGAAACTACAAGGCAAATGAAGTGGGAATTGCTGAGTGGAGGACCACATTCAGCTGGCCTCTTTACTGCTTTAGGACATTTCTGCCTTAGCAATGGCTACTGTTTGGAGAACTATTGCACTGAACAACTGAGTGAGAATCAAGAATTAATCTTGTTTTGAACTGACATACTGGATTTGAAACAGCAGGAGTTCAGGAGTTGATTCATGAACAATAGTTTGGCTAGAAAAGCTAAAATTTTGGTTCTATCTCATTATGTTTACTGTCATTGTTTCCTTTATGCTGGGTGACATATATAGCAAAACTAAATAAGACAGTATTGTTTTCTGCAAAAGCATGCAACAGAGATTTTTCTCAAAGAAACAAGCCCACAGTGACCCAACATGCAGAGCCCAGAGATTCACACTGGTAAGTAATATTTATGACATTTGCCATACTACTTATGCAAGCAGCCATTCACCTCTGTATTATTCTGTTGGTTTTTTCCACGTGTTTGATCTATTTTAAATGTTTTGTGTCAGCCTGTAGAAATGAAATCATGGGGTTTCGCTATGTATTGAATAGTAGGTGAACATTCAGAAGATATAAACACATTTACTGCAGCAAATATTGAATTACTGTGTATCAAGTGCTAGAAAAAACTTGCATGAAGGAAGAATTGTGTTAGTGTTTATAAGGCATACTGAAATATGTCCAACATATGAGAAATCATGTTTGGGATTCTGGCATCCAGTCAAAAACTAGTGTGGAGCACTTTGTAACTCATGAAGGGTTCTGTGAAACTAATGAAGAGACATCCATGAATGATTTTCAGGACTCCTTTTGGTACCCTGATATACAGCTCATTCACAAATCATGGAAACCTAGGGCTTAAGTAATAGCTGAACAGGAATGGTTCTCTTTTTTAATGCTTCTGTCTTCAGGTGGACATGAAAAAATTGCAGGACTTCCAGACGCCCCCTGATTATACCAGAAAAAAACCCCAAACAAACAAAACCAAAAAAACCCCCAAAAACAACAACAAAAAAACCAACAAAAAAAACCCAAAACAAACAAAGAAAAAACCCCCCCAAACCCCCAAACAAAACAACAACAACAGAAAAAACCTGCATGAAATTTATTTTAATATTGTCCAAACAAAGGCTGTAAAAATCTCATCCAGAATATATTTTGTTCTCAGTAAAAACCCTTTATGGCTAATTACCAAAGACCATGATCTGCTGCTGTTCTTGAGGAAGAAATTTTTTAAGGCTTTGCTCATTATCACTCTTTGAAATGTATTTTTCTCCCCGCTGTGCTAGAATACACTCCATGTATCTTTGTAGAATTGGGTCTCTGGCTAACAATGTTTCTTTAGTATTTGTTGCCATGGAGCTGCCTCTGCCTATTGAATTCACCTGGGCACATTTCAGATGGCACTAGAGCTGATGCAGTCTGCCACTAACACACCTCTTGAGTGACCACAGAGTTTCACAGGTGCCACAAGGAAAAGCAGTTTCTGATCAGATTTCCTGTTAAGGGATTCTTTTAAGTAATACTGAATATCTGTGTTTTTATGGATGCCTTGTGAGATCACTGATGGCCTGAAATGCCCTCCTTGAAAGAGCAATTTGCTCTTTGCTGCCTTTTTCAGAAATATGCATTCAGGCAACCAACCCAAGAGTGAACATGGAGATGTGTCTCACCACGGCTTTCACCAGGAGCAGCAGCTCCTGCACTCCCTGCTGGATTAGTACAGAGTGGTTTGACTTTTAAAGTCCTGGGTGGCACAGGCTTGTACACCAATACATTAGCTGTTGCTTTTAATAGATATGTGATTTTAGAAGTTGATCTTTTCCTATTATTTTTTATAAATGGAATTCCATCATGAAGTTAAACTAAAAAAAAACCCAAAAAACAAAACAAAAAAAAACCCCAAAAAACCCTAAAAAAACCCTGTCTATTTTTTCTAAATTTATTTTCTTAGCATGTAATGATATAAGGAAACCAAACAGATTTGAGAAACATGTCACAGGAAGTATTTGAGGGTACATTTAAAAAAACCCATGGTTTTAAAATAATATAAAAGTATATATTTACTTTCAAAATGTATAGTACATTTGATTGATACTTGCCACTGTTTTCTTCTTTGCACATGACTGGGATCAAAATGCTGCTGCTAGGCTTTTGGCATTTTTTTTCCAGAGAAGTCAGGTGGGATGCTGTTGCAATGTTACAATAGAAAAATTATTATGTCAGTACTAACTTGGATTTAAGGTTTTTGAAGGACATTTCAAGGATAGTTATCTCAATAAAATTCAGGGCAGCACGGAGTCAGAGAAGGTTGTGGAACTTCATGTGAGGGTAAATGAAATGCACCATTTCATGTTTTAGGGGCACAAAGGTTTCCCTTGAAGAAATTTATCTGGAAATAGATAAGTTGGTTTTGATGGCAATTAATTGACTGTGGTTATTATATAGACTTACATCACAATATTAATGTGACTGCTAGTATTGTATTTCTCAGAATAATCTTACAAAACTTGAAGGGTGCTTTATTGAAAATTATTTTCTTACAAAATGAGAACTTCAGTTTTGGTAAAGACTGAGTGAAAGTTGAGTAAAAGAGTCCTAACAATATGTGAGAAAAAGGAAGAACAAATGAAAGCTTGAAGACTTTTCTTTCCTTGACTCCTTTTGCTGCATAAACTCAAAGTACTTACCCAAAATTACTTTTCTGAAATCAAATCAGCATTATTCTGCAGTAATGTTCTCAAAAGCAAGCCTTTGCAGTTTGATGTTTATAGCTAGGCTGCCTTAAGGGTTGGTGTGCTGCCAGGAAGGAATTTTTCAGCCCTGCTCCGAGTTGTGTATCCCTGCTGTCTCTCCTTCCCCTTTCACCCTGGCAGTTGCACTACTCAGTCTTCACGGTAGGATGGCTCATGGAGATAAAGCAGCAGATTTACCCTATGGAAAGGTAATTAATTTTCTGCTACATTTTACCTTTAGTTCCTGAGTGGAGTCCCTGGTGCTCCAAGAGCCAAGCCGTGTGCCATGGAGGATCAGATTAGCTCAGCCAAGGCAGGAGGGAGGGAAATGACATCTGGCAAAAGCTCACTGTTAAACTGACTTGATGGCAACATGGAGTGGTGCCATCATCGATTTGCACTTCAGATCTGTGCATGTATAAATTGGCAAAGAATTTCAATACTCTCAGACGTATTAACTCTGCCAGCAGCCCTGGTAACGATGAGTTTACTGTCAGCCACATTGATGGTTTTGCAATCCTCACACTGACGAGAGGTTGTCACTGTCTTTTCTTACACCATTTATTCTGAACGAAGTTTTGCCTCAATGCCACAAATAAATCATTGTTGAGTTGAAAAAAAAAAACCCAAACCCAAAACCTACCCAAAAGCAGAGGAGCCCAAACTGAGCACAGGGCTCAATGAAGGGTGGAGGAAAGGCCATCCTCAAGGAGCTGTGGAGAGCTCGGATGCTGTCCTTGGACACAGGCCACACACAATCTATTAAAATCTGTCTCTCGTGTCAGTAACTCACATGGGCTGAGCATATTTGTGGGTGAGAATGCTATAAAGCCTTTTTGTGCTCTTGTGATTCAAGTATTTAATAAGAGAAAAATGATGCTATAAATAGGAACACCATAGTTGGTAAGGACTGGGGATACAAAAGGAGATATGCAGTCTCAATTATGACAGGAGAGCAAAGAAAAAGCAAAGAAAATATCAACTGAAATCAGCAACTTCTGCAGAAGTGCTTAATCAAACATGAACTTTGTATACAAGCCATTGACAGTAAATTTGCCTCTTGCAAAGTGAACAGCTTGCGAGCAGGAGCGTGCCTTTTTTGGTCACGTTTTGCGAAGGGCTGAAAATATGTGCTTAGTAGGTGTTGTGGCTTTTTCAAGCATTGCGAGCCTTCCTGTGCATTAAAAGCACTTTTGCCAATGTTTATATATTGCTCCTATCTTCCATCACGTGGATATCTTCCTCCTTTCAGTCCTGTCTTCTCCTGAATGCATTGGAACAGTATCAATCAAGGCTTTCTTGGGTGCACGGCACCCATATCCAAGAATAAAACATAATAAACATGAGCTGGGAGAATGGCTCAGTTCATTAAATCCAGCCAGGTGGTGGTGTGCTCTGATGCAGACTGATAACAGATTCAAAAGTGAGCCTGTCTGGAGTGGTTTTATTCAGACTTGTGTGAAAGATAAGGTACCAAAATAAGAGGAATCCCTTCAATTTGCACGCATGACAGGCAGCTTCCAGTTTATCACTGAAAAAAATGAACTATGTCTGTTTTGAGATATTAAACCCGGGTAATCAAGTGAATCCTTTTTTTCCCAATATTCAATTTCTTGCTACAATTCATTTTAGGCAGGAGGTGGCACAGACTAAGAGATGGCTACCATTTCTTTTTAACTGAAAGTCCTAAAGAAATTCTCTGTATTGGGGCTTTAAACAATGCTCAGTTAGGAGCATTTTGTTAGTTTTATAAGAATAATTGTAAGCTCGCTGGTCTGTATTTGTGCAAGTTTCTAATGAAGTCCCCTGGGTCTAATTTATTAGCTTTTAGCTGCATTTGTACAAGTATCAGCCAACCCTCCCTGGCCTATTTTTGCACATTTAGGTGATAGTTATAGGCTAAACAAAACATGTGCTTGCCATACATGGGTACGAAGGTTAGGACATGATGCTGACACCACATTTTTATACTGGTGGTAAAGAACAATTAAATATGCAAAGTAATACAGCCCTTCTTGCTTTAAAAGAACATCTAAACTCTCATGCAAAAAAACCCAGCTATTTTTGGCACCCAAATCAGGTTATCTTGTTTGTCAGCCTAAGCTTTTGGGGTTTTTTGCCTTGTTTTGTTTTCTAAAGTCCTATGAACAAAACAGCTTGTGTTTCCCTCTGGTTTTCTAACATTTACATGTTTATAAAAATCCAAATAAGCATGCACAACACCTCTCCGTTGCAGATAAAAGTGTAAATAAATGCAGCAGTGTGGTTTTCTGCTGAGAAGGGGTTAGGCCTACCAGGTTGCTTTTCCCCTTAAGAAAGAACAAGCAATTTAGAATCCCTGCACATTGTTTTTACACATTGACCCTTATCCTGGAGCAGATGTGGCCAAAAACAGCATGCAGGGGGATGACTACATGCATGTATTAGGCTGAAAGATTTTCACTGCACATTTCAAGGTTAGAGAACTTGGAATAACCACTAAACAAAAGGGGTGAAACAGAATAAAATGCTTACAATCATTCTTCTATGCTAATCTTCTAGCCACTCATTACATCAAGGCAATGAATGATAATTGCTGCTAAAGAACAGTTATGCAGAATATTTTTCCTCAGAAAGAAAAAACAAATAAACTTATTAAAAATTCAGATGTTAATTGTGTGTGTGGGGGGAACTTCTTTCCTGAGTCTTTGCTTTCTACAGATCCTATATGTATGTACATAAATGAGAAAAATCATTACCATTATATTTTTATAATGGAAAGAAAGAAATAAATAAAATATAGGACTGAGCACACAAAAAATGAACTTCATTTGACATATTCAAGCTCTAATTTATAAGAGAGTAGAAATACTCTTTCAATCCAGATTCACAATTTATGGTTTTAGAAACTGTAATGTTTCAAAAATGATCACTACTACTCTTACAGAAGGATGGTGTATTTTTAAAAAATGCTCTTACTTATACACTCTTTACAAAGTGAAAATCCACAAAGCAATATACAGGGCCACTGTTACATGATTAAGTAACTTCCACTCCCTTCTCTCTCTGTGAGAGAGAACAGGCAATCCCTGACAGATGCCTGAAAATCTACCAAGTAAATGTACTGAATCATGGTGGATCGCCCAGTGCATTTCCTAGAGCGTGGCTCAAAACAGAAGGATAAATTGTTCCAAAGCTATAAAGGTGTTAGAAATTCAAAGACAACATCTTTCAATAATAGTATGCCACCCAGCAATCATTAGCACAAATACTGTGTTTAGGTTTTTCAATAAATTCCTTAATAATGATGATAGTCACAAAAAGTAATTCCATTTAAACAACCTAATTTGTAACTGTCACAGAAACAACTATTTCAAGGCCTCTATTAGAGGGTAAAGTATGCATTTTTCACACCAAATATCTAAAAAGAAAATATCTTTTTGGTTATAACCACTTGAAAACCATCTGAAAGCAGTCCAGGCTCCAGCATCTGAATAGTTTCAACATTGTTGAGCATCTCTTTTGAGTTACTTGAATGAAAGTTAAGCAATAAACCCCACACTTTTCACTTTAAATTAAGGTTCTGGTTTGTTGTGTACAACACCTTAAAAAAATCTGGAAAATAATTTTAAAATGTTGTCTTCAAAAATAAATATGAAAATTTGGGGGCAAGTGAAAGTTCTTCAAACCTCAGAGCGCTTCCTCTTGCAGAGTAAGCTAATTCCTTCACAAAAAAAATTAAGCTGTTCCTGTAAAGATTTTTACTATTCTTATGAGAAACTCCATAGGACTAAGCTTATAAACGCTTACGAAAAATGAAATAAATCAACCATGCAATCTAGACAAATCTTGAAAGCACTTTTTGAAATTGATCTGGCTTTTGTGCTGGCTTTGGTTTGCTGGCTTCTTTTCCTGAAAGTGACTTTTACTGCTTTTAGCAATGGCTGTGATTTTAAGTGTGTGACATTAGGCCAGTCACTTAGTAGACTTCGTTTTCACTGTTTACAATCAGCTGATAAGAAATTTCAGAAGCCATCACAAGGTGATTCTGAAAACATAAGTTTCTCTCTGCTGCTGCATGGGTCATGGCCAGGTCCCATCCGGTGAAAGAAAGGCACCAGCCCATTGTGGGCTTCACAGGGTCAGAGGCTTTGGTCTCTATCAGGACAGCCATTAAGTCGCTGTCATAAAAGGATCTGACATTTATAAGAAATGACAAATCATCTCGGGGTGGAGGGTGATTTTCCCAGATCAGATTTCGAACAGGTCTTTCAAAAGTCTCCAGTGGGCAGCCTGATAGCAAGACTGAGACTGTGCAGCTACAGGTTATATACAATTAGACAGTGGGCTCCATCTCACTCATCCCTTGTTGATATGTGCACAGAAATCTCCAAGTACAGGCAAAAACCCTGTCAACACGAGAGACCCATGGAACTTTCTCTGTCGAAGCGCCGGTTTCCTCACTAAAACCGCAGGTCTTAGCCGATGTAGGTTGAGGCAGGCGATGCCGTGCGGTCGTGGTCGAGACATCCGGCAGGGCTAAGGGAAAAGCAGGGCCTGACTGCACCCCTGCACCCCGCTCCACAGCCCCAACTTTGTGCCTCGCCGCTCGGCCGGGTTCGGGTTGGGCCGGCGCGGATCCCGGCGCGGATCCCGGCGCGGATCCCGGCGCGGATCCCGGCACCGCCCCCGCCCGGCGCTGCCGGAGGGAGATGCTCGCTGTCACTTTCCCTCTTCCCCACGCACCGCCCCCTGCCCTCCCCCGCGCCCGCCGCCGGCGCTGCCCCGTCCCCGGCGCCGAGCGCTCCCCGCCGGCAGCAGGCAGGGCTGGGCAGGGCTGGGCAGGGCTGGGCAGAGCGGAGCGGAGCAGAGCCGGGCTGGGCAGGGCCGCCCGCCCGCTCCTCGGCATGGCCGGGCGCTGAGCGGCGCCCGCCGCCCCGGCTCGGCTCGGCTCGGCTCGGCTCGGCTCGGCTCGGCTCGGCTCGGCTCGGCTCGGCTGTGTCCCGCCGAGGGGCTCGGTGCCCAGCCACCCGCTCTCCTCGCCAATGGTCCAGAGCGACATGTCCAAATCGCCTCCCAGCCCGGCGCAGGAGGTGCAGATGGAGCTGCTGGACAACCCCCTGCCCGCGGCGGCGGCGGCAGCGCAGGTACCGCGGGGCTCGGCCGGGGCTGCGGCGGGCGGGGGCGCGGGGCAGGGCGGCTGCGGGGCTGCCGGAGCTCCCCGTCCTGCAACTTCGGTCACCGCCGTCAGAAAAGTTTGACGGTTCCCTAAGACGCCCGAACCCCCTGTCTTCGCCCTCAGCCTCAAACGCCGTTTAATTAACATACATGGGATGCTCTGTGCCGTAGAGGCATCGTAAGTCAAAAGAACCTTGCGTTTATTTGGAGGGTGAATATGTTGCTATTAAGGTGATCTTCAGCACATGTATTAGTCGCAGGGCACGGCTATTTTTCCCTGCTCCAGTAACCTGTTGTATCTGTACCTGATGCTTTCCACGCACGGCTGAAACCTCCCTCGCCTGTTCCACGGGCTGGTGACAGTCTGGAGGTGAGAGAAGGCGATTCACCCCAGTCGTTCAGCAGGAATTTTGGGCAGACTGAAGGTGTTGAACATGCTGCAGATTTAAGATGCTCCAGTTCCGTGCAGAAGGTGGTTGTACAGTCGTCTCAGAAATTTTAACAGCTCAGTTCGTGTGCCGTGTTAAGGTGGATGGGTGATGAGGAGGCAGGGTAAGGCACACTTAGAGAAGACTTTGTATTTTGAAAGGTTGTTTCTGTTAAGTGTGTGAATGTTGCATAGTATCTTCAAGTTTGCAGTAGTTAGCTACGAAGACTTCAGAGTGCTGACTTTGAACCCAGTGAAAGGGTAAAATCCGGTGGTAAAATCTGATTGTGTGTATTTCAGATTACAAACATGCATGTTCTTGATAGGACAGAGGTTTTTTTCCTTTTGGGATGCAGTTTTTACTCCTGCCAAAGCTGTCTCTGATGCTTTGTTTGAGAGGGTGGACCAGCTTTGTCCCAGAAGTGCTTGATTGACAGAGGAAAATGCTGTCAGTCTGTCAACAGCCTTGGTGGTTGATCTTCACTTACTCAGGCCTGGTGACAGCAGAACAAAATCCAGGGACTAAAGCAGAGACTATGTTAGACCAAAAAAGAAAAAGTGTCTCTTTGGATGTGAATTTGTCAGTAGCCTCTGAGCACAGAACAGACATTTCAGTAGGGCCATATGCTTTGCCAGCTTTTCTAGAAACAGTTGCAAGGGAGCTAATTTCTGACCTACAAATCTCCCCCCTTTTTATATCTTTTCAGCCCTAAGCACAGAATCAGCAACTGCCAAATCATATGGTGCCTCTCTGCTGTGGACAAATGTCAAATACTGATCATAAAATTGATTTTTCACCCCTCCTTTTTACTAGGCTTAAAGAACCTATGTTTAGAGAGGAAGAATAGTTTGCTAACACCCATGTTATTTATGTTTCAGGTAATGCATTTATATTCTGTTTTATAAAACAGGTTTCTGAACATTCACAGCCAAAAAGGTTCACTTTTTAAGACAGTAATAATGCAGCTTTTTGATTCAGAGATATTTTTCAGTTTGGAAACAAAGTCATTTGGCAGAACAGGAATCATCTTCTCAATATGTACTTGTTTCAGTCATACATAAACCTTTGATATAGAGGAAATGAGATTATGGAAACAAAAGAGCCCTTTGTCAGAATAATAATGCAAGTTAATTCCTTAGCAAGCACTGCATTTAGAGACAATTATTTTGATTTGAGTTTTTCTTCCATGAATATTTTAAAAAACCCAATATTGTAAAATCTTGCTGCTTTAGAACACACTCACAGTGTGAAGGAGAGGCTTAATGAGGACATGTGAATCATCAAGTAGATTGCCTACAGGTACTTCAGTTATGTATGCCACTATCTTTTTCACTAAGGTACTTAAATATAAATCCTAGAAACATTTCCTGCCAAATAATCTCAGGAAATGTCAGGGAAAAAAAACCCCAAACCAACATGCAAGCTTACGGAGTGATGTCACTCCTAAAAGTGTTCACACAGGAGTGCTTCTTCTGGGAATTATGATTTAGTGAAATATTATTGAAGAGGCTTTGTAGAGTTGTACCAAGTCCCAACAATTCCCTTATCCAAGAATTTTGCTTTTGCAAAGCTGAGAATTCTTTTAACTTATCTTAACATCATGGTCAGTATCTTGGATTGTGCCTGTTCATCCATTTTGGCCAAACTTGTCACCATGTGGCAGAGGAATGAATACAGTTAACACTCCAAAAGTAATTCACTTAAAAAGTAGCTAAATATGTGAAATATTCCTAGATAGCATCTGTGTAAAATTTATTTCTTATTTTCATGATGCATTTTCCTAGCAAGATCTGCAAGCAGAAGAAAATCTTTTTTGGGTGTTATCATGGCAGTTATACTGTATTTTTCCAGTGAAGTTCTTTGTAACTGGGACGAGATATTGGTGTATTTTTCTGTATTACCTAAGGTTCTGTGGCTTTTAGGTCCATATGACTGTAGAAACAGTTCTAGTTGCAGTTCAGTCTGATCTTAGTCTTAGATGGTGTAGCAGTATGGTTTCAGATGTCCAGTTTTATCCAGACAAACCTGCCTGCTAACAGTGACACTGTGGACTTCTTCACAATGTCCAGGTATATGTCAGTGATAAGTGGCGGCTTTAGGTGTGGCCTTTTTGTAATAAAAATTAGCATCAGGTTTTCTGAAAGAAAATAAGCAAACTGTTCAAATGTATCAATGTTCGATGATCAGTTTTTGGTGCTGTCTTTTTTTTTATGATATAACATAGCACATTAATACCTTTCATGGTAACTCTTAGCCTCTCTTCTTTTTCCCCCTTGCTTCCATGTAATTTTCTTATCATCCTACTTCGAAGTCCTTCACTCCTCAAAAATCATTAGATTCAATTTCTGTTGCTGTTTTCTCATAATAAAACTTCCTGTGCTGTGCATTAGGGATAGTCATAGCAAATCAGATGAGTAAATTACACAAAGATATTTCAAAGAAAATATAATGAAGCCTTCTATCAAGCAACTGCAGGCTTCCTTGTGGAGGGAGAAGGTATCTTACACTGGATGAATGCTTCCCTATTCCTCATTATTATTTTCCTCCTGTTCCTTTTTTTTTTGCCTGCTTATTCATCATCTGTCAGTGCACGTCCTAACAACCTGACACTTTTTAAGTGAAAACAATTTTCTTCTTGATTGTTTTCTTCAGTTCTTTCACCTGCATTAGATTTCCTCCATTACATGGTACTGCTAAAAGCTTCTGCCTTCCAAGTATAAAGGTTTCATCATCCCTGGAGTGCTTGGCTTGTTTTTCAGGTTGTATTACAGAAAGTAAACTGAAGCCATGAGGCCAGGGAATAGGCTTGTTCAGTTTTCCTTCTGTATCCACTACAATTGATGTTAAGGTGAATTTTAGAGTGATGTGCATGTGGTGACTCCAGAAAATCAGCTTAGTTACAGGCTCTTACACAGGCTGTTTTGAGATTCCTTCCTGAATCTCCAGCTACCTTCTCAGTTGTATAGCACCATCCCTTCACTGCCTGTCTTGTGGTAATGAGGAATGGAAAAATATCCAGAGATTTATTCTCAGCAGATTAATCACACTGCCCTCTGCTGCTTTCAGCTGAGTTGATTTATCACAATTCATACTATGTTTACCTGTTCTTCAAATAAACATTTTGTGACTGTGTATTTCCCAGTACTGACTTGCAAGAATACTTTATAAGCCACAAACAAAATTTATATCCCCTTGCTTACTTAAATAATACCAATACCCATTTGTTATAGAGGCATGGAAGGTTTTACTCCCTTCTGGCATCATCCCTAGAAGCCAGATCCAATGTGGCAGCAGTTCAGTGGAGGATATACAAACGAAGAAGAGATAATTCCATTCATTGGACTTCCTCATGGCCCTCAGCAAGAGGTAGTGTTTTCTCTCCCGATGTGGTAACCTCCCTTCAGTGTTTTATTCCTTACTGAAAAAAGTGAATTTTAATAGTCCTTCACTGAATAAAGCCCTTCAGGTTTAAGCTATTGCTTTTCTGATAATTCTCTCCTCTTTGGGGTTTTTTGCATTATCCTGTACTCAAGCAATAAAAGGTGATTTTGCATGCTCATCTCTTCCAGAGATATTTTCCACTTGGGTGTTACACATTATCAGCATAAATGAGATATAATAGTTGTTCTTTACATTATCCTAGAGTGTAAAATCCCTCTGAAACAGTTCAGCAGTTTCAGTCCTAACATATTTATCAGGCAGCTATCTTCTAGAGGCAATCTCTGGTTTTGTATTGTTTTGTCTCTACGGATGAAAAGCTCCTCTGCTATTCCAAGGCTGGCTTCTCTGGAGTCTCAGTTACTTTTCTGCTTTTTTACTCAGGTCTTCCTGTGCTGGGATAGAAGAGTTTAAAAATCAAGGAACCAAATGCAGGAGGCATGGTGGGGTTTGGGCATGAGCTTCAGCACCTTCTGCTGTTGTGTGCTCCTGTTTGGCTGAGGAGGGAGCTGACATCTTCATCACTGGCATTACAAATAGGTGTGCAGCAGGTCTGCACTGAGGTGGGTTTCCAAGCCACTGAGGAGGAGGAGAGCCAGCCAATTTCCCAGCTTCTTGTCTGGCAGGTGGAATGTGCCAGATGACCTGGTCTGAGGCCAGGCTGAGAGCACTGGGAGATGGCTTACGAGTGTAGGAACTGGCGAGAACAGGGTTTCTAGATGCAGCATTGGCAAGGCTTTATCACAGGCCAGCAGAAAAGAGCAACTAAGATTAAACCATTACAGATTGCTCGACAGAAATTATTCTTTTCTTCTAAGGGTGAAAAAGAAGCATCTGTCAAATACTCATTTATGCATTATATTTGCAGGTTTTTAGAAGAGAATTATTTGTGGAGGTTTGGGAGTTTTTGTTTGCTTGTTTGGATGGATTTTTGTTTTGGTGTAGGTGTAGGATTTTATAAAATGGTTGTGAAATGGACTTTGCAGACTATCCCTGTATCTTGTGTGAACTTGATGACAGTATTGGAGATCCTCAATTTGATAGGATTCCTGAGGGGGAGTCCTGTCTTTCTTGAGATTTTTCCCAGATAACAAAAGTCTTTTGTTTGGAGAAATCCAGCTTTTGAGACCTAAGCTGGGGATTCTTTTCTGCTTTAGGGACCTGAGTCTGTGCTCCTCAGGCAACTCCTTTGCTGAAGGTATGTCACAGAGCAGAGTGCCTGTGCTGGGGCTCCACTGATGTTGACCACATAAGGGGACTCAAAACCCTGCACCTGAGGTGGAGGCAAGTCAGGATCTATTGCTGTATCCTACCTTGCCCTCTGCCCTCATTCCCTGTGTGGAAGGGAGCTGTGGATTAGTGGGGAACACATCACCAAGGTCTGTGTGCATCTTCCAGCCCTTGGCTGTGTGCTCAGGAAGCTGACCTCTATTCCTTTATGGGATCAGTATGATTTGTGGTGCAAAAACCAGAAATATTCCTGTCATGAATGCGAGTGTGGGGGGTTGCAGCTATGCAGCAGGTGCTGGAAGGTTTAATTTCTGAGTGGTGGCAAGCCTGGCCAGTGGTCAGAAAGGGCCCAGGGGGTCTGACCTACAGGAACATTTGTTTCCTTGTTGCGAGGAACGCTTAAAGTTGCAGTGGCTGTTCTTTTAAGGAGAGGGTAGAGCTGGATGTGTATATTCTGCACTGTCCTGATGTGCTGTGTATGGAACATGGGCATCTTTAAATATTTTTGAAGCTTTTGCATGGGAAGGAAAAATACTTAGTGCATATTTGCATTTCTGATTTTCTAGCAATTCCCTAGTCCTTCAGGTGGTCACTTTTTACTTTTAGGTGGTTTTTTTGATTTTTGCAGTTGGTCCCTTGTTCATCTGAGATGATGTAAAATTCAGTGTAGCTCTGAAATTTTGTTTCCAGGTTTTGTTTTCTCCAATTTATTTCTTCCATCTTTGTTTAAGGACCTGACTTGGTGTCAGTGACTCTACTGTCTGAATTATCTGTACCCTTCCTTCATGAGATGAGTTTTTAAGGGTTTACCTCTGCACCTGCCATCAGACTCAATCCCTGGTGCTATTTTACCTATGACAAATGGTTAAGGTTCATCCTTTGTATAGTTCCTGCCACTGCTTTGCTATAAAATGCCATTAGAGTAGTTACTGGTGAAGGGCATTTTAAGAGTCTCACTGAAGACCAGTTTGTAGATAGTTGGTAATTTTAAATGATTTCTATTTCCTCCTCCAGATGATAGTATTTTGCCTACAGGGATAAACGATGCCTTCTGCTTGTCATGTGTGTTACAGGATTCAATGCTATGGGTGCAAGTGTTTTATGTGTTGAGACAGAACCTCATTAAAATTAAAGGTTTCACGGAGCAACATTGATCTCATCTGTTTACAGTAACAAGTAATTGTATATAAAACTGCTAATTATCAGGAAACTGCGATGTATGCCTTTAATGCTTCATGTGATTCCCATATTTCATTTCATTACATGGGTTGAATAATGGTTGCACAATGTATTTTCTAACAGAGTTGGAAAGCAGAGTCTTTCTTGGCTTTGTTAAGCCTTGGTTGATGCAATGGTTTTTAGAAAACTGCTTTGGTTTGGGTTTGGGTTTTTTGGTAAGGTTTCACGTTGTTTCCCAGGTATTTTATGAAGCTTTAGAACACAAATGTGCTTTATTTCTCATCTCTGGCAACTCAGCCAATTTTAAAAGAATTTCACACATCTGACTAATAAACTAAGCTACACTTTTGATCTTGTAAACACTTACAAGTATACATAACTTTATGTTTGAGTAAGATGTTCTGCTGAAATCCAGTAAGAGCTTACTGTCAGCAAACTTTTTATATAAACAGGCTTGTTCGCAGGGCTGGAGTCAGTTGCATCCAGATCAGCTGGGACAAATGATGGATGGTGTGCCAGCCCTGCAAACCCTGCTGGGTTTTGGTACAGTGCCCTGCACTGTATACTGGAATGCTGAGGTGTTTGGTCTCCAGGGGTTGTTCTGTCAGGTGCAGCTACCAAATGGGTTAAGAACGACTGCCCTGTGTTGCTGCTTTTACTGGCCCGTGTCCTCATGTCGTGATTCAGCCCTTTATTTTTAGCTGCCTAATTGCAGCCAACTGCTGCACAGAACACAGATAAGGGAATGGATTTTAACATGAAAATCACAGTAACATATTGGGGAAAAAATGTTCTCTTTTTTTTTTTTTTTTTTTTTT